>VRVR01000008.1:9493-323324 GCA_009859145.1 Andalucia godoyi
CGATTCTGGGCCATCAGCACTGCTCGCTGCACAGTATCAGAACTGGAGGCGATGTTGTCGGAGGAGTCGTCGTCGTCGGAACTGAACTGGCACCACTGGCGCAAGAGATACGAGGACAGTTCCAAGTCCCAAACGCCGTGGCATAGCCGAGCGGCTTCACGGACAACCAGCGAAATTCGGTGCAGCGGCTCTCCGCGGATCTCATTCACGTGTTTTCTGCTTCCAAGAATGTGGAATCCAAACGCAAGAAGAACATCCGGAGAATCGGGGAACTTCTGAACGAGGGACGAATGCAGAAAGTCTACATATTTGACTAAACCGTCAACCATGCACAGGTTCTCCACTTCCGCCAGATCCGCCGATTCACTCTCGTGAGACGACGCCACAGACAGTTCTGAGTGAATTCGCCGAGGAGCTCCAGAGCGAGGTGTCCTCAGCGAAGCAGACATCTCTGCTGGAGCCTGGGACAGTTGGTGACGAATTTGCTTTAGCTGGGGCTTCAAATAAAAGCGCTCGAAAATGCTCACGTTCGAAGCCGTAAACCACGGCGATTTGCATTGCACAAGACTGAGCTGGTTGTCGTACGAGTTTCTAGTGGGCTTTCGTGGGACCGCCATTTCCGGATCCTGGGAGGTGCCACCCAAGCCGTCTTGCGAGCTCAGATCATCGGCGTCGTTGGCGTCTGCAGAATCAAAGTACACAAAGTAGCGGTATCCGGGAAGTGCAAACATGGATTCGCGAATCTTTCGGACGTAAACCACAGGGAATACGACACCCATGGCAAGCCCGCAGACGATCGAAATCACAAAAGCTGCAATGCACCATCCCAGGGAGTTAGTCGACGTTCCCAGGGAGGAAAAGAAGAAGAGAACACCGGAAACTGCAACGAAAGCGACAGAGGCGATTCTGATTCCGTTTGCAGAAAAGCTGAAGAATGGAAGCTTTTTCATGTGGAGGTACGCCGACACGCAAGACAACACCGCAAAGGACAAGTAGATCCACGTGGAAAGGCCTCCCAACATGAATTCAAACAAAACCATGAGAAACTTGGAAACGAAAAACAGCGCCTCAATGCGACCGCTGATCAGCGACTTTCGTTGATCGAAAACAGAAAATGACCAAAACGCGGATAAGAAGAACAACAATACCGTGATCACCGCAAGAAGAGCAATGGAAGTCGCGTCCGAACTGATGCTCGTCAGGTACGATCCAAACGACAGCGGACTGGTGATTCCCCAGCCGAAGAGCGTCAGGAAAGGAACAAACAAAACGTACATGGACACGGGGACCACAAACGCCGTGAATTTGATGAGCGCATCATTTGGGCGCATGGCACTCAGCGCCGAGCGGATGGACAAGAACACCACAAAGAAACACGCTGCATATACGATCAGCAGCAGCGAAAAGATCACAGTTAGAATGTCGGACGGCAGATACGCGATGCCAAGCGTGCGGATCACAAACAGCACGCTTGCACCGTCTTGATTGGCAGAGGTGTTCAGCAGCGGGAGCACAAATGCCAGAGTCGCCGTTTGGATTCCTTCAACGACCAAACAGGCCAACAGGAGCCAGGGGTTCAGCGAGAACCGGAGAAGGTTCGTGATCATCCCGAAGCAAACGCTCTTCAACGTAACGTTTAACGACTGCAGATCGTCTGCGTCGTTTTCCGGTTCGAAATCTCCAACACTGTTTCCTCCTTGCGCCTCGGAAGGCTCGCGTGCAGGAAACGCGTTGTTACTGCCATGCGTAGGGGAATACATCAAGGACGGCGGTGCATCCACAATCACCCCGTTGTCTTTAGGGTCCGCCATTGCACTTTTTTCGGAGAAACTGTTGCCGATGGCTTCGGAATGTTTTGTTGTTGTTGTTTTCCGTAGGAACGGGGAAATGAGAGAAGGGGGGAAATGAAGAAGAAGAAGAAGAAGAAGAAGAAGAAAGGGAAGGTTTGACGAAGAAGACGAAACCACCCAACGCGCACTTTAAATGCTCCACGCCGCATTCGTGAACGCGAGCCCCAGCACAAGAATCAGTTTATTCGTTCAACTCTATGAGCTCGCACCGCGCATGATGTCCGGGAGGATAACACAGACCACTGCTTGTTCAAAAGTTGTAGCTGCGAAGAACGCTGATCAGTAGCACTTAGTGATCCAACTACCGTGGAACGGGCGGAGTCAAGAGAGATGTCCTCCCAGCCTGATGATGACTCGCTCTTACATTCTTTTTTCGACTCCGAACTGCTTGCACTGGTAGCTGTCTGGTTTCTGAGACATGCGACCAGCACGGATCTGCATGCGATGTAGCCGTGAACCAGCCTGCATAACAGCTGAGCAGCAGCGGCAGTTCGTCCGGAGATCAGAACATACAAACTGCTTGGAAGCGGGTTCGCTGAGCTGCGTGTCACCAATCGGCGAGCGCTGTTCTGGAACCGATGGGACCACGAATGGTCAATTGCTTTCTCGGGGGACAGGAAGCTCGCCCGGAAACCGGTGTGACATTCGTGCATTCCGTTTGGCGGTTGTTGACACCAGGTTCCATTTTGCAGCGCAGTTTCCCTTTCTTGGAAATTTACGGTAATCAGTAGCATCAATTGATTCAGGCCAAGATTTTTCCCCTTCCTCCACCCTCCTCGTTATTGGCTGCTTTTCCCGCCAATGTTGTGTTTTTCAGAATGCTTCTTCTATTCGCAAAAACACGCATCCGACCGTTATCCCGTTCTCGCACTCCACAGGTCAGCCTTTTTATTTATGGATCCAGAAATTAAGAAACTGCTTCACGACCTTCGGCTGTCGGAGTCGGTATGATGTCCGTCTTCTCACCTATTTTTTCCTTCCTTCCGTGTGTTTTCCTCCCCTCTGTCGCCGCCTCTCTTCTTGAAAATGCGATGTTTACCGTGTCGGTTTTTCTTTTTTCTTTTTATTTTGTTTTCTCGTTTGTTTATTGTTTTTGTCTTCTTCTTAAATTTTAAACGGATTGGTCCCTCGCCACTGCTTTCTGGTCATCCTTTTGTGCGCAGACTTCCCAGACTGGCCACGCTCCTGGTGAGAATGACGTTCACATCGGATCTACGTTACAAGATCGGGTTACCATGCTTGCGGGTAAACTTTCACGAATGGAACAGAATGCGGCAATCGCAAAGTCCTACAATGCAACGGACTCGCGACTGCTGCCGTGTTTGCAAATTCGAGAGTATGCGACGGATGAGAATGGCGCAGTTGCCTCAAATCCAGTGATCCGCCCGGACCGAGCAATGGTCGAAAATGCTTCGATTCATTCTCATTTTGGTGTCAGTTTTTATGTTGTGCAGAATGTCGTGAATGTTGTCACCCAGCGCCAAAACATTGCGGTCGTTGGGTCGATACACGGTCGTGCAGTGGGGTTGGAGTATGTCATCAACATGCAGAAGCAGCTTGTGGCGGAACTACGGATTGATGTGGATGCGTTGTTGTTGAAACCGCTGTCGCTGTTCATCGAGGCCTGCGAGTCTTCCAAATCCCCGGGTCTCTTTCTGCATGTGTTCTCGCAGTACGCCCTCTTGCTGAACGAAAGACGCAAATGGTTTGCAGAATTGCAGTCGCACAACCCGAGTGTTGTGCAATGGGAGGGACCCAGCTCGGATCACGTTCGCCTCACTCTCACATCTGGCCTTGTTTTGAAGCTTGTTTGGAATGTTTTCGTACACGGCAACGCTGCTCATGCGCAAACGAGTCTCCTTTCGTTGTCGTCTCTCCGAGTCAGTAGAGCCGATGGTGCCGACCGTTTGATCTCGCAGGTGACGGCTTTGTGGCCCGACCTTGTGAATGAATACGGCATGAAAGGAGCCTTGGATCGAATACTGTGTACTGTATCCGCGTAACAAGATCCGTATTTTAAAAAAACGTTCCTTTTTTTTTTCAGGTTTATCAAGTCACACACGCACACTTGCAGAGGATTCCTGCGCTGACTACAACGCTTAGGAACCGTATTTACAATTGCAACGAAAAGCACACTAGCAACAAATAAGGCTGCCTACAAACTAAACGCGATGTCGTCTTCGGATGCAAGCGGGTATCTCGGAAACGTCAGCGGAAGCGCTTCCTGAGCAGGAACGGTGCTGTCTCCATCGTTGCTGCTTGCTTTTGCCGCGGGCTCCGGGCTGGCCGGGCGGTTCTCCCCTCCCTTGGTTTCTTGTTGCGGTGCGGTCGACTGAGTCACTGTCGAAGGATTCGTATAATCAACTTTGATCTCGACAGCAACCCCCGTTCCAGACGCGGTTTTCCTTGTACGCTTTCGCGTCCTTTCCTTGTCCTCTCGGACCTCGGATCGCTCCCTCTTCAGAGTCTGGTTGTTCCTTGCAGTTTTCTGATGCAACGGGCAGAACCTCGAGATCCCATTTCGAATAATGGGGCATTTGCATGTCTTTTGTGCACAAGGAATCCACATCTTTTGGTGTTCATCCGAAAGAATGTGATTGATGCAGAAATGAGTGAGGGGAATCACTGGATTATTGCATCTCGACTTGGAACAGCTCGGAGCCTCATATTCCTTTTGTCCAACAATCGGCTTCGGTCTTGCTAACGATGCCTGTCCTTCTACCAGCGAGCCTGCGCCACCTTCTTCCGGAATGCGTGGAAGCTTGATCTTCACGGTCGTGTCGGACACTGCAAGTGCGGAAGCGCCACCTTGGCTTGCGGATGACCCGGTGGTGGTCTGGTGACTGGGATCCGAAACGAGGGAAGAAAGCTGGGCCTGTCGAACATTCTGGAACGCAGAATAGCGCTTGTGCAGAAGAGATCGCAGTTGCATGTACTGTGCTCGATACAGGTGGATCATCGATACAATCCGGTCGCGGCGCTGCGAAAGGAACTCGGACGGAGTCAGCAGTCGAGGAGACGTGTGTCCCGCCGACGAAGACGATGTCGAAGAAGACAGCGGATGAGAATTCATGTTTTCGTGATTCTCCACGATCAACACAAAAACCACTACTCAAGCTTCGAAGCAAATGCGGCTTACCAAAAGGGGGAGAGGGGCGAGTCAAGCAACAGTCAACAGATGGGTTGAAAAGCGATCTTGCTTCCCTTTGTTCGCAGTTGCCCACAAAATGCCTGCTGAAAAAAAAGGAGAGCAATTTTTTTTGGTATTACAACAGGCGAGTGATTTTGCGACGTCATTTCGTTGTTCGTTCGTCTTTCGTTACCTCGAGGTCATCTAAACACGTCTTTCAATATTATTGTTTTCTTTTCCCCCGCCCGTTCGTTTCTCCACGTCTGATAAGTCGTTCAATATGTTATGACAATATGATTCTTCAATGTGTCATGAAGCATGTCCGGATTATGACTCCACTGCGACAATTCGCAACACAGCTTCGATTTTCGAGTCCTCATGCTGCGAGCGGGGTGGTTGAGAATATGAATGCAGATGTAGATGCGAGTGTGGATGTGGCGGTGTTGGAATCGAAGCGTCCTGCTGCGGATACCATGACCACCGCTCTGGTGCTTATTCCTCCGCGGCAGCCGTTGGACAGCGAGTGCTGTGGAAATGGCTGCGCCGACTGCGTCTGGATTCAGTACTTCAACGCCGCGGAAGCATATCGCACAGCCGTGCTGCACAACAGCTAAGAAAAGAAGACATGGACCATGCTGGATACTCGAGGTTCCCTCTTCGTTCCCTCTTCGTTCCCTCTGGAGTTTTTTCATTTGGTTCTTGCGTTGTTTCGTTTCCCCACTGTCGTAAAACGAGGTTCGTTACCGCTACTTGGATGCTGTACGAGATGACGTCAATGAACATCCTCTCCTCTCTCCGTCTGTTTCTCTCCGTCTGTTTCTCTGATTTTGCTCTTCCGGTAGTTGATTCGTTTTGTTTGTTATTGTTGATGTTTTTGTGGTATCCTTTGCAGGTATTTGGCTTTCGCTATTTTCTACCCAATGAGCGGGGGCGATTCGTCGGATTTTCAATTTCCGGCCTCAGCAGGAGGCGACATGTCGGATCAAATCGGAATGCTGCTGGTTCAGATTGACATTCGCGACCGTGAAATTGCCAAGCTCAGTCGCGAAAATGAGCGAATGAAGGACGCCTTGGACGCAATTCAAGATCCCACGACCGCCAAGATCATCGATCTGGCTAAGAAAAACAGAACTCTCAATGTAAATTCAGAGAGTCTTAAAACGCGAGTTCGCAAACTGGAACTGGAACTGAAAAAGGCGACAGAACAAGTTGCGGCTAATGCTGCTGCGGCGGCATCCATGTCTCCAACGACTGCGTCATCATCAACAACTGCTGCAACTGCAATGGGAAATGCCGGTTCAATAAGTTACTCGGCTCTGGCACAAAAGGATCGAGAAAGAACTGCTTCGAGCGCAGCGTCGTCCGATGAACTCGCCCAGGAGTGGAAGGCAAAGCATGATGCGCTATTTTCCCGATTCAACGATTTGCAACTCCAGGCCGCGAGTGCGAAGAATGAGAGTGCAAAACTGAGAATGCTGTTGCAGAAAGAAATTGGCGATGATACAGACATTGCAAAGATTGCCAAAGAGGACTCCAACTGGAGAGGTAGAGCACAGCAAATCTCACTGCTCAAGATCAAAATCGAAAAGCTGAAGAGAGAGCTGGCTTCGGCCACGGGCAATGGAGCCCTTCGTCCGGACACTGCATCAGTTCTTGCCTCCGACTCGGTTTCCATGTACGGCGACTCCGCCACCGTGGTGACAGGAGTGACCACATTGACAACTGGCACCACGATGACTTCTGGTGTCCGGTTTGAAGAATTGGAAAGACTCAAAGGAGAATGCAGCGCAAAGGATGAAGAGCTGAGTCAGCTGAAAATCAAGATTGACGGCTACAAGTCGCGCATTACAAACCTCGAGAGCTACTCGGGGGGGCTCAAATCCAAGATTGCGCTGCTGCTGAACAAGACGGAAAATGATGACAAGCTGATCACAACGCTGAAGGAGCAAGTTGTACAGGCACGACGTATGGTCAGCAACTCTAGCGCCGGTGGCGCTGCACCATCGTCTGGCAATTCGAAGGCCGCTGCGATCCTGTCCGCGAAGGCTACCATCGATGATCTCTCCTCCCAAATTGACCAACTTCGGTCGCAGCTCACAATGTTGTTCGCATCAAAGACAACCTATCAGACGGTGAATGGTCTTCGTCAGGCACTGTACAAGGCTTTTGAAGTTCAAAAGAAGCTGGTCTCTTCGCTTGTAGATCTTTGCGGAGGATTGCACCTGAAAGGTGCGGTGTCTCTGGATGAGCAGTCTATCGAGATCTCAAATCTCAAGATTGCATTAGACACGTTGACTGCATCGAGGCAAGAAGATTTGCAATTGTTCGGCATGCTGAAGAAGATCGAGCCTTCTGAATTGGAACAAATGACTTCCGAGGAAGCAGAGATCGTGAGCGCTGCGGTCAGTTCGAAGGAGGAGGATGCCAAAGAACTGGAAAAAGAGAATGAACAGCTGAAAGTGGAAGTTAATGAATTGAAGAGTCGCTATAACGCTTTAATGACCAAATCGGCATTGGCCAATCGTTCGAAGCAAACATCATAAACGAGTCTTTTTCTTTTGTGTGTGTGTGTGTGTGTTGATTTTGTTGATTTTGTTGTTGTTTTTCTTTTGCCATTTACAAGAGCAACGTACCTCAAAAAACAAAGCGAAAAGGCAAGTCGACGCGGTTCTCATTAAAGATGGGAATGGGAACTGGTGCCGTCGAAGTTGATGAACTGCGACACCACATCAGGAGATGTGGGACCGAGGGATTCAAAAACACTACGTGACTCCCGAGGATCCTGGTCCAAATCCATAGAGGATGACGAATCTGATGGTTGAGACTGCAGAGGATGATGATGTATCGAGGACGCCTCCTCTTCCAATTCCGAAATGCGAGAATATACGTCTTCGATGGTCCAAGACATTTGCGATCCTTGCGAAGCGGATCTCGATCGAGAAGACGTTGAGGAGGCAACGGGTGAGTCCCCAGCACCCACGTCGAGAAACTGCAACACGCTCAGGGAGAGGTCTGCGCCTGCATTCTCCGTCTCCTCTTCCTTCATGTGGACGTCAGACACGTTGGCAGACTTGAGAGACAGGCTGCGAACACGGTCCACGCGGGCAGATGGGACATGCTTCTTTGAAAGAATCATCGCAGCGATCGACGCATCCGATGCTGTCGATGATGATCCGGGGCCGGAGTGGTCTGAGTGCGACAACAGCGATCCCACTCTCGCATCTGCTTCCCCGGGAATGGAGAAGGGAAATATGGATCCAGAGTTTGAAGACCCGTAAATGCCAGTGTTTGGGTAGGAGTGATGCCGAATACGATGCAAATTTCTGTGTTGACTCCCTTCAAGATCCGGCATATTTTGCGGCACCTGTGACAGAACCGGCGGATCTGCAGGTGCAGGTGCGGCTGCGGATTGAGCCGAAAGGTGAGATGGGCTCGAATGGTGAGGGTGATGATGAGGGTGAGGGTGAGGGTGAGGGAGAGGAACGGGATGATGAACTTGCGCAGCAGTCGAATGTCCATGGTGTTGCACAGGCGGACAGCCTACAGGGAAATGCAAACCAGGCATTGGTAGCATCGGCAAACCCATGATTTGCGGTGCATTCGAAAGAACGCTCCAGTTGGGATTGAAAAAAGCACCACCTCCACTCTGAGCATCTGAAAAGGCACCGGATGCCGCAGCAGCATTCACAGCAAGCCCTCGCCCACTGACGCTCGAAGCCACATGGACATTCGCGGAAAGCGCAACCTGGCTGGCAAACGGCATGTTGGCAACACTTGAGGGCTGCGAAGAGGCTTGCATGAAGCTCGAGTTTGACGGAGGACAGTAAGACGGGACGGATGGCCAGCTACACGCCAACTGCTGGACTTTTCGATGGATGTTCGCAGGAAGGGTCAGCAGGCCGTGAGAACGCTGCATGGCAATCGACTCCTCCGGGTATCGATGGAAAACATAGCCGAGATCGTCCAACAAGCAGCAAACCTGGTGTTCGTCGAGTTCGAAAATGACCCTTTTGAGATGTTCGGAGAGCGGATTGGATGCCTTTTCAATTTCCAAAAATCGAGTGCGCAGCTGTGTGTCTGTGCGTCCAGGAAACCCATACATTGACAGCTTCTCTGCGACAAGGCTCCACGCATGCGATCCGTACTTCTTCACAAGAAACGAAAAGTGATATAATTCGTGAATGGAAAACTTTTCTCTTCTGACATGCCCTCCGATCACGCGATTCCACCGCTGGTATGTGGAATAGCTGTCCTTGGTCCCCACGTACTCCGAAATCCGTTTCCAGTTCCGCCCGCCGAACAACTCGACTGCTTCGCGGAGTTTCTTGTCTTCTTCGGTGGTCCACTTGACTGCTTTTCTTCGAGACTTCATCGAAGCACTAATACTCGAGGACGAAGCGGGGCTGTCTGCGTGCACGCTTTCCGAACTGCCAATGCGGCTCATTTCACGCGGCGAAGCAGCACAAGGACCAGAAGTTGTGATTTCTAGATCCGGGACTCTAGCAGACATTAAGTGCATTGATCAGACAGGAGGGGAAAAACGGAGAAGGGGGGGAGCGGGAAAGGAAAAAACCAGTGACTAAGGGGAACGACAACGAGACAAAGTGAAAGAAATATTTTTTAAAAAAATTGAAAGCCACAGAGGAAGTCAGACGGCGAAATGACACGAACGAACGAATCGAGAGACGAGAGGAGACGCGATGGGAATTCACGAAGCAGGAACAAAAACGATCGACAGCGTCCCACCGATGATCATAGCCACGCAAAACCAGACTCACTGAAAGGAAGAACGAGAAACAACGAGAAGAACGAGAAGAACGAGAAGAACGAGAAGAACGACCAGCAGGCCAAGACAAAGGATTCGCACTAAACCTCTGGAACTGCATTACAATGGCGGACAGGAGGGCTTTTTTGAAACCATTCCCAAAAGCAAATCGGGCCAAACGTTCGAGCACCTTCGAGGGCAGAATCCGCATGTGTATGAGGAGAGTCCATTAGAGAAGCGTCAAAAAGGTATATGTCTGCACAGACACGAATGTAACCGAGCGGCGCCCCTGCTCTGACGGATGCATCGCCAGGAGAAGAAGGACAGAGCAGATGGTAGCACCACGCCAGAGGGGACATGCTCCAGGCGAAAGGATGTGACAGACGCTGATATCGGGGCTCTGCTTGTTTGCACCAGGGCATCACCATACAAATTGACCCCAACGGTTCGATGCTTTGGAGCCCGAATCCGTGCTCTGCGTGTTTTTTTCAAACACTCGTTCCGGGAAGACGGTGCCGCGGGGATGGCACCGAATCCGCACACAAATGGCAAAAGAGCGGGAATGTCTTGCGTCCACTTGGGGACCTAATGACAGGCTTCGACTGCCAGATCTGCCAGTACCGTCATCAACCAATAATGGGACAGGTAAACTACGGCTGATCCGAGCGAGCCCATTTCAACGTTGGTGGACCGAGGGTCGGAAGCGGACACAACCGGATTAACGTTTCACTCACCTTGGAGGCAACTCTTATTTATTTATTTTTTAAAAAAAGTAACGTTTGTTATTTTTCGAACTGAGATTTTAATAATATAAAAAAGATCCAAACGAGATGCAAACTTCTGAATCTCGTAAATATATATATATATATGTATAATGTATAATGTATTTCGAAGCGAGCGCGGTTAAAAAAGCCAACCGTGTATCTGTGGAAAACTGACAAAAACCAGCGGAAAAAAGGTGGCGCTGTAAACATTGCGGAGTTCGAAATGGATCGCGATTGGCTTTGGTTCTCGAAATATATGTCTTGAAGCATTGTTCAGATCATATTGATCGCCTTTCCTTTAAGCGAAGTGCGCGATGGCTGCCTCGGCCCTTCGTCTGTAGAGACTTGCGAGCATAAATCTCATGAAAGTGAGGTGAGTGTTGCCAGTACTGATCAACATTGATTAGCATTGGAACCAGAAAGGCACAGGCAAAGGCATAGAACGAACTGAATAGCAGGACTGAGAAAAGAAAAGAAAGAAAAAAGACTCCAGTTCCGTCTGCATCCTTCATCCTTTTTTACTTCAACAAAATGCATACAAATACAAAAACCACACTTGCTCCAATCAACCCCTATTTTTTTTGTTTTCTTCTTCTTATTATTATTCATGCGGGATCCGGAGAGAGAGCGAGTGCGCCAGTGGACTCGATACACGTGTAGAGTGAGTTGTCCACAGCGAGAGTGAGAGAGAGCTCGGATAACCGGCAATGCGTGCCGACTAAGATGCGCAAGTCTCTTGCATTTACTTCTTGCCAAAAGACATCTCGGCTGCTTTGGCCTCCTTCTTGGCCTTCATCTTGGCACGCTGCTCGTCTTTTGCAGCTCCGCCCTTGGGCTTGTTCTTCTCGGACTTGGAGCTCGGCTTCGGCTTGAATTCCTTCTTATCGGCCATTTCGTACTGTCGTTGTTGTGCGAAAAGGTTGGTGGATGTTTCTCCTTTGACTTTTTTGGAAACTGCACATATCCAGACGAATTTTCAAAGTCTATCAAGCTGACAAAAGAGCGGAGATTTTTGGTCGAACTGGCCACTTCGGAATAATCGGGTTTCTTTTACGACAGGTGCATGCCCACACCCCCCTCCCCCAGCACTCCCAAAGGAAAGAGCGGCGGGCCTTTTTACCCTAACAACGTTGCCACAACCTCTCCCAGCCGGTAACCCTAGCTGCCTCTTCTTATGCACAAGAATGTAACCCTGGACACCCCCTCCCCAATTGTAGGACTTCGTTCAACGAGGAAAACAAAATGAATCCAATTTGCGTTTCTTTTTTGTGGTGTTTATTTGTTTCCTGTTGGTTTTCTTGTAGCATACCTTTCCACGCTTAACCAGTACGTGCTTTCACTCACATTGTTCTTGCTGTTGAACGATCTCGCGCCTGGGATGCCATCGCGAATCGTCGTGTTATTTCCTCGTTTTATGATGGAATTGTTTTTTGAACTAATCTGACCATTTTCCTTCATTTCACCTTTTGTTCTTCATCAATCAGTGGGCCGAGTCCGTACCAAGACCGTAAAGAAGTCCGCAGCACACGTTATCGAGTCGTACTATGCCAAGCTTGGCTCCGACTTCTCGATCAACAAGCGATTTGTCGATGAGGTTGCCTCCATTCAGACCAAGCGTCTCCGCAACAAGATTGCCGGATTCGTTACGCACTTGATGAAGCGTATCCAGCGTGGACCGGTCCGCGGAATCTCCCTGAAGCTTCAGGAGGAGGAGCGTGAGCGCCGCATGGACTTTGTTCCCGAGGTCTCTGCTGTTGACGAGATCATCAATAATGGAGTCAAGGTTGACGCCGTCACTTTCAAGATGTTGGCCGAGATCAACATGCCCAACCTCAAGAACGTTACTCAGTACCAGGGTGGAAACTACCAGAAGAAGCGTGACGGACAGAACCGTGGCCCTCGCCCCCAGCGCACGGAGCGCCCCAAGCGTGAGTAAGCTGCTGGAGTCGTCCAGGTGTTTTGTTGGTGGAATATTGTCCATGTTTTTGCTAGTAGAATGCGCCCCACAAGAAAAAGAAACGAATAAATCTCTGTTTTATAGCCCTCTTTCTCTCTCTTCACCGGCCTCGTTTTTTTGCCGTGCATGCATCTTGTGTTGGTTGGCATCGTGCTTGCGATTTTCGCGAACAACGACCGTATACACGAGAGCTCACGTTCAACAACAACATGCCGCCTAGCGCCAGGACACGTGTGCGAACGCCACCTCGGACATGATGATGAGAAGGGACGTTCGCCAGTTTGCCACACGCCAGCAAGACCACGCAACCAGCAATTACACAAAAACTTAATTTAGAAAAGAGAAGTATCGGCCCATTGCAATCGGTTCATCATTGTCTTGGTACACTAACGTAGACCCTGAGACTGCGGCTGGTTTGCTAGTGTGTTTTTGTGTTTTTGTTTTTGTTTTTTTGAGGGGTGTGTTTTTTTAATTATAGATTTTTTTATTGTATTCCTTTCTTGCAGAAGAAAGTAGCTTGGCCAAAGGCATTTTGGGGTAGTCTTGGAAAACGCAGCCCAGCTCAGCTCAATGTAAATGATGGATCTTGTATTGCTTTCGTGGAACTTTGGAATCACAGCGTCATCGATCTTGACAGTAATGTCCACGTTGGTACTCGTGACGCTGGGTATCTTCTACTCCAAGCTGTCCATTCACACTGTACGGTATGTGCTGCTTTACGGATGGAAGCAGCCATTTCTCGCGCTCGAAGAACGGTATCGTGATTTCAGCCGAGACCGAAGCCGGTTCAAGGTACCTTCGCACATTGCATTCATCATGGATGGAAACCGGCGGTATGCAAAATCGCTTCGATTTGTCAATGTTACCTCTGGGCACGAGTACGGAGCAGAAAAGGTGCATGATGTGCTGCGATGGTGTTCGGAATTCAAGGAAATCCAAGAAGTGACGCTATGGGCGCTCAGCTCGGATAACTTGCAGAGGGCGGAAGACGAGGTGCAGAAACTGTGGGCGTTGTGCAAGACTCATCTGGACGAGCTGGCAGATTCGGATGAAGTGCGGAAGAATCAAGTGCGTGTCCGTATTATTGGAGAACGTAGTAGGATTCCTGCAGATGTAATGAAGCATGTGGAACATGTAGAACGAGTGACCATGGAGTACAACACTCACAAGGTTCTCAACATTGCAATTGCTTATGGCGGACGAGAAGAGATCGTTTCAGCCATCAAATTGGCATGCGAGAAGAAGCCAGTCGTGCAACTGACTATGGACGACATTTCCCGGCATTGCTATGCATTTTCAGAGCCAGATCTGATCGTCCGAACGGGTGGCGATGAGCGCTTGTCAGGTTTCTTGCTGTGGCAGTCCAGATACGCAGAACTCGTGTTCCAACGTGTGTTGTGGCCGGGTTTTTCTCGTGTCCACTTGCTTAGAGCACTTTGCGAGTTTGACTCTCGAAATCGTCGATTCGGCAAGTGAGCGTGGACCGCGTTGTACTTGCTCGTGCTGCTTGCTGCTTGTTGCTTTTTGAATCCCCGTCGTCGGCTGGGCGTCCTCGATCCATCCTCACTGGCTTGCTCTTTTATTATTTTATATTCTTCTTCTTGTTCTTCTGTTTTCCTCTTGTTCGTCGCAGCAGCAGAGTCCAGTACGGAACAAGAGGAAACAGGTGAAGAAGGGGAAGGCAAGCACTACCACCTCCACATAAAATGTACATAAGTAATACAAGTTGGTATTTTAAATTTTAAAAGGCACGCCGAGGCCACCAAGAGAAACCTAGACGTTGGAATCTGCCGGAATCTTCGATAGGTCGTCAAAGTCAGAATGTAGAGAACGTTGTTGGTGAGTCGGAGACGGGATCTGCGCATGATGTTGCATCTGTTCGTCGTCCGGAGGACTGCCGGTACAGGCATCGTCGCTTTTTGGAATCTTGAAATTTGTCGAGGCAGAAGCAGGGATGAGAGGGATGTCCTTGATGTTCTTCACCGCTTGCCGCGAGTCAAATATCGGCAGCAGCATGAAGATCCAGATCGTAATAGATGCGATCAGCACGGAAATGAAGCAGTACGCCACATCAAGTGCTCTCGTTCGGATGGCATCGTCTGGAAACACGGTAGACGCTCCTTGGCATAAGACTCCTGCAGGCAAGAACACCATGTACATAAGCCAGATGGAATGCATTCGCTTTCGCAGATGAATGGACTTGAGCGTTCTAGACAGCCGGCGCGCACCTGCAACGAACAAGAACAGAAAGACCACAATGTACACAAACAGCCCACCGAGCGGAACAAGAGGAATCTGGCACACTGCTTCCGAAGCATTGTACACCTGGAACCCTAGATTGGACACATCCGACACGTCTGACACGATGAATACCACAACCACGAGCAGGGCGAGCGGAAGAGTCGACACGACAGTCCAAATCATGATTTTCAGCGACGCTTTGGACCCCCGGATGACCATCAGGAAGAAGACCGACAAGAAAAAAGAGGCCTCTGCAAATCCGAAAGTGATCAAAACATGTGCTTTGCAGAGATTCTCAAGATCCGAGCGAGACACGGCAACAATGCCTTCGTCGGATCCCGTTGTCCAAAATATCGAAAGCCCAATCAGAAGCGACAGAATCCACACAAACGACAAGAATACAATAAACAATCGAGCAACCCAAAGCGCATTAAACACAAGTTTCCGATTTAATACAATCACAAACATTGCATATATGGAATACAGGAGAAACACCGCAACGACTGCCAGTCGCGCATAATCTAGCCCGTCAAGCGCCGCTGAACTCGTCATTCCGAAAGAAAAATGAGTGTGTGTGTGAGTGTGTGCGTGAGTGAGTGAGTGTGTGCGTGAGTGTGTGTGCGTGAGATGGTGGGCGGGGAGGGAGAACGACGACGACGACAACAACAACAACAACAACAACAACAACAACAACAACCCCTACGAAGAAACCCTACAGAATACAATACAAAAAATGTCCCAGAATAAATTACAAAAATGTCATTAACAGCAAGCTTATATTGGTTGGTGGCAGAAAGTGGATCGGGAAAGCAGTGAAAAAGACTGGACAAAACACAAATGAAGAAGAGAAAAAGAACGTTTGTTTAACGATACCAAAAAAAAAAGGAGTGGAAAATGATGAACGTTGCTCAATTCATTCCCGATTTCGTTTGAGGTTGCTAGAGTGCTGTTCCTTCGCATGTTCACTACGATGGATTCTCGCTCTTTCCTATTTATCTTGCTGATTTTCCTTTTTTTTTTTTTTTCTCGTTCGCTCGGCTGAAGACCTGGGAAAGTCCAATTAGAGGACGATCGTCAGCTTGGTCTTGGTGTTGTTTTTGGTCTTGGTTTTGGTTTTGGAGATGCAGAGAAGAGGTGGAAATGGTGGAAAAGACCCACTGAATCCGGCAAGATTGGCGGGAATGTCTAGAAAGAAGGTTCGACAAGCGGTGCGAGAAGAAAAGAAGAATCGAAAGCGCGAGCATTTCAAAGGGAATCACGTACAAGTGAAGAACTCTGCGGACCGCGAGACTCTTCTACGTACCAATTCGAAAATCAAGAGCGAAAAATACAAGACCTATGATCACCACCATGTCGCCTCGGCAGATGACTGTGGTGGTCATGATGATGCTGATTTGGAAGTGGTACTTGAGAAACCGTCCAAAAAGATGAAGCGACAACCGCAGCCACTGCTCTCATCCCGCGTGAATGGCAGTGAGACGGCGAGGTACAAAGACGAGGATGCTGATGATTTGGATTTTGATGCGATTGAAGCTGATATTGAAGCGAAGAGTAACCCCGCAGTCCGGAGGATGAAGCGAGTAGATCGGCAACAAGAGGAGTGGGAGTCCACGAGGATGCCGTCGAGAGCAGAGAGAGAAGCTGCAAAGTTCATTGACGAAGAGGGCGAATTCGACGAAATTGAGTACTGGAGAAAAAAGATGGGCAAGGCAAAGAAGGGTTGGAAAGCAGATGGGCTTGATTATCTGACAACCATCTTGCACATGTCGGATGACGAGAACGAAGACAAGCATCAAATGGGGAATGATCTCCATGGGAATCATGGAGTGTCAAAGAACACGGCCAAAGGAGGGAAGCGAAGGGCTGTGCAGCAAACAGCAGATGACGAGGAATCTTCTTTTAGGGATGAAACAGAAGAAGGCAGCGAAGATTCTGGTGATCCGTCCGGCGAAGGATCCATTCACTCAGATGATGAGGATGAGAGGGACGAGGTGGACAGCGATAATGAAGATGCGGGCGACTCAGTGAGTGAGAGCGACAAGGAATCGGAACAAGATCGCAGTGCTAAGAGCGCGAATTCAAAAAATCCGTTTGTCCGAACAAGCATCCTAGCCTCACAAACAGCTGCTGCTGTTTCGGATGCAGAAATGAAACAAATTCGAGGGGTGTTCAATCGAATGACACCGTCCAATTTGACATCATACTGCTTCTCTGCACTGACCTCGGCGTTTATGACGCTCGGCAGGGAAAAGGCTCTCAAAGCGCTCGAGAAAATTGTTCTGGATCCGCTTGCTTTCAACAATCGACTGCTCCCCCGCTTCATCTTTACCCATGCCTGCACAATCGCATTTTTGGCTCGGTCGCAGCCGTCTTTGTATCCCGTCTACGCGGCTCTCCTTGCCAAATTTGAACAGCTCTATGGCGCAGAATCCTCTCGCAACGAGCACCGCGAATCGCTTCTCAACATCGCGTCGACGGTGGCAGCCATGTACCATTTGAACGTCATCCGACGCTCTGCTATTTATGACTTGCTTCGAAGGCTACTATCGGCCTGCGATGAACTGGCCGTCGAGCTTGTCCACCGAATAGCTCAGTACTGTGGAGCGAAACTGAAACGAGAAGACCCGACGGTGTTTTCCCAGGTCCTGTCGGAAATGCAACACGTCAAGGCATCCAACGCGAAGCGTGTGCAGTTCATCCTCGAAGCATTCGAAAAGGCCGCAAGCCAAGACTCTGTCTTTGACATTGACGAGTATGTAAGTGTGTGGAAGGCGTGTATGGACTACTTTGAGGAACACCAAATACCGGAATTGGAGGTCATGGCGGATGTGCCGTCCGTGCGAGGAAAGCCTTTAGCATCCTCGAAAGTATCTTCCAGTGCTTTGCCAACAGACGACAGGACGGCGTTGATTTTGGAGGCCGCCAACAAAGACCGCACAGTGCAGGCTACGGACGCGCGAAAGGAGTTGTTCTTCACCATTCAAATGGCCGATGACGTCGTGGATGCGGCTGACAAGCTGCTCAAGTTTTGCAAGAAGAGTAAGAATGGCGACAGAGATGTTATGCGCGTCGTCCTGCACTGCATGCAAAAGGAGTCCAAGTACAACCCGTTTTATTCCCACCTTGTCCGTCTTCTTCTCCGTGGTGACGACAAGCATCGTGCGTTTTCCTTCTCTCTGCAATACGCGATTTGGGATGTCTTTTCTGGGTTCCAGAGTTCCAGCAGCAGTCGGCACCATGCAGTTGTGAACGTTGGTCTGTTTGTTGCACAGTTGATCATGTGGGACACGCTGCCTTTTGCAGTCCTTCGCTCTTTGGAGTTCGAAAACCTTTCTCCGTCTTCTATCGTCTTCCTACAGACCGTGCTTGTTTCCGTGCTTCGACAACCTCCCGCGAAATTCTGGCTTTTGCAGGAACAGCATGCGAAGCATGCCGGTCTGTGGCCGCGTCATCCAGGTTTGCGAGACGGTTTGCTGTTGTTCTTAACGGGGCACATGATTGATCGTCCACCACGAAGCACTGTTTTGGCCGATTGCCGTCAGCTTTCGATGACGGATCCCGTGAATGACACGATTCTTACGGAGCGTGCAAAGCAGCTTCGTCGCTTGTTGGAGCATTCCATTGCCGCATTCCCGATCGAGTCAACAAGGAAACGGGCTTCCGTGGACGACGCTTCCGATGTGGACGACGTAGATCTGGACACCCTGTAAACAATAAAGCACAGCCAACACAAAAGCGGCAGCTTAGTACAAATCTTTTACCAGTGATTGGTGAAGTGGGACGAGGATGAGGGGAATGGAATGGTGAGAAAGAAAAGGAAGACTACAAAAGGTGCGGATCGAGCTGCTCGCTCTCCTTCTCTCTCATTCTCATGCACGCACACACACACACATACACACACCCACAGAGAGAGAGAGAGAGAGAGAGAACACGACAGCTGACAGCTGACAGCTCGGGTTCTTAGGCCTTCTGCGTCGATGGCTGCGACGTCTTTTGCTGCGCGCCCTCCGGTCCCTTCTTGAGGGCATTCTTTCCGAGCAGGACACGGTGAATTCGCGGGAGAACTCCACCGCCTGCAATGGTGGCCTTGATCAGCATATCGAGTTCCTCGTCGGAGCGGATGGCGAGCTGCAAGTGGCGAGGCGTAATACGCTTGGCCTTTCCTTCCTTTGCTGCATTTCCAGCAAGCTCGAGCACTTCGGCGGCAAGATACTCGAGAATGGCTGCCATGTACACGGCGGCTGCACCTCCGCAGCGGGACTGGCCGGTAACACGGTCCTTGAGGAAACGGTGGATACGACCAACAGGAAACTGAAGGCCCGCGCGCACGGAACGGGAAACAGGCTTCTTCTTGTCGGAAGTCGCAGCAGCAGCAGCAGCGGCGGCGGCGGCGGCAACGGGAGCAGCAGCCTTGTTGGCCGGAGCAGCGACGGCGGCAGCAGGTGTCTTTGCCTTGGGTGCCATACTTTGATTGCGGAGACGAGGAAAGAGGGGGGTTAGTCGAGTAGGGGGGTTAGTCGAGGAAGAGAGAAGGAGAGGGGGAAAAAACCAAAAGAAGAAGAGAAAGAAGGAAAATAGTAAACGGTAAAAAAGAAGAAGAGAAACAAAAGGAAACGCGAATAATGGGTGATGATAAGCAAGTCAAGGAAAATGTTTCCTTTGGGGAGAGATGAAAGACGAGCCATGGAGACACAAACAAGCATCGAAAAAAAGGCCGCTACGTGAGCATGCGCGCCAAAAGATGCATACGGGAAAAAAAAAACACAAACGGGTGTCTTTGCCGGTCGAGGTTCGACGGAGGGAAAGACTTGAAGATCGACTAGTGTGGACGCACGGGTTCCAAGTGTCTCCAGCGAGAAGCCTAGGGTAGCAAGCAGGAAAAAAGGATGCTGCATGTGGGGTGGCCTACAGCAGTTTCCGATTGTTGACAACGCCGGAAGCGGACTTTTCATCTGTCATTTATGGAAATTTCGGATGCTGATGAGGCATCGGCCGTTCCCCGAAAAAGATTCGTGCGCCATCCGTATAAACGCTTCTTTGCATGTGTTGCCGAACAGCTGAAGAATCTCACGTTTTCAAATTAATTTGTTATTATTTTTTTTAAACCACGAGCCAACGCATGCGCTTCCCTGCATAGTATAACACCGTGCCATATACGTGGACAGACGTTACTAGATTGTAGAGACGATGAGCGGCGAAGCAGCAGACGAGTTTGACCAGTTTGTACATGCACAGTCCTGTTTGAAAGACACTTCATTCCTGCAGGATCTGGCTGCAGAATGGTCCTACCGATTGCGCCAAGGTCTTATCGAGACTCGAAAGGGATGCACGATCCAGTTCATGGATCCCCAGTGGAGCAAGGCCAATGCGGGTGCGAGTGCAGCGGCAGTACCAGGGAAATCTGCAATCAAGTCGCTTTCACAGCTCGAGAAGAATCGATCTGCGCATCTCATGTCTGCACAGTACAAGGACGCGTTGCAACGAATGACGCACGGCCAGTCGGGACAAAAGGTCGTGTTGCTTGTGACGGGAGAAAAATCCACGGGGAAAACTGCGGTGCGGAAATTCTTGATTACGTCGCTGCTGAACGACCTTGGACTGGATTATGTGAAGGAGGCAGTCCATCGCGTCGATGTGCTGGTCGATGCGCTTACACATGCGAGCACTCCCAGAAACGACGAAGAGTCTTTCGCGACGTACGGGTTTGAGCTGACTGTGACGAAGGCTGGTGCGCCGGTGTCGGCGCAAGTGAACATGCTTCTGAAAAACAGAACATATCTCACTGAGTGCATGAATCGACCTTCGAGCGTCGCAGTCGGTCAGAGCAAAGAAAAGGTGTTTCGAAATTTTCACGTGTTTTATTGCATGTGCAATGGGATTGGGGATCAAGAGATCCGGGAGCAGTTGCGGCTCAAAGAATGGAAGATGTACAGACTGCTGAGGAGCACCACCGCAGCAAACGAACAACAGAGCATGTCAGAACAGGATGTGTTTGAATACCGATCCAAGTGGAACGACCTCGTGGAAACTTGCGAGTTCATTGGGCTCGAGGGCAAACAGTTCATCGACATTTTGAAAATTCTCTCTGCAATCCTGCTTCTTGGAAACATGGAATTCCACGTCAAAGGGCCGGGATCCCCAACGTACATTCCTGACAAGGAAAATCTGGAATTCATTTGTCAGCTGCTCGGTCTAGGGGAGTCGAAAATGCTTGAAATGCTGTTGTGCACTAAGCGCGTCTCACCCGACGGAAAATCTGTTCGAACCAAACGAGCAACAATCCGACAAGCCTCGCAGAGACGAGATGTGCTCATCCAGAACTTGTACTCCGGGCTGACTACGTACTTTGAAACGATTGCCAACGACTGCCTGGCCCGTGTCATCAGCAGGAAGACAACGGACCATGGAGCAAAGCTGGCAGACGGCGAAGCAGCGGCGGTAGCAGCGACAGCGACCACCACCACAAACAACACACTCTCAGTTCTGGATATCCGAGCACTCAATGCGCTGGAAAACAATAACGGAGATATGGAAGAGCAGATGGAGTGTTGCGTACGGGAACGCATAGAAGAGATTTTCTCCCGCGATATGCGCCTGGTCCCAGAGAAGTACGAATCGGTGTTGCCGCGCATCATGAAGAACATTTGCGCGGGAACGAAAAGTCCCGAGTCAACAGTATATGACTTGCTGGACGATTTCGTTCGACAGGAAATCATGCTGAATGACATTCGAGATGAAAAGGTGCTTGCAGGGCTTATTAATCAGAAATCGGCTGTCGGCTGCTCTATGATGAATGCCGATACGGGAAAGGGTTTGTTCACATTCTTCCCGTCGATTCAGTACGCAGCCCGATTCTCGCTGGTCACTCTCGTGAACGAGAATTTGGGTCTGCTTTCCGAAGACTTTACGCTTATGTTGCGGAAGGCCACAAATCCCATTTGCCGCTCGACGTTCTCCAACTTTCCCAATCTGACGTCCGAGGAACGAAGGGGTAAAAAACTCCCGGCCACGGTGTCCTCGCTGTTCGTCCAGGAACTTCGAGGCTTGCTGAAGTACATCGACAATGCGGAACGGCTGTATCTCCGCTGTCTTCGCTTGGCAACGCCACTTCCGGACGGCAGCGCGAAAGTCGATGTGTCTGCCATCGTTCGGCAGATGAATGCGTGCGGAATGCAGTTGTGGGAAAAAGAAACATCGGCTGCGCAAGTCGGAGTGTCGGATGTACAGGAGCGCATCCCCGAGGAAGTCAAAGCAGCGAATCCAGACAAGGACGGAGAAGACCTGGTGGATACGTTCCTTGAAGGAATTGGGCTGACGCACGGGGACTATGATATTGCGAAAGGGAGCTTAAACATGAACAATCGTGCAGTGCAGACATACAGAACGTGGAAGGACGGGGAGGACATCAAGTCAGGGGTTCTTGATCTGCAGGACCTCCTTGTGGACGGCAAGGAATCGGGTGTGACGAAATTCAAAGACGAGGCTGCAGATGACAAATTGTTTGAAAGACGCCATTCTACACTCAGTGGCGCCCCGGTCGAGAAAATCGAAGTGGATTCTGCGCCGTCACCTGCGTATGCAGTCGTTTCACCGGCAGAGGCCATTTCTGTGGAGCTTGCCGAAGAAGCTGACACTCTTACTACAGCCATAATGGCAGCAGCACCAAAGGAAGAGGGAGAGGTGGTGGTGCTGCCGGTCGTCCTCCAACCTCGGTACATCCAACCGGAATCTGCTGGAAACCCTGTTTTGAAAACGTCCTCCACGGACACGGCAACATTGACCATCACGGAGACACCTAGGAAGGCATCCCCGAGGCGCATTCTTGGAAAAGACGCGGAAACACAGTCCGAAGTGATGTCTCCAATCGCCTCGCCTCCACTGCTGCAGCTGTCTCCGGTACAGCCACCACCAAATTATCTGCCCACTTCGGTACAATCGCTGGAGCGGAGCTCGTTCAGCAAGGACGACGACGACCGGACCGACGTTGCAGAGTGCATTCTTTCAGTGGCGTTGGATGGAGTGCAGAAAGCAATTCGAATGTGCGAGTTTTCACTGGCGTCGGATCTGGATGCAGCAGTCAGGGATGCACAACGACGCCGCCACGGCGAACCTGGATGGGCGACACGGACGATCGAGAGTCTGGAACCTTTGGTGCAGCGGTTGCAGTCGCTGCAAGACCAGCCGAAAAGGACAGACATGATCTCTAATCGATCAGAAGGACTGCACATCGCCGATTTGACGCGCGACATCCAGTCTACCGAGGGCATGACCATTCCGTCCGGTGGCTCGTACGGCCAGCAGCAGAGGTTGCACCAGCTTGCGGACCAGTTGTCGAACAGAGAGGGAGTGCAGATGGCACAGCAGATGGTACTGATGGAATTCCTCAGACTTGCAAAAGCACGGTTGGAGCATGAATTGCGCGTTCCTGTCTATTACCAGACTCCCTTCTTGACGATGCGCATTGTCCGTGTCCTCGCATTGTTGTCCAAATTCTGCGACACTGCAGTTCAGTACTCCATTGAAAAATTCGGCCTGTACGAAACGCTTGTCAGCTTCCTCTCGTTTCGATCCTGCAACAAGGATGTTCTCCTCATGGTGTCTTTGTTCTTCAAGACAGCCACAGAGATTGTCGGGAATCACAGCTGGTTCAGGAAGGGTCACGGAACGCGCCTGCTGCTGAAATCACTGCACAAATGCATCGACGTTCTCAAAACAGACAGTCTGCTCGCGACGGAGGACTACTTGGCTGTGTTTTGCATCCTTCGAGCATTGCACAACCTGTGCAAAGCAGATTCCATACAAAACGTGTTGTCGTTGTCGATTGTGAACCAAAAAGAAGAGGCTGTTTACTTACCGTCGCTGATCAAGGACTGTCTCAGTCTTCCCACCGAGGACAAGTTTCTGATCACAGCACTGCGAATCCTTCACTACGTGATTCCTGTGTACCTCAAGGACACTCAGTTCAGCACGTGCGGCATTGCTCAATCCGTCACAAGACTCTTGGCCTTTGACAACGCAGACGTGGTCTACTTGTCATTTGACTGCATCTGCGGCATGGTGGAGAGCGGACGAATTTACGAAGAGCAGGTGGAAGGAGCCGTGGACCTTGGCCTTCGCCAAGTGTTGCTCGGAGATTCCGGCTGCATGTTTGCGAGAGCAGTGGTGGGTGTGGCTCGGTTGATCTCCAGAAGCAAGCTTGCAAAGCAGCGGCTCACGTTGCTGGTCCAGTCCAGTGTCGTTCAGCTTTTCGAAGCATTTGCTCAGGAAGAGAACGAAGTGAATTTGAAAAGGGTTTATGCTTGGAAGAAGGACATTTGCGGAGTTCATCGATCCAAGGTCCTGACGGAGCTGATGGCCCGAATTGGAATGGAGCTTGCAACCCTGTCTTTGCCAACAACTATTCCGTCAAAATCCAACAAGTTGCAGGAAGTCGAGGATCTGTCAGCATCCTTGTCTTCACGACGAGCTCACCAACCCATGCTTCCTTCATTGCAACTGCCGTTTGCGGATGACGAATTAAGCCTCAGCGGTTCTTTCCAAGCACGGCCAAAGTCTGCTGGCGGCAAGTCGAACCGAAGCATGCAGTCCGCTGCTCAAGTCCAGTGAAATCAAATATATATAATAATAATAATAATAATAATAATAATAATAATAATAATAATAATAATAATAAGGACGAAAGAGAAAAGAAAAGAGCACAAGAGGAAGAAGAAGAAGAAGGACAGAGCGAAAGCAGGGAGAATGTATGTCATCTGTACAAATACAACCAAAAGCAAAAACAACAACAACAACAATGGGCATATCGCAGGCAAATGTGTACCGCCATAAAAAAGAAACAGAAACTTAGTCCCATCAAAAGTAGTTAATAAAAACAAAAGCAAAAACAACAACCAAAAATCGAGTCGGTTTGATGCACAACAGCAGCGCCCCAACACCAAAGCGGGAAGACACTAATCAAACTTTGAGTTCTGCCGTCCAAATCTTGAGATTGTTGTCCCAGGAGGAAGTTGCAAGAGCAAAGCCGTCCGGAGAGACAGAAACCCCCGTTACTCGATCGTCATGCACAGGGTTTGCATACACTAGCTCACCGCGAAGAGTGTCCCACGCGTACAAGTTGAAGTCATCGCAACCTCCAAACAACAATCTTCCAGAATACGAGAAGCAAACAGACGCAAAAGAGCTTGGGGCGTCCTTTCCAGTACGATATGTCGCAAGATCCCTGTCCGCACGAATGTCAAACAATTTGCATGTTCCATCTTCCGATCCGGTAGCGAAGCCCATACCCGATGGCAAATACGACACGGAATTCACATCACCGCCATGGCCGGTAAACGTCTGCACGCACTTGGAGGACCGAGTGTCCCAGAGTTTTGCAGTCTGGTCCACGGAACCCGAAATGAAGTACTTCTTGTCCGGCGAGATCGAAATGGACGTAACGTCACCGGCATGATCAATGTACTTGTTCGAGATCTTTCCGGTCTCGACATCCCACAAAATGCACGTCATGTCTCCAGAACCAGTGATAATGTGGCGATCCGTGAGAAACTTCATGCAAGAAACATATCCCGTGTGCGCTTGCAGTTCTTTAATAGGCCTCTGAATGTCCTCGGTGCGCTTCAGAGAGAAGATCGAGCAGATGTTGTCCAGTCCACCCGACGCAACCAATGAAAGATTATCGGCATACGCACACGACATGACCCAGTTGCATCGAAGCGGAATGCAGTACATCTTAAACTTCGTCATTGCATCCCACACGACCAAAAACCCATCGTGCGAGGCAGAAAGCATGTGTCGGGAGTCGCACCCCCATGCAAACGAATTCACTTTTGCAGAATGTCCTTCAAGCTTCCTTCTTTGTGTAAATGTCAGCTTGATAGGCTCAAGCGAATTCGCTTTTGTCGCCAAATCCGCATCATTTGTCTGCAGCTTGATCTGTTTGATCTGCTCTTTGAGTTGCCGAGCTTGGACATGTGCCTGTGCAAGCTTTTCACCAACAGTCGACATCCTCACAATCTCACAATCTCACAATCTCACAATCTCAAATTCTAGATTCCAAATCCAACCTATTAAGAAAAAAGAAGGGAAAAAGGTAGGAGGAAAACACGAAGAAACAGACTGGAATGCAGAAGGGAGTACTTGGGAAGAAAGAAGAGAGAGGAGGTTGGGCTTTCGTTTTCGTTGTGGCTCAGTGGAAAGGCTTTTGAGGAAATCAGGAATCAGGAATCAGGAATGAGGAATCAGGAAACAGGAATTAAGGACGAGGGTTGTCGGAGAGTCAGTCGGAATTTCTGGTGGACTTGCATTCGTACAAAAGGTCGGTACACATGCAGCATGAATAGGACGGACACCAAAAAGAAAGCATGAAGGAGCGCCATCAATTGAGTCCTGCAGACGTGATGTATTGATGGTGCATGATGGGGACGGCGCATCCGACGAAACCCTTTTTCGAAACCGCCTACAGATGGTGATTGATTTTTTTTTATTTTGTGTTTTTATATTCTGTTTGCGTTTTGGCTTTCATTTTTGCATTCCTTTTCACACCATGATTCCACATTCTTCTTGATTTTTTCTCTTTCCAGGTCATTCTGGATGTTGCATCAATGGATAGGAAGAGTTCAGTTCGTCATGGTGCTTCTTACCGAGTTGCCGCACTCACAAGCAACACCGACCAGCATGTTTCCCTAATTTCTCTCTCTCTCTCTCTCTCTCTCTCTCTCTCTCTCTCTCTCTCTCTCTCTCTCTCTCTCTCTCTCTCTCTCTCTCTCTCTCTCTCTCTTTTCCTTCCTTCCTTCCTCCCGCTTTCTGGTAATCAAGGGAAAAATGAAGGAAACGCAGTATTAATCATTACGTTTGCATTGATGATCGTAGAGCTCCATTGACGGCTGCGGACATGTTTAGACAATGGATGGTTCAAAAACAAGAAGAAACCGTATGTTTTGGCCCATCTTATTTCTGTGGTGATCCTCGTTTGTCCCCGCCTGTTCTATTCATCAGGGCGTCTTATTAATGTATTGATTTGTTTTTATGTGATGTTTGCTGTTTGCTGGGTTCCCTGAATGCAAACAATAGAAGGTGGCACAGCGACAAGAGGTCACGGCAGAAGCAGCAGCACTGACGCACTCCGCAAGCATGCATTCAAAGCAAAAGGACCCCAACGCGAGTGCCCATGAACCCGATCAAGGGTGGCGGCAAGTTCCGCAGTATGCAGAGTGGTCGTTTTTTATTTTCGACATTAAGAATCCGATTCGGAGAACGCTGCTGCAGATGGTGACGCATGGGCTGTTTGAGGTGTTTATACTGCTGTGTGTTGCTGTGAATTGTGTGTTCCTGGCACTGTACGATCCATTGGAGGACCCGGATTCAGGGATCAACGGGCTTGTGAACTCGGTGGATTTTGCATTTCTTATTGTGTTCACGATCGAGGCCGTGCTTCGAATGCTTGCATATGGTGTATGGGGCGCGCGAAATGCCTATCTCCACGATCCATACAATTGCTTGGACTTGTTTCTCGTTGGGATCGGCTGGATCGCTCAAGTTTTCGGTTCTCAGTATGGAGGCATTCGTGTACTGCGAGTGTTTCGGCCTCTGCGGATCATTCGAACGTTAGCCGGTTTGCGGATTCTGGTCGGAAGCTTGGTTGCGTCGTTTCCAATGCTCGTGGATGTCGCATTTCTATGCTTTTTCTTTTTGTTGATTTATGGAATCGTTGGCCTGCAGTCATTTTCTGGACGGTTCCACTATCAGTGTCTTACGCCGTCTGGCAATTCAACGGTTCCGATTGACGAGGATCTGTGTTCGTCGGATCCCTCGGAGGGGGGCCGAGAGTGCCCGTCGGGATCGAGCTGCTTGAGTGTTGGCCAAAACCCAAACTATGGAATCACCAATTTTGACAACTTTGGGTGGGCAGTTCTTACCGTGTTCCAGTGTGTTTCGATGGAAGGGTGGACGGATATCATGTACATGACCATGGATGCGGTATCGGCATGGACTTGGATATATTACGTGAGTCTGATTCTCCTTGCTTCCTTCTTCAGCGTGCAGCTCGCGCTCGCAGTCATCAGCGATACATTCTCTCGGTCAAAAGAGGAACAGGAAGCGCAGGAGAACTCGTTGAGGACAAAGGAAATTGTGGAGGCGCAAACAAACATGTGCAAGTCTTTTCTGGCTGCGGGAGGCGCTTCTTTGATGGCCGAGGAAGCGACTAATAAGATGGCAAAGACTCGGGGATTCAACATGACGAAGAAAGCTTCAGCAAAGCGTGCATCCGTGTCTGCTGGCGATGCTCCGGATGAAGAAAATGGAAATGGCATGGATGGAGACAATGGGCTGGTAACGCAAGGAAATCGTGGCGCTCTCTTGTCTCGCTTGAAGAAAGGCGGATCCATTTCTGAACATGAACTGCACGAGCCACCCGAGAATCCTATCCGGTTTCAGCTGTTTCGCCTTGTCACTTGGAAGTATTTTGAAGCCTTCATGGTGTTTGTTATCGTGCTGAACACAGCAATTCTCGCCACCGAGCACGCGGGCCAGTCGTCGGAAGAGCAAGATTTCCAGGATACTGCAAACGTTGTTTTGACGGTTGTGTTCGTGATTGAGATGATTCTGAAAATTGTTGGCCTGGGACCTTTTCTGTACTGGAACGACAAGATGAATCGTTTTGATGGCTTGGTGACAATTATTTCCGTTACCGAACTATTTCTCACGTCCACCGGCGCCTTGACGGCGCTTCGAGCATTTCGGCTCGTCCGTCTTTTCAAGCTTGCTCGTGCTTGGCCGTCCTTGCAGAAACTCTTGATGCAGATTTACAGATCGATGTCATCCGTGCTGTACTTCACCATCACTTTCTTTCTGTTCATTTTCATCTATGTCATATTGGGGATGCAGTTGTACGGCGGAAAACTGCTCCCAACGGACGACGGCTCCATTCCTCGTGCGAACTTCAATACGTTTCTGTACGGGTTCACGACTGTCTTCCAAGTCCTGACCGGCGAGAACTGGAACGACGTGATGTACGAAACGATTCGATCGACGAACTGGGGAAGCGCATTCTTTTACGTTTCGCTGATTATTTTCGGAGTGTACGTCCTCCTGAGTTTGTTCGTGGCCATCTTGATTGATAACTTCAAGGATGAGGCAGTGGACGAGGAAGATTTGGAAATTGATGACAAGCCCGAGGACAAGGACGCTGCAGAGCAGGAATTTTTTGAATATGTGAAAGTATCCACAGAATCTTCTGCTGCCAACGATCGCAAGATCAGTCCACGGAGTATGAGAAAAGGAGACAAGAAGCGGCACCGGCTGGTCCAGAAAATTCGGAGTAAATGGTTGCCAAACGACCCCAGTTCTGGGTCGAAGCTCTCAGAAAGTGAGTCGATTTCTCCACTGAAGCAGTCCACGACGGGAACTCCGTCCATGGATTCATCGGGAGTCCGAAGACGGTCTGGGTCACGAGTAGGGAGTGGATCCACGCTGTCCTTTGCTGCTTCCGAGTCGGCATTCAGGTCGAAAGTGAGCACCGTCCGCATTTCCGAATCGGAGCCAATTTCTTCGTCAAGCGAGACGCCAAAATCCGGTTCGCCGAACTCGGGGGAGGCTCGGCGAGGAATCCTCCGCAACCGTCCTCGCGGATCATCAATTCTTTCTACAAGCTCCCAAATGGACAATTCTGGAATGGGAAGCTCTCGTTCGCTCGCTGGTTCGAATCCGTCTCCGAGCTCTGCGGGGTCTGCGAATTTTGTTTCTTCCTCGGGATCGTCCAACTCTCTGTCGTCGTCAAGCAATGCTCTTCCAACCCTCTATGGAAATTCCTTCTGCATTCTCCCTCCGACTAGCAGCTTCCGAGTATTCGTTGCCAAGATCTTGTTTCATCCTGCGTTCGAAAGTTGTGTCATGGTCATGATCGCGGCTTCGTGCGCTTCACTGGCTATGAATACTCCGGATCTCGATCCAAATTCTGCTACGGGTCAAGCCGTGTTCTATCTGGATGCGATTACCACAGCGGCGTTTACTCTCGAAATGGTGGTGAGAATGATTACTCTTGGTGTCATGCTTCACAGGAATTCGTATTTCCGATCTGCCTGGAACTGCCTGGATTTCTTTGTGGTTGCGATTTCAATTACGAGCTTGGCTTTGAATCGAGGAATGGGCCAATCTCTTGAACAAAAGCTGCTCCGCAGTCTTCGTGTTCTGCGGTCGATCAGGGTGCTGAAGCTGTTCTCCGGAATGCGACTTGTTGTCCACGCATTATTCCGTGCAGTTCCAGGTATCATTAACGTCGTGTTGCTCGCCATCATCTTCTGGACCATATTTTCGATCATGGGAGTCCAGTTCTTCAAAGGTTCCTTTGGGTTTTGTAACGATACCACGGTGTACGATAAGGCCGAGTGCACCGGTCCGTGTGCTGCGGATTCTGGCTGTGATGGGGAGTCGCGGGATTGGGTAGTGCCTCCGTACAATTTCGACAATGTTGCGTACGCGTTCCTGACTCTCTGGTGTGTTGCGACACTGGAAGGATGGGTCACCATCATGTACGCTGCAATTGATGCCAGAGGTCAGAACATCCAACCACAAGAGAACTACCAGCCTCTATGGGCATTTTACTTCATCATATTTATTATTTTTGGTTCCTTTTTCATCATCAATCTAGTGGTGGGAGTGCTGGTTGAACAATTTCAGCGCATTAAGGAGTCGGAATTCGAAGGAGTTTTCATGACCGCGTCGCAAAAGGAATGGATCGATGTCCAGCGACAAATCGTTCGCGAATCTCCTCTCGTGAAAGCCGTCATGCCGGCAACACACCCACGAAAAGCAGTGTTTATCGTTGCAACGTCTCCTGTATTTGATTTCTTTATGATCACAATCATTTGCCTCAATGTGATTATCATGACTACGCAATACGAAGGACAGCCCGAGGAAATGACACTGTTTATTTACTGGTCAAACGTCGCGTTTACAGTGTGTTTCGTCATTGAAGCGATTCTAAAAATTGTAGCATTGTCGGTGCGCATGTATTTCCGGGATGGTTGGAACCGGCTCGACTTTATCATCATCCTCACCTCGATCTTGGGAATTGTTCTGGACACCGGTGTGGTTGCAACCATCTTCCGAATTCTCCGCGTCCTTCGAGTCTTCCGGATTGTGAAGAAGGCACGATCTCTCCGTGCACTGCTGCGTACCCTGTGGTATTCGCTTCCGAATCTTGTGAATGTTGCGTCCATTCTCTTTCTGCTGTTTTTCATGTTTGCGGTGCTGGGCGTGAATTTGTTTTCAGAAGTCCAGCCCAATTCTCCTCGAGCTTTGAGTCGTCATGCGAATTTCGAGAACTGGCCAAACGCGATGCTTCTCTTGTTCCGAATGACCACCGGAGAATCGTGGTCTGCGATCATGTGGGATTGCATGGTGGAAGAACCGGACTGCGAGCCTGGGCATTGCGGCAGCAGCTACTCACCGATTTACTTTGTGCTATTCATGCTGTGCGGAACGTTCATCGTTGTGCAGTTGTTCATTGCAGTTATTTTGGAGAACTTCGAAGATACAATGGACCGTGATGCACAGAGGATCACCCCTGACGATTTGGAAGCCTTCACAGAGGCGTGGTCGAAGTTTGATCCACATGCCACCAAATTTATAGAGATTCGAGATCTCGCTTTGCTGATGCGCACGCTTCGCACTCCTCTTGGAGCGGCGGGACTGAAGAGAACGGATCTTACACGCCGTTTGCTAACGCTTCAAATCCCCTTTCACGGCGGCTTCGTTCATTTTCATGAAACTCTGCATGCGATGGGGATGTTTGTTTATGAGCTGCATTACGCAAAGTTTCTCGGCATCCCATTATCGCTGTTTTGGTCTCCTGCGTCCAGTCCTCCAGATTACATGTACGAAGTTTCTGCGGTTCGCCGAACATCCGCGTGGAATTCGCTTACATCGTTGATGATGGATTCGGGTAACTCGTTTCCGTTTCTTGCATATCCACCCGACGAACGATCCAGCACGGATTTGGCGGTCACCAGTGACGTCATGGATCCCAAGAGCACCCGTTCAGCAAGTGGGTCTGTTTCTGGTCCCGAGGATCCCTTCAACACCGGAAAGACACCGAAGACTCCCCTCTCGGACACCAACAATACGATGATGCTTCTGAGCGAGCAAATGAAGAGACAAAAGGAGCTGAATCAACTGCAAAATCTGAAAGGATTCACCTCGCGAGAGTATTTTGCCACAGTGATGGTCCAGTCGTTTTTCCGTGCTGCCAAGGCAATGAAGGAGCTGCGCATCATGAAAACGTCGAAAGCACAGTCTGTCGCGGAAAAGAAGAGGTACATGATCGACTCGCACATTCGATCCCTCATCAATCCTGCCCATGTCGCCATTGTTCATCAGCACCGCAAGGACGATGCCGTGTCTCCGAATCCACACCCGAGTCTGAATTCAAATCCAAATCCAAATCCGCTGGGTCCCGGACTGGGACTGGGACCTTCTCCACTGCGTTCTTCGGTGTCCCCAGCATTTTCTGCAACTTTGTCTTCTTCCAATCCAGCCCCGCCCTTGCACGCCGTTCGTTTGCCGCCGTTGCGAAGCACAAGTCCCACCCCATTGTCCAGTTCCACCCTGCATCTTACGGGAACTGCTAGTCGCATTTCGTTCACTGACCCGTCGTCACTGTCGCCCGACTCGCGTCCAGTCAATCCAGGACGATCCCGGCCTCCTCCCGGCAGTTGATGATCTCCAGTCGGCAACACCGACACTGTGCAAGACGCATGGACGAATCATTTCTCACCATCCGTATATGCGCTCTTGCATTGGAACCGAAATGCAAATTCAATTCAATTTTTCAGAAGAGGTGGGTAGACCGCAGTACGCCGAAGCATTCTTCGCACAGATACTGCGTGTAACATTCCAATCCCTCGATCCAGACGTGTGCCCCGAGGCTCGGAACTGAGAGACTGAGGACTGCTGAGGGGTTATTTTTTGTTCAATAGGGTTATATTAAAAAAAAGCGGGTGTTACGATATTCGGATAACAAGTTGGGAACACTCCGAATGCAAGATGTGAATAAGCTTTTGTGCATGCAGAACGTTTTTCTTTTTCCTTTTCTTTTTCCTTTTTTCCCTCCTTTCCCCCTTCTTTTCTGTTTTTTGTTCTCTGTGTTTTTTGCTCGTACGATCCTTTTGGGGAATACCATTTCAAAACTGGGCTGGAAATCAGCGCAAAAAGAAAAACAAAAAAATCATCATCGTCATAGCTTTTATTTTGTGCAAGTTAGTGTCGTGTTTTTCTCAGTTGCCAGTAAAAAACGTGTGCAGTTTTTTCGCAAGCAAGATTCGTTTGCTAGAATGCCACAATCCAATCTTTCTGAAAAGACATACAAGTATCCCTTTCTGCAGCTGATCGTCAGTCATGGATTTACATCGTTTGGAGATCGAATGTTTGCATTCAGCATCCCTCTGCTGTTTCTCCACTTGTTTCCCGAATCGCTGCTGATCCCGGCAATCCATGCATTTTCCGTCCAGATATGCTTGTTCATCGTATCGCCGTCGATTGGCAACCTTGTGGACACCGTTGCAAGGTTGAAAATGGTTCGGTGGTCCTTCGCCTTCGCCAATGTCTGCGCTTCCATTTCTGCGCTATTCTTGCTGTTTATGGCACAGGTTTACCTGTCCGACGGCAGCAAGGGAACCTCGACTCTGCCGCTCTCCGACCCGACATTCTGGTTCTTATTTAGCGGGCTACTTGTCTTTGCGGTTCTGAGCGAATGCGGGTCTACGGGAAGCAGCATTTCCGTGCTGAAGGACTGGACTATTGTCATTGTTGAAGACGTGTGTCGCATTCGAAACGAAACGCGGGCAGCGGCAGACTGCGCTCTTGACGGCAGTGAGCCAGAATCAGCTCTTAAAAATGTCGAAATGCAGAGTCTGATCTCAGCAACAGACAGCCCGCAGAGCGCCGATGGCCATGACGATGGCGATGGTGCGAATGATGGTCTGGGCGCAGTCAGCGAGTGCGACGGCCCCTCGATGCAGAACATCACGTTCGAAGATGAATGCGTGGGCTGCGGGGAGCAGACGGCAAACAGCAAGAGCAAGAACGGTGCTGGGGGCGTTGATGGTGGGGACGAGACCGCGACGCCGGCGGCCGCAGAGGCGCGACTCGACTCGAAGCAGGTACTTAGCAATTTAAATGCAGTCATGCGGCGAGTGGACCTGTCATGCGACATTCTGGCTCCGCTGGTGTTTTCCATCATGCTTGAAACGGTCACGGTGTTCTACTCGATTGTGTTTGTGATTTTGTGGAACCTTCTTTCGCTTCCTGTCGAGTACGGGCTCCTCGCAGCCTTGTACAAGAGCATTCCGACACTAGCATCAAAGAACACAAGAACACCAGACAAGATAGGGAACAAAAAGCCACACCCGCTTGTTGTGCTTGTTCGGGGCATTCGCCAGTACCATCGAGAGCCAATTTTTCGAGCGAGCTTTGGCTATGTCTGGCTGTACATGACTTCTCTTTCACCAGGTGTGATGATGGTGGCGTACTTGGCTGCCATCGGCACTCCAACGATTGCTGTGGCGGTCTTCCGGGGGTTGACTGCCCTGTTTGGACTGCTGGGTACCATTCTGTACCCTTGGTCGTCTGCGAAGACCGGTGTCGTGCGTACGGGAGTTCTGAGCATTTCTGCGTTCTGCTTCGTGATTGGAGTTGCTGCTTGCACGGTCATTGGGGCTCATGTCGCGGACGCATCTTCGGCTGCAATACCGTACATCCTCATGCTATGCATCATCACCAGTCGCAGTTTTCTGTGGTGCTTTGATCTCGCAGAAACGCAAATCATGCAGACCAGAGTGGATGATTCTCGACGAGGCCTGGTCAACGGCGTGGAAACGTGCCTTTCCCAGTTATTCTCCATGGTGGCCTTTGTGCCCGCAATGGTGTTTAGCAGTCCAGATGATTTCTACGTGCTTTGCATCATCAGCATGGGAGCCGTTTGCATCGGGACGTCCTGTTTCGTCTCCTATGGACACAAATTTCCACACTGATTGGGGTCGACTCGGGAGGTTTGTTTCCGTTTATTGCCGAGACGCCGGTGCCAAGTCTGCCGAGTGAGGTAGCCCTGTAGACGGCACCTTCACACTTGCAGAAGTAAAAGAGTATGAAAATGATCTTGTTTACACAATTTCGCATAAATACAGCCACTCTACGCATGATCCGACAGCTGAGGGAGAAGACAGAACAAAATCAAAATATATGAGCAATGTGCAAAATACATAAACAAAGAGAGCATTCATAAAAAAAAGAAGCGATCGTTAGAGGCGATTGAGTCAGTAATCACATTGACAACATGGAAATTTTTGTGTCGATTTGGGTTATTCAGAAGACCGTCGTGATTAGTCTCATCAGCAAGCAATTGCCTCCAACTTTTCGCAGGAAATATATATATATATATATATATATATATATATAAAGAACATCAAAAACAAGAAGGGAATGAGAAAAGCAAGAACATACATTTTTCTTGTTTGAAAAAAGATCAATCAATCCTTCTTCGGCGACGACTCGGGCGTGTCTTTTTTTGCAGTAAATCGCGAGGTAAACTGTTTGACACGATCACCAAACGGAACTAACCAGCTTTGGGCTCCGAAAGCAGAAGAAGACGCCGCATTCCGAAAGTTGACAACGGAATCCTTCAAACCGAGCTGATTCAGTTTCTCCATCTTTTCGGGAACCCACTTCTTCATCTTTTCAGAAAACTCGGGAATGGATCTCACTTCCATCTTGTACGCAATGAGCGCGACACCTGCAGATACAGAGGTCAGTGCCAGCAACGTCCCATACGCAAACGCGCGAAACGCCAGTCGAGCACCCAAGGCTTGTGCCTCTGGAGCGATTGCACCCTCTGCAGCACTGGCTGTGGTTGACGGTACCCTTTCCGGAAGTTCAGCCGAGAGAGATCCTGTCTTGATGTCTTGCCATGAAGATTTTAGCAGAGATCGGAGGGACGGGATCTCCGGCTCCTCCGCTTCAGCAGGAGCCGGAGTCTGAGGAGACGGATACTGTCCTGAACTTGACATTCTTTGGATCACATCCGACCTCAAACCTATGCACAAGGGCAATCTTTCACAGTCTGCAAGAGACGAAAAAGGAAAGCAAAGCAAAAGAGAAGAAAAGGAGAGAGAAACGAGACGAGAAGCGAAAAGACCACTCTTCGGATTCCCTTTTTTTTTCTCGCGCAGAAGGGTTTCCAATTGTATTGTGCACATCACTAAAAACCCTTCTCCTGTCGTAAACAAAAAACAAAACAAAATTTCAATTGAAAAAAATGTCATCCAATGACGTCACTGACACAACCAGCACACATTTTTGGAACTGCTTGAAATTGTCAGTTTAGAAAGAGAAAGGGGCTCTCTCGTTGTCCATGGCTTGTTTTGTTTTGCAATCTTTTTTTGATTTTCCACCAAGAAAAAAAAAGAAAGAAAAGGCCTTCAAAAAGCAAAAGTGACTCATTGTGATCATCGGCTATACATAATAATTTTTCTTCTTTCTTTTTTGTGATTCATTGTTGAGCACAGAATGGGAAAGGATTACTATGCGGTTTTGGGAGTTTCACGCTCTGCAACGGAAGATGAGCTGAAGAAGGCGTACAAGAAGCTTGCATTGAAATTCCATCCAGACAAAAACCCAGGAAACGAAGCTGCGGAGACACGATTCAAGGAGATCAGTGAGGCGTATGAAGTTTTGAGCGACCCGAAGAAGAAGGAGATCTATGACCAGTACGGTGAGGATGGATTGAAAGGCGGGGCCCCGACAGGTGGCGGAGGATTCCACGGCGGTTCGTTCCACTTCCAAGATCCGAATGATCTGTTTGCCACAATCTTTGGAAATGCACATCCCTTTGGATCCGGTTTCTTCTCGGGAGGCGGGATGGGGGATGAAGACGGAATGTTTGGTGGCGGTGGTCGAATGGGCGGAATGGGCGGTCGTCGAGGGTATGCCCAACCGCAAAAACAGCCAGAGATACTCAAGGAGATTTCCCTTCCTCTTGAAGATTTGTACAAGGGATGCACGAAGAAGTTCAGCATTACGCGCCAGGTGATGAACCCGGATGGACGGTCTGCCCGCCAGGAGTCCAAGACTCTCACGTTTGACGTCAAGCCAGGATGGAAGGCTGGCACCAAAGTGCGCTTCGATCAGGAGGGCGACCAGGCTCCCGGCACAATCCCGGCAGATATGGTGTTTGTGATCAAGGAGAAGGAGCATCCGCGGTTCCGACGAGACGGAGATACGCTCATCTACACACACACGCTGCCACTTGTCCAAGCACTGACGGGATGCAACATTGATATTGAGACCCTGGACGGACGCAGGATCACAGTTCCTATGCGAGAAATGATCACGCCAAGCACGACAAAGGTGGTCATTGGAGAAGGAATGCCCATCCGAAACACGGGTGCAAAGGGAGACTTGCACATCAAGTTCAACATTCGGTTCCCTACGCATCTGACGGAAGAGCAAAAGGCTGCGCTTTCAAAGATACTTCCTGCTTCATGAACAGATGATAGTCGGCCTGATGTGTCCTCTGCATCTCGTTCCCCGTTCAATGGTAAGAGCAACTCGAAGGGACGGGAAAACAGGTCGGGAATGAGCGAGCGGAGAGAGGAGCACGGAATGTACAGATCCACAGGCCGAACATCGCAAGAACAGGAGCAAGGAGGAGGAGAAGAGATTTTCATAAGAAGAAACGCGAGCAGATCGCAGCAGCCGTCCCCATCGTGGTTGGATTGGATTCGATCCAAGCTGTGAAATGCTCACCGTTCCTTTTTTTTCTTCTCTTTTTTTCATAATAATTTTTTTTCATAATTTTTTTTATATTTTTATGCAATGATTTTTGGTTTGTTGTTGCTGTCTTCGGTATTCCAAAAAACCTTCCCCAGTGTTCGTGTTCGTGTGTGTTCGTGTGTGTTCTCATCATCACGTGTACGTCGATCTTCATGTAGTCATTTCCTAAAGAGAGCGACCAAGCAGGCTGTCGTGCACTATGCAATGGAAAGAAAAAGAAAAGAGAAGAAAACAGCCTTGTATATTTGTCCATGTTTCTGTTTCTATCGTGTATTCTTATGCCCCTCAAACAAAACAAAGGGGGAAAAAAAAAAGAAAGAAAGGAAGACGCAACCAGTGGATGCCCCCCCACTGCCAGCTCTGAGACACACACTCTCTTCATGTAAATCAGGAAATTGCCACTGCACTGACCCCGCGCACAAGCAAACGAAGCGAACGCGCACCGCAGACAAACGCACGTTCTCGGAAGCGGCAAGAAAGAAGCTGCGGCACGATTGCTATGCTGCAGTTTCCATTTAATCCAGCTGTGAACGTCGAATGACCGTCCGAGAGAGCTGTTTTGATCTTCTCTATTGTTTCGGAGTTCCAGTGCGAGGCTGTCTGCCTTGTTTTTCCTTGAACACCATCTTTTGAAACTGCGGCTTCTTGACGACATGCGCACCAGAGAGCGTGGTTGCCTTTTCTCTAGGAGCCTTTCCGCTGGTGGAATCAAATCCACCACAGATTCCAAACAGCTGTTTCAGTTCTTCCGGATCTGGCTCGCTGACCTTTGCAAGCTCGTTCACGTTGGCTTTCGTGCTGTCCACGTGCTCCTGTTGTTTTCTTTCACTCTCCCTCTCCCTCTCCCTCTCCCTCTCCTGCAGCTGCTCTTCGAGGAACCGCTGTTCGTCCAATTCACGAAGATATCGTGCTTCCGCTGTCCTGTCTGATGAAGACGGCGGAGGTCTCTGCCGATCCAGCTTGCTGTACGGCTGATCTCGGCTCCGACCACGATGGTCACCGCGTCCTTCCTTCATCTGCACAGCGTGTTCGGACACCCCGCGCTGCTCTTCACGGAGAATGAAATCATTGCTGACCATGGTCCGACTCGCTTCCTCTTATCGGGTGTTTTTGCTCTCTCTCTCTCTCTCTCTCTCTCTCTCTCTCTCTCTCTCTCTCCACAACTAGCATCAAGCTGCAGGCGTAGTATTTTTTCACTGATTTTTTTAAATTGTAAACAGTAAATAGTAATAATTAAATAATTCAAACTGAATATATAAGGTTGCTATGTATGTGACCAAGAAGGTTGGACAGAAGCCTCTGTGCAAAAAATTTCTTCTTGGTGGTTTTTGAAGGTTTTTGCGACCAGCCCCGCGTCGTCAGCGAGAACTCGGAATTCGAGAATGGAGGCAAGAAGTGAAAGCGCGCCGATTTTTACTTTGGATCCAGCTGGAAATAGATTTCCTGGCCACAAAGAGACGCGGAATGAACAATGCTGATCTTGTTCTTTCCGGCATAGGTAACTTGGACATTCGATGGCGGGTACACTGACGTCGTGTAGCCATTCGGATACCAGAGATTCTCGCTGAAATACACCTCTGTGAGCTTTGATGCAGATCTGCAATCCGCAACATACGACAGCCGGAACGAGCCTGAGTCGGGATAGAATCGATTCTGCTTCGGGACCCCGGCGATGCGTTGCGCATGAGAGCGAGACAGGGCCTTGACTTTGTCAAGCTGCATTGACCCGTCTGGATTGAACAGGGACTCGCTGGAATCCCCAGAAGTGGTCAAGTCGTGGAAGTACTTGTATTGCCAGTACGTCCAACTTTGCAGGTGGTCATCAGCAAGATTCAAGACATAATGATCGCCGTCGACTCCAATGGTCTTGTTGTCATTGGCACCGAATTCGGTCAAGAACGATGCGCCCACATTCGAAATGCGTTTTGCATCGTCTAGCCGGGTGTAAAATGCATGGTCCCATTCGACCATACAAAGCGCTAGACTCTTTGGATCCAGGTGGCTGTCCGAGTCGGAGCAGTACACATGGTATGAGTACACCGTGGTGTTGGTTGCTTTCGACCCTCCGGGAAAACTTTCGAACCCAGCACCAAAGTCCGAGCCGTGCACCGCACATTCATATGCGATTGCATGGCTCTCATCGTGCTTGCGGATGCGCTGGTATGCAGCCTCGTACAATGGAACGAGGTTCTTTCGATCGCCCAGTCCACTGATCAACTCCAGCTCGGGATACTTGTGGACATCGCCAGGCCAAGGCTCGTTCAGGAGCTCGTACATGATCACATACGGGTTCCCAGCAAACCGGAGCGCAACCTGCTCCCAGAACCCGGCAAAGTGGTCTTTTCCGCCGTGCACATTATCATAAAAGTCCTGAAACATCGAGCTCACGGCATACGACCAATATCCGCTAAAAAAATTAATACTGAGACACTGGTCAAGATCAATCAGGCCCGTCGTTTGGTTCACCGGAAACGGATCTTTCGTGACAGGGACTGGATACCCTGCAGAACCTGCAGCTGGCGCGACAACGCCTTCATACGCGCCTTCGCCGCACGTCTTTCGAGACAGCAAATCCTGATGCGCATCGAGAATTGTGTAGATGCCATACTTGCCAAGCTGGTTCACAAGATACTCCATCTCGGACAAGTACGTCGAGTTGTACGCGTAGTCGCCGATTTCGACTCCAGGCCACTCACATCCGAGCCGGACAGCTGTAACACCCATTTCCTGCAGAAACGCAAAGTCCTGCTCCACCATGCTCGTCGAGACGTCCCATGGCCCCGATGTTCGAGGCACAAACGGAAACACCTTGTACACAACATTGACTCCATGAAATATCGCAACCCGGTCATCAATCTTAAAATGCCCAATCGATGAATCCACCTGTACAAAACCCTCTGTCCGTGCATGCGCGCAGACACTCATGTACACGCACATTGCAACGCTCGCAACAATCAAAAGACTCAATCGACGAACACGAACCGTCGTCATCGTCATCGTCATCAACCTTTGGAAAAAGTGTCAAGGCAAGAGAGACACGTGCAAATCCTCTGAAAATCTCAGTCAAACGCTCAACACCCACCACACATTCAGACCGCAGACGTCCGATGTTCACGCGCCAGCGTACTGTAGTCAAACCGCCCTTTTTTCCCACTTATTATTTCGAGTTTCCCTTTTTGCCGTCACGACTTTTTTCACTTTTCGTTTTCGTGTATTGTTCCTCTCTCTGTCTCTCTGTCTCTGTCTCTCTCTGTCTCTGCCTCTGTCTCTCTCTTTTCTTTTCTTCTTCTTCCTCTGCTCTGTTAAAACAGAAAAGGCGAAAAAGCTAAAGAAAAAAGAAGGGGAATACCTCTGTCATGTCTGGCTCGTCATCGTCTGTTGTGCAGTCTGCGGTGGCGTCGACGCCTGGCCAGCCGGCGTCTTCAGCGTCTACGAGCGGCGGTCAAGGAGTGACGACCCGCAAAGAAATTTACGAGTACACAGCACCATGGCTTGTCTATGGAATGGCCTGGAGTTCGCGTCCTGACTTTCCATTCCGGCTTGCGATCGGGTCTTTTCTGGAAGAGTACTCGAACCGCGTGGACATTATCTCACTGAACGACCGAACCTCGGAGTTTGAACGGAGGTTTTCGTTTGAGCATCCGTACCCAGCAACGCGTATTTTGTGGATGCCGCAGAAGGAGCCGTCTGGAATTGATCTGCTTGGGTCTACGGGAGACTACATGCGGCTGTGGGAAGTTACGCCAGAGGGTGTTCAGATGAAGTGCTGCTTGAACAACAACAAGAATTCCGAGTTCTGTGCTCCGCTTACGTCGTTCGATTGGAATGAAACAGACAACCGCATTTTGGGTACATCCTCAATTGACACGACGTGCACGATCTGGGATATTCAGACGGGAACGCCACGAACGCAGCTCATTGCACATGACAAGGAGGTGTATGATATTGCGTTTGCAAAGGGAACAGACGTGTTTGCGTCAGTTGGAGGTGATGGCTCGGTTCGAACGTTTGATTTGCGGTCCCTTGACCACTCTACAGTCATTTATGAGACGCCAAACTTGAAACCACTGCTCAGATTGTGCTGGAACAAACAAGACTCGAATTATCTGGCAACGGTTCCCATGGACTCTTCTCGGGTGATCATTCTCGATACGCGTGTTCCCTCCATCCCTGTTGCAGAACTCGACGGACACACCGCTTGTGTCAATGCCATTTCGTGGGCTCCACACTCGTCTTGCCACATTTGCACTGCCGGAGACGATGCGCAGGCGCTCATCTGGGATCTGTCGCACATGCCAAAGCCCATCGAAGATCCAATCCTTGCGTACAATGCAGAATGCGAGGTCAACAGCTTATCGTGGTCGTCGTTGCAGCCGGACTGGGTGTCGATTGCAGTTGGAAAGAAGATTCAGATTCTACGAGTCTAGTCATGTTGCTGCTCTTTCCTTCTGCCCCTTGCTTTCGAAAAATGGGTACTGTGTATATTTTTTCCCCTTCCCCCTCACAAAAACGTCACTAAATCGAAGAAAGAAAGAAAGAAGAAAAATTGCTATTATTATTATAATTATTGTTGTTATTGTTATTGTTATTGTTATTGTTATTGTTATTGTTATTAATCGGACTTCTCGAATCAACCAAAAATAATCGATTTCGCCAACGGGTTTTTCTTGCTACCTTGACGATACGCATAGACGGACGGACAGTACAGGGGAGTTTACATTCTAAGAGCGCAAATCTAGGTTACACCACGCCGACGTGGCACGCAATGCAATATACATGAAGAAGAAAGAGACAACGACGAAAAAGAAGTCGATGCGAAAACTACCAACGAATTGCAAATGGATTCTTCAGCTTTTCAATAGCGTGGTAGCGAGTATGCAGCAGTCGGCGGTTTTGAGACGTGTTCGCAAACACGCTGCGGTACAACGAGTGAACCACGGCATTCTGATCGGGATCTCGATGATCAACAGACTGATACAACTCTTCCACACGCGCGAGGACATCCTGCGCGGTCTCGCCGGCAGCCGGCTTGCATTGACCGCCGCCATTCAAGCATCCTCCGGGACATGCCATGACTTCCACAAAATGAAATTCCGATTTGCCGCTCTTCACCCGTCGAACCAAATTCTGGATGTTTCTGAATCCGTTGGAAATACCAAATCGCAAGACGCACTTCCCGTCAACGATCAACTCGGTTTCGCGAACATCGGGATTTCTGCCTTGCTTCCATGCAATTTGCTGCACATCGACTCCAAAGAGCTCTTTCGCAGCATGCCGGAAGATGAACTCCGCATATCCGCCAGACCCCGATCCGTGGTATCCGACAAGACGCCCCGATTCTGCGGACCGCGGAACGAAAGACAATACCAAGTCATCTGGGGAATGCTTACTGTCGAGTTCTTCAAACCGGATGTTTTGCTTCTGCAGCAACTCCAGAACTTCGCTTGCAGTAATCACGCAGTCAACATCCGGAACATTCCCTTCTTCATCTTGGAAGTCCGCGCGCGAAGCCTCCAATTTCTTGTCAAAACACGGCATCACGCAAACATGCACAATCTGCGACTTTTTCAAGCCGTGGTTCGCTCCCCACACTTCCTTGACCAGCGATCCCATAATTTGCTGGGGGCTCTTTGTGGTGGAAATGTACGGCAGCAAAAAGTCCGAATGGGTCTTTTCAGCAAAGCAAATCCACCCTGGACACGACGATGCAAGCATTGGTAAGGGCATTTCTGTGCTCCCCGAAACACGAAACCGGTCCACAAATTCAAGTGCAGCCTCCATCAGCGCAAGGTCCCTTGAAAACGTGGTGTCGGTGACCATCACGGCACCAAGTCTCGCAAAGAGGTCGTTGAGTTTTCTCTGTGTGGTTTCAATATCCGAGTGGAAGTGCGCCGCAATTGACGCCCGTGCCTGCGGAGAAACAGACACTACAAGTCTCCTGCACGCGCTGCCCCGTCCATTCTCGGAGAGCGAGAGCGGGGGCGACGGCAAGTCGCGACACTCCGCAGCCAATCGCAAGAATTCATCAACCGATTGTGCAGAAACAAGCAACGCCTCTGCAGATGTAATGCATCCGGAGCATGCCAGGCAGTCCGTGAGCGAAATCGATGCCGTCTTCAACACCGAGGTCGATCCAGAGTCGTGTTTTTCCACAAGATGGCCCGAGTCATCCAGCTCAATTAGTGCACTCTATCCAATCGCAATAACCAACACACACACACACACACACACACACACACACACACACACGAAAAAAAGAAAGAAGAAGAAACCGTGAGTCATCTCGATGTTGGCGATGATGATGAGAATGATTCGTAAAAGGCAGAAGGAAAACATACTTTTTTCGTTCGCTCCATCACGGTTGGATTGACGCAAGCAAGCGAAGGCCCGATAAAATCATCAAGACCCGTCAAGCGAAGAGCTCCTGAAAAGTGCTCCATGTAGACAATCCAAACAATAAGGAAATCAAAACAACAACAACCAAATTAATTATTTAAAAAAGCCAGCTTAAAACACCAAGAAAAAAACAAAATAGTCATCAGAAATAGGGAAAAAGACAAAATATTGTGGGCCATTCTCCAGCTCATCGAGTCCAGGTTTTTTTTTTTTCCTCCTCAACAAAAAAGATCCGGCAGTATTAGGACAAACCTGAAGCGACTGTAAAAAAAACACAATCCAGGATAAAAGTGTAAATTGAAAATACAAAAGAGGGACACCAAAACCAAAAGAGGGGCAGAGGAAATTGCCGAATGACTTTCGCTGGGACGCTGACAACTTCGTGTCGTGCTGTCAGTCCCTCTTTCCTCCTTACACTGTTCATGTCTTTTTTCTTTTCCTGATGGGACCCCCTTTTGTTTATCCCTTTTCATTTTGGTTTTCCCGCTGGACTCTCTCATTCGATTTTTTGTTGACGTATTTATATATATACATATACTCTTCCCTTCCTCTTCTTTTTATCTTTAGGGGGTTATAAATTTTCTTTCTTTCTTTCTTTCTTTCTTTCTTTTTTTCTTTCTTCTTCTTTGGCAGGTGGTGTGGGGTTAAGAAAAATCCGTTTCTGAAGGAACAGATGTCGTCCAAGTTGTTTGCGGGTGGCACGGGAAAGGAAGAAGACATCAAGCGGCAGCTTGATTCGACTCTTCCTCGCGACAAGATCGATGGGATGAAGCGTCTGATTGCGTCGATATCGAAAGGCAGGGATGTTTCCGAGTTTTTCACAGATGTGGTGAAGAACGTGATTTCGGATTCTGTGGATCTGAAGAAGCTCGTGTACACGTACCTTTTGCACTATGCAGAGTCAAAGCCCGACGAAGCGCTGTTGTCAATCAATTCTTTCCAAAAGGATCTCTCGAATCGTAATCAGTACATTCGAGCAATGGCACTGCGAGTCATGTCGTCGATTCGGCTGCCGATGATTGCGCAGATTATCACGCTTGCAATTAAGAAGTGCGCCGGTGATGTGTCCCCGTATGTGCGAAAGACTGCTGCCATGGCCATTCCCAAGGTTTTCCATCTTGATGCTGGCGAGCGAGAGGTTCTGACAGAAGTGATTGAAAACTTGCTTGGAGATCCATCTCCAGTCGTGCTGGGGTCTGCCATGATTGCGTTCCAGGAAGTGTGCCCGGACAACTACAAGATCCTGCACAAGCACTATCGCAGGTTGTGCAGAACACTCGTGGATGTGGACGAATGGGGCCAGATTGTGATCATCAACAACTTGCTGCGGTACGGACGAACACAGTTCTTGTCGCCGTTCAAAGGCGATAAGGCGTTCAAGAATCTGCAGGCTGCATTCTACTCGGACGAGGATGAGGATGCTTTCGAGCTGGACGATGAAAAACACAAGAGCAAGCTCAAGGACAAGGCAGACAAAACCGGAGTCACAGACTACGACTTGGACAATGATCACAGATTGCTGCTTCGGTCCGCACAGCCGCTGCTGCAGTCACGAAACTCGGCAGTGGTGATGGCGGTCTCGTCTTTGTTCTATCACCTGGCTCCTCCTCTGGAACTCTCCAAGGTTGCGAAGGCACTTGTGCGTTTGCTGCGCAACCACCGCGAAATTCAGTACGTCGTGTTGCAGAATATTGCCGCCATGGCTTCCGAGCGACCAGCGCTGTTCCAACCGTACATGAAAGAGTTCTTTGTTGGTGGCACGGATTTGCCGTCGGTGGCGCTCTTCAAGGTCGCGATTCTTACAAGGCTTGCAGACAACTCCAATGTCATGACAATTTTGAAGGAGTTCCAGCAGTACATCAAGATGGTGGACGAAAAGCAAATCTTCGTGCGTGCCGTTGTCCAAGCGATTGGAAAGATTGCGGCCACAATCCAGGACGTTTGCGACACTTGCTTGTCGGGTCTCGTTGGCTTGTTGCACCACAAGAATGAACTCATTGCGTCGGAAGCTGTGGTTGTTATTCGATTCTTGTTGCAGACGTACCCACAGGAACACAAGAAGGTTGTGGTCAAGCTCATCAAGTTGCTGGATACGATCACAGACCCTGCGGCCCGTGCATCGATTGTGTGGGCTGTTGGCGAGTATGCCGTGAACATCCCGCATCTGGCAGCGGATGTTGTGCGCCGGCTTGCAGTGTCGTTCATCAAAGACCCGCTTATTGTCAAGAAGCAATCCGTGATTTTGGCATCCAAATTGTTAGTTGTGTCCACAACCTCGTCCGTGATCAAGGAAGCAAAGCTCAAAGAAAAGATCCGTGAAATGTTCGAGTATATTCTTCAGCTTGCAAAGTACGACGAGTCGTACGAAATCCGAGACCGTGCGCGAGTGCTCCGTGTCTTGTTGCTCTCTTCGGATTCCACCACGCATTTGGGAAAGTTCCGCAAGTCCATTTTCACAGAGTCGAAGCCAACCCCTTCGCTGGATATAAGCGCTGCATCCTCCATTGATCCGTCGCGTTTTGCGATTGGGTCGCTCTCCATGCTGGTTGGGCATTTCTGCGCATCGTACATGCGTCTTTCAGATTTTCCTGAAGAGATGCCGGATCCTTCTGTTCGCGATGTCCATGAGGCTGTTACTGCTCTCCCAGAAGACATCAAGAAGGCTGCGAAGAAGGCTGCGAAGAAACAAAAGAAGATTACCAATCTTGACGAGTTCTATGCGTCCTCTTCAGAGGAGGAGTCTGGTTCTGGGGATTCCGACGAGTCCGACGAGTCGGTGGATATCTTCTACGGAGACAAGAAGAAGAAGAAGGGCAAGGGCCGACGCCGCGATGCAAGCGACGAATCTGATTCCGATGAAGACTCTGATGAGGCCACGTCGACAGAAGAGGAGGAAAGTTCCGAAGAATCTGCTTCCGACGAGGAGTCTGAATCCGAGGAAACCTCTTCTGAAGAAGAAGAAGAGAGCGAGGAGGAATCGTCTTCGGAAGCGGAATCTTCGGACTCCGAGGATGAGAAGAGGAGACGAAAGGCTGTGCGTGAGGCACAGGAGGCAAAGAAGAAGCAGCCTCATCATTCCCAGGCGCAGGCAGCCGTGAACATGGATCAGCTGCTCGGATTCGGCTCCCCTGGCACTCTGGAGCAGTCGTTTGGAGCTCTGTCACTTCAGCCGGAGACTTCTTCGGACGCAGTTGTCGAATCGTTTACTGTTCCTGTTGCTACTTCCGAAAAGATCCAACTCTTGAAAGCGTCTTCTGGTGGTGGATTGTCCGTGTCGGCCTCCTTCACTCGTGACATGTCGACATATGGTGTTGAATTCAACCGGATTGTGCTGTCTTTGACGAACGAGTCAAACGATGCATTGACCGGCATCCATGTCGGGAAAATGCGCCTTCCTCAGGGTGCTACGTTGCATCCGTTTTCCGAGATCTCGACTCTCAGTCCCGGTAAATCTGTGGAGGCATCGCTCAATATTGACTTCTCCAACAAGACTGCACCTGCCAGATTCAACATCGTGACGAACAAGGGCGATTTTCAGTGTTCTATCACCGCGTCAGCAGGCGAATTGATTCGACCTGCTTCCTTGTCAAATGCACAATTCCTTTCCGAGCAGTCGAAGTTGGGCGGAATGAACGAGAAGAAGTGGACTGTCGAGTGGGATGAAGATGAATCCGCTGTTCCAAAGGCGGTGTCGAAGATTGTCGCGCTGGGTCCGGTGAGCAAGAGCTCGAGTGATAATGATGAGACGACATTCCGGTTTGCCGGAAAGCTTATGGCGTCTCCAGAAGTTCTTGTGTTGCTCACTATTGTTATCGCGGATGATGTTGCAAAGATTACTCTGAACTGCGAAGATGGAATTATTGCCGAGGCTCTTGTTCAAGACCTCAAGAATGGGCTGTCTCGTTCGGAATAATGTCATCTTCTCTAGTATTTTCCCTTTTGTCGTTTCCCTCCCTTTCTCTCTCTCTCTCTCTCTCTCTCTCTCTCTCTCTCTCTCTCTCTCTCTCTCTCTTTCTCTCTCTCTCTCTTTCTCTCTCTCTCTCTCTCTCTCTCTCTCTCTCTCTCTCTCTCTCTCTCTCTCTCTCTCTCTCTCTCTCTCTTTTTCTTTCTTTCTTTCATTCATTCATTCGCCCATGTTTTCGTTCATTTTTCCATTTTTTCTTCTTTTTTGTTCCCTTCATTTCTTAATAAAACCGACATCAGCATTCTTTTTGTCGATGACTTTCTTCTCGTTGGGATTGCTCCGGACGTAGAAACAGACTTGCATTGTCCCCTTCCTTCATTTTATTTTCTGTTCGGACTGGTTTACCCTGAACTATGCGAAGCTACTGCTTCTTGGACGACTGCTCTCGTTCCTGCTCATTCTTGCTGCCGCTAAAAGAGGGCATCGACTCGACAAGCTCCTGGATGCTCGTCTTTGCGTCTTCGAGAGCACGCTCATAATCAAGTCCATACTCCCGGACAAACTGCGCACCAATGACCGAGCTTCCCAAGCCAGCACCAACCAGCGCAGCGCCCGTCGCACTTCGGATGCCCGCAGACGACTTGTAGAAGGCTCCCGCCGCCGCAGCCCCTATTACGGTATTCCACCCGTCCTCGCGATCTCTGACGTACGACCCAGCCCACTCAAACATGCAAAACAAGAATGACACCACACCAAGGGCATTCGCAGCTCGAGGGCCGCGTCTGGACGATGCATTCAGAATCGAGTTTAGCCACAACCTTGCATTGTCCTTTTGTCCCAAGAAAACACCTTCCAAAAGACCAAACCCACCGCCCACAGCAAGTCCTGCAAGATACGAAATACCAACGCGGTACGTAATCTTGTCGAAATTTCCTCCTCCAGAGTCCAGATCAATGAACTCTGCTTGCCTGGGCGAATAAACACCCAAAGCAGGCGCGACTGCCGCTGCACGAATTCCGCCCGCTGCAGCCAACGGGTCCGCATACACATTATGTCTCTTTGCTGCATCGCTGGAAGCAGTCGCTGTCGTTTGGGACGGCGGCATGATGGGCGTCTTTGACGATGATGATGATGAAGATGAAAGTGGTGAAGAAGATGGAGGAGACGAAGCTGTTGAGGAAGAAACAGAGGATGGAAGAGTGTCCGGCTTGGAAGCAGACGAAGACCCGAAAATGTTCCACGAAGATTGCTGCTTTACTGCCACGTCATGATGGGCAGCCGGCAAAACAGAAGACGACGACTTTGAAGATGCAGACGCGGATGGTTGCGACGATTCCTGAGCGTCAAACGTAAACGTCTTTTCTTGCTTTTGGTTGTCTGCTGCTGCAGTTGAACCAGAAGCAGTGCTTTGGGGGGGAGCAGGCGAGCTTGACGAAAACCACCCCATTCCTATTTAAACCTACAGTCTTAATTTGCTCTTTCTTAATTTAAAACAACAGAAAAGAAACTGAAAAATGAAAAATGGAAAATGGAAAATGAAAATAAATGCGGAAAGAAAAAGAAGCGATGAAATAACAAAAACTAGTTTTTGCAACTCAGGAAAGAAGAAGGAAAGCCAAGAAAACGAAACGACGATAAGAAAGAAAACTAACATTCGCTTTCAAATCGTTCAACGCAAACTTGAGCAATACATTTAAAAAAGGAACCCCTGCTGTCTTTAATATTGTTTTTTTACAGCCGGTATTCCAACTCGTCCTCTGGAAACAAAAACGAGAGAAAGGTGGGCTTGATGCTTGAAGGCTGCAACAACTGCCTAATGAAAAAACAGGTTTCGCGCATACGAATTCTTCCCCAGAATGATTCCCCCATTCATATGGGAAAAATCCCCCCCATTTTAATTATGTATATATACATATAAATATACATATGCATATACATCTCTAAATATCCTTCCTTCATATTCCTATACATTTTATCTTTTTTTTAAACTAAGTTTTCCCGTTTCGTCCTCCTCGTGCGTGCATTGTGCTGACTTTTCTTTGCTCGGGATTGGAAGAATGACGACTTCTCAACCGGCTCTGAGCAGTCCTATTCTGCAGTTTTTCTGGGATTTAGCCGTCCCGGAAGTTGAAAAACGTGTGGCTGCAGCCTCGGATCTCGTTGTGTTCCTTGGGGAACAGGCTAAATTTGCGCGACCAAACCATCCGGTCTTCCCAGATCTCGAGTATTCTCTAAAGCGACTCGTTAGAGGTCTTGCTTCACCAAGACAAGCCGCCCGTCAAGGGTTCGCACTTGCATTGGCAGAGGTGCTGTCTGCTTTCCCCCAAGTTTCCATTGGTGATCTGCGTAGCATGATGAAAAAGGAGTTTGTTGTTACGGGATCTATGAAGGGACAAGAAGAAAGAGATGTTTTGCTCGGAAAGGTGTTTGCAGTAGGTGCACTGGCGCGTTCTGGAAGACTTTTTGGAGAAGGATGCAGCAACATCCAATGGCCTGTTGTGACAGAGTTGCTCCAGGAATTGATGGAAATCGCCTCAGAAAAGGTGGTGCTTAGACATGTTACATATGAAGTGATTGCAGAGTTGCTGACACCGGTTGTGCAGCATGCCGCGTTTGAGGAGAAACTCTGGCCAGTGGTGCTGTCCACAGTGATTGGAGCAGAAGCATCGCAGTGGACGGTGGATTCTCTGAATTTGGCGCTCGCCCTTGAGCAAGTGTGGAACAAGAAGCATCCAAATGGCCCCACGATGGCGTCGCAAGTCCATGGATTTGCCTCGGGAACCTCTTTGCTTGATCCCGAAAACATGAAGTTGTACGTCCCAGTGCTTCGCGAATCGCACATTTTCATGCATCCTAATATCCATCCTGTATGGTACCGACTTGTAGACTTGGTGCTCGATGCATCTGCTACGTCTGTGGACACGCTCGCATCCTTCTGGACCGACGTCATCGATGCCCATTTCTTCACGACGACCCATGAAAGAAAGTTTCTGGGATTCCAGATTTTTGACCTGTTGGTGGACAAGCTGACAGTGGAACAGATCACTGTGGTTATGTCCAACAATATGTTGCATTGTCTTGCTACCAATTTTTCCATGAAGAAGAACACGCTGCACGAGGTCGCCGTCTCCACCATGCACGTTTTGGAGCAGCTTGCTCAAAAGGATGTTTCCATGCGAATTGCAGTTCTTGGTCAACTGATGGTTCACAGAAAGGCTGCCATCTTTTTTAGACAAAACTTCTTGAAGAAATTCATGGAAGAAATAAGAAAGTCTGGCCTTTCGCAGTACATCGATTATTTGACCAAGCTGTTCTACTCTATCATCGATGAGCTGCAATCGAGTCAAGAAAAATCCAACGGAGCTGCCGTTGATGATGAGGAGAGGAAGTGGAGGAATCAACGACTGGTGTGGACTGTTGACCAATTTTACGCCGTTTTGAAATCGGATGTCGGGTTGCGCAAGGAAAAGCTTCTCGAGTCCAAGGGAAAGCAATCCGACGAAGAGGAAGACGATTCGGCTGTAGAGGCCGAGGTCGTTCTGACGGCAGAACAGTTGGAGAATGTGAAGCGTGTTTTGCGATTCCTGTCAACCGTGTCCTTCTTTGCAGCTTCTGACCTCCAGCCTGAAACAGCGTCCGCGGTTCCGAAGCTTCAGAATGGAAAGAAATCGAAGAAGAATGCTGTCGCCCTCGTTCACGAAGCAATCCGGGCTCCGCGAGCGGACGTTTTACCACCGTACGTCATGGACCTGATGAGAAAACGTGTTGGCCACTTGCTGCTCGAGCATAAGAGAGAAAACTTGATTGAGGTCGTTGCTCTGCACATCCAAGAGTTGCTTGTTGATCCAAAGTACACTCCATTGTTCTCAACTGCCGAAGAAGATGTATCGGCTCGCAAGACGCTGTTGGACCTTTCGAATCGCTCCCAGAAGGCAGAGGATGATACTGCCAAGGCGTTTGGACGGCTGGCGCAATTTTTGTTTCTTGACTCTCTTGTGGATCCGTCGGGGCTGCAAGAGTTTGTGGCTGATTTGGAGGCATGCTTCGGGAAGCTGTTTTCCCCGAAGAGCGTTTCTGAGTCCGCAAAGATCAATGGGAAGCCACAGCCGAAGAAGTCTTCCAAAATGGACGATTCCAAGGATGGGGTTGAAGTTCCTGCTAATGCAAAGGAGGAAAACCCCATGGATGTTTTCTTGGATCTGTTGCTTGCGATCTTGCATCGACCGAATCACATGCTTCGTGAGGTAATCAAGCAAGTCTTTACCGCTTTCGCCAGTCGTGTCACCAAAGAGGGTGCCCGCATGTTGATTGATGTTGTCACGGATATTAATCTTGCGCAGGTCGAGGCAGCTGAGGATGATGAGGACGGCATGCCCATTGATTCTAGCGAGCTCGAGAATGTGGAAGAATCAGGTGATGATGATGACGACGACGACGACGACGACGACGACGACGACGATGCTGATGATACCGAGGAAGACGACGAAGACGACGATAAGGAGGAGAATGAAGAGTCTGGTGACGAGGATGAGGATGTTGTTATGCGAGACTCGAAGAATAAGACATTTGTGATTCCGGTTGACGAAGACGAAGACACGGAGGACGAGGAAGATACAGAAAACGGCTCTGATGTGGATTCTGAGGGAGGATTCTCCGTAGCGGACGACCAGGAAATGATGGCCATGGATGAAAAGCTTGCGGCTGTTGTGAAGGAGTTTCGAGCAAAGTCTTCTGGGACTGCGCGTCAGATCAAGTTGCTTCAAGACATGCTTCAGATCAAGTTCAAGGTTCTCGATTTGCTGGAAGTATTCGTGAAGACGGCAGCAACGGACGTCGCCAAATTCTCCGTTGTGTTTGGTATGATGCTTCCGCTGATCGAAGGATTCAAGAAGCTCTCCATGGCGGCCAGCAAGGATTCCAAGAAAATTTCTTCTGTGCAATCATTGATCGACCCTCTTGCTGCACGGCTGAAGAACTTGCTTCTTCAGCGTATCTGCAGAAGCAGGAACTTCTTGGACGAAAGCACATACAAGAGTGCGCCGGGACAGGTTAATGTTGCTGCACCGATGCGGTCCTTGTTCAGAGCGAGCATTCATTCTTCGCATCGAGCCGTTGTTACGTTGGCTTGCCAGTGTGTTTCGTTTTTGATGAAGGTCGACCATTTGATTGATGCCAAGTATTGCGCATCCACAAAGGTTGCAAACGACGGTCTGAAAGACTTTTTGGAAAGGAAATCGACGCATCTCCCCGTTTCGTTCTTCATCGACATGTTTAATCGCTTCCCGTACACTGTTGGCTGGGGACTTTCGGAGCCGATCCTGGCGTTCTTGGTTTCTTCGCAGGCAAAGAAATTCCGCAAGCAACAAGCACTGCAGCTCTTTGAGCATTTGGTGATTCCGGAAGTTCGAAGAAACACAACTGGCTTTCCGTCCGACCTTGCCAGCCGAGTGAGCAAACATATTCACATTGCGTTGGCTGAATATTCTTCCCAGTTTGACTCCAATGCCAAGCTTGCAACATCCGCTGGCGTCGTGGACAAAAAGAAGCTGAGGGGCTTCTTCAAGTTTACCAAACCGCTAGCGAAAATGACTTTGGAGACGCTGTCTTTTATTCAGAAGGCGCTTATCCCACGTGTTCCTGCAGCAGAACTTGAGAATGTCTTTTCCGCGGGCAGTCAACTGAAGACCACTCTCGAGCGCATCCAGTCGTCGATTTTGAAAGATAGGCCAGCAAATGACGTGGTTGCAAAGAACATCGTCGGATCCTTGGAGATCTTGAAGGCCGTGCTTCCAGAGGCATCACGCAAGACCGCAGTTCCGCAGGATGGCGTTGCTGAAAGCTCCAGACCAGCGAAGAAAGCAAAGGCAACCAAGAAGTCGGTAACCAGCTTGTAAAAAAGCCACTGATAATTTGTACTGTTATTTCTGTTTCTTAATGGTGCACATCGCTCTGCGATTCATCGTCGACAGTTTGAAAAGTGATGACTGGCTCCACCGCATTCTCAGGGGGAACACTTGCATTGCTAGGAGACGAAAACTTGAGGGACAGCGCATCGTACTGCTCCAGCTGAAGAGCGGAAATGCTGGGTTTGGTGGACTCGAGAGCCCGCAGAAAATCCTTCATTTCGACAAACAGCGTCGAAACACCGGACGTTTCCACGTAAATCTGCATGGCATCCACTGACAATTGCTTCGTGCGAAACTCGGAGAGCAACCGCCTGAATGCAAGCATATTGGCCGTTTTGCACATTCCCGCTATGTCTGCACCGGTGAACGTGTCCGGCATTGCGCACGCAAGGCTCGGAAGATCCACATCCGGCGACAGTCTCATTGAATTCGTTGCTGCTCGCAGGACGAGCAGTTTGTCCGATGCAGTTCGCTGAACTCCAACATAGACCAATCGTTCAAACCGGCCAGGTCGGAGCAGAGCGGGATCCACCAGATCGGGTCGGTTCGTTGCGCCGACGATCAACACGGGCTTGTTCACCGATGATGACACTTCGGCAAGATTGTCAATCATCGACACCAACTGACTCACCAGACGATCCATAACGCCCCCTGAATCACCAGACACTCCTCGGGAAGGCACAATGGCATCCAATTCATCAAAGAACACTACGCAAGGGGCAATCTGGGCAGCTTCGTCCATAATCGCCCGAAGGCGACGTTCAGACTCGCCAATGTACATGTCCAACAGCTCTGGCCCTTTCACCGACAAGAAGGACATCGCACACTCGGTCGCTATCGCTTTTGCGACAAGAGTTTTTCCGGTTCCAGGAGGCCCATACATCAGCAAACCAGTTCGACGGCGGACGATTCCTGGGTGCCGCGCCATGTCCAGCAATTCAGCGACCTCTGTTCTGACGTTCTTGAGACCGCCAACATCTTCCCACTTGACCGAAGGAATCCGGGACGACTTCTTAACGTCTCCGTCTTCAGTGTGGGGCATCTTTTGTAAAACGGAGTCGCCGTCGACCACAGCGCCAAGAAACTGCGCTTTCGGGAGCGGAACGCTATCTTCCAACCAGTGCATCAGCAATCCGAATGGATTTTCGGTTTCAGGACCCGCATCCACGAGCCGCGACGTCAGTATTTGCGACACATGCGGGACATCGGCAACTTGGACTGGAGTCTCGCTAAACATACTGTATGCGTAAGGAAAGGATGCAACCAATCTGCTCACGAACAGCTGCACGTCATCGTCTCCAGCAATCCACTTGGAAGCACAAACCTGATGAGGACACACGCTTTGAAAATGGCTCGCAAACTCAGATTCACAAACAACAACCAAAGGAACACGAGCCTTGGCACACGGAAGCACAATCAGCTTGAAAAAAGCATCTTGAATGTCGTGGTGGCGATTCGTCAGATAACAGCCGGGGCCTCGAGACCTAGACTGGACAAACGATGCCCCAATTTGATTGAGGATGGGGACATACGCCCGAGAGTCAACTTCGGATGTGCCATGGTCCTCCGGCGTGAGGGAGTTTGCTTGACAAAAAAGCAGTTCTCCATGAGAAAATACTATGCATGGGTTCTGGCGCGCATGCAGCTGCATAAAGTCGTGCAGGTCACTGCCAAGCTGCTTCAGCTCCGTCGCCAGCATTTGAGGACCATGTGTACCACCCAGCGATAACATATGAAGGGAGCCCAGACGATTCTTCAAGTTCAGCGGAAGGACGCAGAAACGCTCATGCAGAAGAAAGGATTCGAGCGACTGCAAGAGAATTTCCTGTGACACAAACGACGATGACTTTGACGTGTGCAAAACAATGCGACTGTGATCTGTTTTCAATGACTCTAACACTGAGGATTTCATCTTCATCCCCATCCGTATTCCAAGAGACGGACAATAGTCGGTCACGGGAAAGTGGCGTCCTACGTCTTGGAAAAAGGCACTAGACAAGGGCATCCTGGATGGGCTGACATCGTGCGAAACGGTCAACTGGACGTGGCTGAAGTCCGTGCGAAACAGCGTTTGCGGGAGTTGGTGCACGGTTGTCGCCTGCTTGTTTGACGAAGTCCAGAAGCCCGCGCAGTGACTGTCTACCAGAGAGACAATCTTTTGGAAGATCCGTGCATCGTCTGCACGTGTGTTTTGATGCGCAGTAGGATGCTCGTTCTGGACAGCAAACGACAATCGCACGATCCAATCATCCATTCGAAACTCGAAAACATCATCCATGTGCAAGACCGGAAACTGCATCGTCAACGAAAATGATCGCGAACACTCTGCAAAGCGTTGGTTGAGGAAGCTGGAAAGACCATCAAAGAGATTCTTGGATTCGCCAGCGGTTGACAAAGGATCCATGTCAATGAGTTTTTTCGGAAGATTCCTTCCTCGCGCCTCGGAAACGATCGGATGGCACGTTGCGGACGCCCGCAATCGCGACACAAATGGAAGACGTCGCAAGAACACGTCATCAAGCAGTGTTTCCAGCACGCAGAGGCAGCTTTCAAAGTGGGCGGACGCAGGACACTGGGCATCGGGAGCACTAGGCATCGCTTGTGCATACACGTGCGGCAACACAAGCGCATGATGTGGCGCATGTGCTTCCGAACAGAGCATGACAAACAGTGCATCCTTCACGGATACTACATCGAGGCAAACCACTCTTCCGGAAGCATGTCGAGGTGAGAGCAAGACTGACATTCCGTCTCGCAGCTTCATACTGTTGCACGCGGACTCTCGAAGGAACAAGGAATGCCGCAGCGGATTCACTTGCAAGTTTCCGGCATTCGGATTCGACAAGAATCGTCGCAAGACAGGCCACTTTAGAACCATGCAGGGATTCAGAACACGCACACAGTTCCCAACCACCTCCTTGACGGCATTGGCCATGTTCCGCGCATCAACTTGCGCGCTGTCAACCACGACTCGAACGTCCGTGTTCGGTCCAATCGTTCCTTGCAAATGCGGGCCTGTCTCCACACACACGCGACTGCCCGTGAAGCGACGCACAACCGATCCAGCACTTGCAAAGCGACGCGGAACATCATCTGCATCTTTCACGTACACACGTACGGACTTGAGATGCATCGAGTGCAGATCGACGCCTTCTGGGAGCAACCTCAACGCACATCGCATTCCAGAACACAACAAGTACGCATCTGCAATCGATCCTCTCAACAACAAGATTGGAGAATCCTTGCAGTCCATGCCGCCGCCAACCACACACTGTCTTGCCAAGCCACGAAACCGCGGTGACTGCAAGAACACAAAAGGCGACACATGACGACAAGCCAAGAGTAGCGAGTCGTGAGAGACCAACAGCGGCGAATACGGACTCTGGTACACAGGATGAGGGCGCGCATGGCAGTAAAGCATCCCCAACGAACCTAACGAGTCCGGTATCGATCCATCATCGCGGACATGCGCCCCGCTACTCCCCGCGTCCTTTCCAACGCTCCAAGCAGACAACGTGGAGGTGGCGGATGAAGATTGCACGGCCCGGAATGCCCCCTCCGAGTCCCAAACAAGAATCGCATCCACGCCATCATCCCCCAACTCGAACTCGGACTCTGGCCCTAACGCCAGTAGTACCGTCTTGTCACAAGCCCAGCTTCTCCTCTGGCTCATCTGTCGTACACATGCACACCCACACCAACGGAGCCACAAAGAGATACATGCATACGTTGAACATAAGAGTATGTTACAAAGCCGTTCAGAAGTGTCTTCTCCGCGATGTTCGCCGTCGTCTTCGCGATGTTCGCTTCGGTTTTCGTTTTTCGTTTTTCTTTTTTTATTTATTTTAAAATTAAAAAACCATAAATTACTGATTTGTAAAGTCTGACGAGGAAAGAGGAATTGACAGCCTCATGTCAACCTCGTGTGGATGCGCGCTTGATGCTGCCTCACTTGAACCTTCATGTTGTCGGGAGAATCCATTAAGGAGAAATCCAAGCTGTTTACATGTTGCTTCCTTTTGCATGTGTGTGTGTGTGTGCGTGAGAGAGAGTGGGTGTGTGTGACAATGTCGGAGCGTGTTTGGATTCCACTTGAAGCAAATCCCGATGTGCTGAATGGGTATTTGGGGTCGCTTGGAGTGGATCCGTCGAACGAATACTCGTTTGTGGATGTGTATGGACTTGACTCGGATCTGCTGCAGATGGTTCCGCAGCCGGTGATTGCAGTGCTTTTGCTATTTCCGATCAACTCTGCTTCCGAGGACGCACGCAAAAAGCAGAATGAAGAGCTGGATGCAGAGAATTTCAAAGCACCAGATAGCCTTTTATGGGTTCCGCAGTACGTTGGTAATGCATGTGGAACGATTGCTCTCGTTCATGCACTCGCCAACAACCGGTCTTGCATTCCCCTTTCCAAAAACTCGTTGCTTGAAAACCTCATTTCTGTGTCATGCAGCGATGCGTCCAGTGGCGCCAAGGAGGACCCTGCGAAGCTAGCGGAAGAACGCGCCAAACTGATTGCAAAGTCGGAAGAACTCGACAAGGCACACGATGCAAGCGCGCGCGCAGGACAGTCGTCGGTTCCCGACGAGGCGGAGGCGCTTGCAGTGAATCTTCATTTTGTGTGTTTTGTCATGCACGAAGGAACCCTCTATGAGCTGGATGGCAGAAAAAGAGGACCGATCCCTCATGGACCATGCGCCGATGCAAGCATGCTCCTCGAGAGAACGGCCGAGGTAATCAAGCGCGAGTTCATGGTCCACGATCCGGAATCGATCCAATTCACCCTCGTTGCACTCGCCAAGTCCTCTCCTAATCCAGACAACTGACACACATGAGGAATCAGGGTGATGCTGTATACATATTCAACAGACACGGCATCTCGATTATTCCCAAAACCCGATGTCTGTCCATCATTTCCATCCAAGTGTCTCGTGTTATTATTGTGTGCGCGTGCGTGAGTAAACAGGAAATTCATAGAGTGGATTCCCCCCGGTATTCTGAATTCTGAATCGTACTGTTTAAGAATTTGAATTAATCAACGCTTGGTATTCCGACCTCAGACGCCATGGAACCGCCGAAATGTGACTTCACGCACGTACTGGGCAAAATGCTCGTCAGCATCCTTCAGGACCCTTTCCTGTGATCGAGAAGAAGAAGGAGGTTTCGTCCGAGGCATGTCGGCATCGCCCAATGTGCAAAAAGAAATAAACCAAGAAAGAACGAGCAAACGAAGGAAAAAACAGGTACCACATGATTGCAGTTTTGCAGGGATGATTGTTCAACCCTTCTTGGTTAAATAATATGACTTCATTTTTTTATGATTTTAAATTAATAATAAAAATACGACGAATGGTGACGGCAGTTGTGCTGTTTTGGCAGTGTTTTTCTTTTTGTTTTGGAGTATTTAAAAGTAGTAAAATGTACGGAAGATTGTCCCACGTTTCTCCCACACTAGTGGTGAGGATCGTTCCTAGTCGACCGTCAATATTGCTGGTTAGAATAAATAATCAGTCCCATGCCACAACGAGCATGGTTCCTATCCGACAGCTTATTTAACGAAATTCTACTTGAGAAACAAAAAAACAAGAAGAAAGTGCATAGCGCTTACGTCTTCAGCGGACACGCATGTGCAAAAGAAAACAGCCAAACCCTCATGAGGGGCGACAAAGGGTTTTTTCCTAGGGTTTCTCTGTATTTTTGTATTGTGGCACTACAGCCGCTGATTTTCTACGACGGAAAAGGCATCGTCGAGGGCAAACTGCGTGGTCTGGGCATCTGCAGACCGTTTGAAGTAAGCAGAGACAATGGCGCGGAGAGAATGGTCAATAAATTCATTCTGTTCCAAGAGCGCCAATTCAATCGCGGAGTGAACTCCACTGGTCGAGAGATCCGAAAGAAATGAAGAGAGCAACGCGGACAGCAAAGCAGTGCTGGCTTCTGCGCCCGCTCGCCTGCGCTTCCTGCTGCTTTCCGAGAACAGCGCGGTCGAATTCCCGTCTTTGAAATGCGCAGAAGAGGGATCGGAAGGGTAAACCAGATCTTGTGAGATGTCCCAAACGGAGTCCGTCATGTTTCGAGGGAGTTCCTTGATTGCAGAAAAACTAGGTTTTGACCTTGCATGTGCCGATGAGGAGGCAGAGGCAAGCAAGGATAAGCCAACAGCAGACGTCGAAGACGCAGCAGCAGCAGAAGAAGAAGAAGAAGATGATGATGATGATGAAGTAGAGCTGGTTCTTGCGTTTCCAAACTCTCGAGAAACTGCATTAGAACTCCAAACTTGGATCATTGTGTCCAGGATCATCGGTAGATGCGCAGCTGCAAAAGAAGAAAATGATGATGATGATGATGATGGCAGTCCCGGCATCACCGAGAGCGGAAGAGGAATGGACCGCGTTCCATTCAGAATTTCAACGAGCGAATCTGTAGTGGACACTGAGAACGGAGGGCTTGCAGAATCGCATTCAAACACGAGTTTCCAATCGTGCAGCACATCCAAAACAACCGTCTTGGGCGATGTCTTGACGCAGCTGGAAACGAGATTGCTTCGAACCGAGTAGAAGAAAGGTGAGTCGGTGCTGGAGCTATGTGAAGACGATGTCGGTGAAATATGAACATGCCGGCCAACACTGCTATTGCCACGGCTGTTCATGTTGCTGATGGTGATGCCATTGTTGCTGTTGTCGCTATTGCTGACGGCGTTACTTGCCATGTTGCTGCGACTGCCATTGGGTGTGATACTGACACTACTGTTGATCGCTGTGGTGGAAAATGCTGCAGCGTTGTGAGTGTTGTGGCTCACTGTCACTCGCGGCGGAGAAGAGCTGGAAGCAATCGAAGAGTCATTTTCCAATGCATTCCCCACAGACAGGGACGAAACAGGAAGAATTGCTCCATGAGAAGAATCGATGAGCAACAATCGATCGTTTTCCTTGTCATCGTCGCCATTTGATTTTCCTACGTTTTGCGACTGCGACTGCGACTGCGATTGCGATCTTGAATCGTCTATACTCTCCGTGGAATCATTCCCCTTCTTTCTCCCGCTTCTGCTTCTTTTTGATCGCTGATAACCGTCGCCACCTTCCGACTTTGAACTGGGCAAAGAAGAAAAGTACATGAGCACACGACACGAAATCGGCGACGTCGACATCGTCACCATTGAAGCAGAACCCATTTGCTTTGAAATCTTGTCGGCCCGACTCTTGCTTGCTGCCGTTCCAGCTCCTGCTGTCGATGTTCCACCTGCTGCCGACGACGACGCCGGTTCGACTGACTTGCAGGAATGGTCAGAAAGAACAATGATGTGGATCCGAGAAGAGAGAAACACATGACTACAATCAGATCGGTAAAACGTAAAACAGCCAGAAGCAATTGTCGCGGACGACAAAGACAGCAAGCACTGTACCTCTGCTGGATCATGCGCTTCAAATAAAGGAAACTCTTCCATTTATTAGAGTATGCAGAAATGTTTTCTCAAAAACGCAATCAACGCCCCGTCGATATTTTGTTTTTTTGTACTCAATATATATATAATAACGGAATACCAACCCAGCGCAACGCAAAGCAACGCAACGCAAAAACAAAAAAATGGATCCATCGACTGAACAAAAAAAAAAAATCAAAACAGAAAAACGAATGCTGGAATAGAGGGAGAAGCCGCCGCCACAAGCGCTACGTACGCGGCAGAATCACGCGCCCTTTCTTTTTTCTGCTTTTTCACTTTTAACAACAGGTGAGGAAATCAGAGAGCACGGACAGCGGACGTTTTGAATACTTTTTTACACGGGTGTTTGTGACGATGGAATATGGACACTTGGACGGGATCGCTCATGGAGCAGCAGCAGAAGAAGAAGAAGAAGAAGAGGACGAGGAGGAGGAGGAGGAGGATGCGGCATGTCGAAGGACAACGACAGTGCAGAATGCAACAAGTACCATGACTGAGCCCAGTTTTCGATAAAAGCTTCTTTGAGCTTCCCGAGCCCTGTCGCGGATGTGGGCAATGACACTGTGGACTTTATGCGGGAGTTCAGACACTGCGCCTTCATTGTCAATGACGAAATCAGCAAGTGCTGCCTTTTCTGCGATTGGCATCTGAGAGGCAATCCGCTGCTCGCGTTCGTGGTCCGAAAGCTCCGGGTTTCGAGCCGCAAACCGGGCTTTCTGTGTCTCGCTCGACACTTGGACTACCACCGTCGCGTGGGTCCACTTCAGGAGAAACTTGGACTCGAACAGCAGTGGCGCGTCCAACACCAGTAGCAACGGCTCGAACCACGGTCTCCCTTCGTCAATGCTTGCATGTTCCCTGCATCTGCCACTGTCTCTGTCTCTGCTTGTGATGGGACTCCATACAAGACAAAATGGATGCGATACAGCTCGCCACAGTCCAAACACTGCTTGCTTTGCAAAGTGGATCATTGTGTACTTTAGGCACCGAAGCGCAATTGTCTTCATAATTTCGGGGTGTGTAATGGAGTTCAGCTTCTTTCGCAGTGCCGCATCAGCAAAGATGATCTGGCCAAGACGCTTACGATCGAGTGTTTTCGATTGCGGATCCACAACTTCAGAACCAAAATAAGACACTATGCGCTTGAATCCGCGCGTTCCGGGCATCACAACCTCCCTCGCTACGAGATCCAGGTCAACCACACGTATCTCTGCATTCCGACCCTTCTTCTTCCCATCGTCCTCGTCTTCTCCATCATCGACCCTGTCGATTGCTCTTCAACCAATACACAAACAAAATACACATACAATGTACTGATGAGTGATGCAAGCAGTGGTTCACAAAAGCACGTAGATAGAAAATGATTTTAAAATAAAAACAAAAGAGACGTACGACAAGAGTGCGGACACAGTGCTTTTGCCAGTTGAAATTCCCCCTGTAAGCCCCACAACATACACAAAACACATAGTTGCCAGTCGAGTGTCAGCACACCGATGAACACTGCAGACGAATGATTATATGAAACTCGGATGTCGTGTTGGTCGGTAAAAAGACCAGAGCGGAAAAGAATGCACGAAGAGAAAACGGGGAAGGGAAGAAATGGTCTCCTCCAAGCAGCGACTGTAAACCATAATAAGAGCTTCTTTTTTTTATTTTACGAAAGGCAGAATGCGTTGCCGTCCTTGTAGCAATTGTGATTTTTGCTGGATTGCATTTTTCATGTACTTTCCTCCCGTGTTTCATTTCAGTCGTGATAACTCGGGCAAGGAAGACTTGTGCTCTTGAACGACGATATTTTCATTGCTTACGTTTCCATCTTGCACCTTTTCTTTCTTTCTTTCTTTTTTCTTTTTTCTTTTTTTGAATCTGCGTTATTTAATCTATTATGGTTTTTTGACAAAAGGCACGCCAAAAAAACCAAAACACAATGGGCGGCGCATCTACAGCAGCTACGGACAGCAAAGCGACTACGGCAGGCGCAGCAGCTGGAGCCTCATCATCGTCGTCAGCGACTGCAACGGCAACGGCCTCATCATCATCATCGAGCGACGTGGACACTGCGCTGGATGTAACTGAGCTTTCTCGGCAGATCCGGCAGTTCCCGGGGATAAAGATCGTGTATGGAAATGTGGCGATATGGCGCGGGCCAGAAGCACAGAGTGATCAGACGCATCGGTGGTGTGTGTTTCTTCGGGCAGACGATGAAAACGACGCATGGGATCCAGTCGAGCACCTGCTTGCTGCTGAAAAGGCAGCAACGTCTGGATCAAGTTCAGCGGCGACAGAGAAGAGCGTGGAGGATGTGTTTGCATTTTCGGAGCATGCGCCAGGATCATCATCATCGGTGGTGGCACCTGGCGTGACGCCTGGTGTGGCGGCTGGTGTGACGGCTGGTTCTTCTTCAGGGCCACTGTCCGGTGTGAGCAGTTCAGGGGCACTCAGCAACGCAGCTCTTTTCCACAGATACTTTTCCCGCGTTGAGTTTCAACTGCACGAAACCTTCAATCCCCCCGTCCGTGTGATGCAGAGTCCTCCGTTTGCAGTCTGCGAGGTGGGCTGGGGGTCATTTGAAGTGTTCATCACATTGTTTCCGAGGGATACGGGGTTTGGCACAGTCGAACTTGCCGTTCCACTGCAGCTGTACCCGAAACCGTCCATGGTGACCGAGCCTACGCGCGAGCCTGTCATGTCGTATTATTACGACATGGTGGTGCTGACTGGCGCAAAAATGCCCAATTCTGGTGCCGGAAGAAAACGAGAACTTGCGGATGTTGCGCCACCAACACCAACGGCGTCTTCTTCCGGCGCTGCGTCTGCGGAAGGCGGTTTTAACGTTGGGAAAAAGAAGCGCACCGGAACCATTCTTCGGTGGGATGACGCTGAAGAGCGGGATTTTAGGCAACTGTGCCACATGATTCAATGTGTGGAAAACGCAATGCATCACATGTACGAAGAAGCTGCGTCGTATGATGGGTGAGAAAAATGAAATAATAAATTAAAGATTTAAATTTTTTTAAAAACGAGACACGCAAGGAAAAAATAATTTTAAAAAAACACGAATGGCTGCGCAAGCCAAAATGGAGCTCCGTTGTGCATTCACTCTTCTCTTCTCTTCTCTTGACATAATCATTTACACACCATTCAAACGAACGCACACGGGGCGAACGAACAGAAATACAATTGAGCAGAGAAAACAATATTACAATATCCGCAGCATACTCTTTCATTCTCTCTTTATCGTCGATCGTTGGTACCAGCCTTTCGCTTGCCCGAGAACAAATGCTTCGGCATCGGATTGAGATACACACGATCGGCTTCTCCCTTCTTCGCCTCTCGGGCTTTGCCAAGCTGCGTGCGATGGAAGACATCCATGGTTTTGAGAACGGTCTAGCGTCGGGGAGAGGGGAAAAAACAAAAGAAACACACAACCATCAGTAATTGGACGAAACACGGACAAACAGAAGGACCAAAAATTCAGCAAAAGAAATCTGGATCTGCTGCAACACGCCCGCATCAGACAGTACGAATCCATAATGCAGTGTCTAAAGTGGCTCATAGAAACCTCGCCAAAAAGAGACACGTTGTCATCCTTTGGAGATGTGCCGCAACAAATCGAGACATTCCAGTAAAGGAATCCCTGAAAAGGGAGAGAAAAAAAAGGAGGAAAAAAAGAACACAGATAAGGAAAGCAAAACATACCTTGACGTCCTTGAGACCTGCTTCTCCAGGCACAACAGACTTGGATCGAGAACGAGCTCGCTTTGCGACCGATTCTCCTTCACGGTCCATTTCGTCTTGGGCCGCATCAATTGCATCGTCTGCCACAGATCGAGTGCGCTTTCTTCCAAGCTTGTCCTTGCCCACAGAACGAGAGCGCGTACGCGATCTGGATTTTGTCTCGCTGTCGTCCGAAAAGTTATCTCCTTCATCATCGTCTTCCTGTGCAAGGTGCTTATTCCGTCCAAGAGACCGGTCGCGTAGCCGTCGCTCGGAAACAATGATCTTCCGTTGTCTGCGAACCTCGCGAATCTTCTTGCGAGTGTCTTCGTCAACATCGGACTATGAATCGAGGAAAGAAAAAAAAGGAATCACAAATTAGTCCCATATTTTCTAGAAGGTCAAATGTAGACACAAAAACAATGAATTTCCCACATAGATGCGCTGATGATGCCAACTGGTCAGTAAGCGGTAACATGTTTGTTTTCAAAGAGGACGATAGTCCACCTTTCAAAGATGTCCTAAGAAAGTTTTTATACATCCTTCCCAAGATGTCAACACCAAGCGCTCTATGTGTCCCCCCCACAACAAAAAATATCCGAAACAGAACATGGACGCTAAGAGAAAAGATTATCAAATGAAAAACATACCTCGTCTTCTTCCTCGGCTTCGGCAGCCAAACGCAGTCCCTCTTCTTCTTCGAGCTCATCCAAACGCTTAAGGATGTCCTCGTCGATGAAGTCCGCAACATTCATACCATCCATAATCTCCGGGATCGCATCATGTTTCCACTCTGGATTGTCGAGTAAGTACTGCTCACGAACATCAAAGACAAACCGGCCTGGTCCGCCTTGCTCCCGCTCGATATCCTTTGCCAGTTTCTTCTCAGGCATCTCAATGCCGTCTTCCTCCAGCTTTCTCTGTCTGGTAACAGACTCTGGGATGAAGGCACCACGGGTGGCACCTTGTCGCTCCTTGGGAGTCGCAACATGAATCTTCGTCAAGACATCGCTTCCCTTTTTGGAGCGAAGTTTGTTCTCGATACGATGCTGCAGCAAGAGCTCGCATGCGTCGTTCTTCACCTGGTCTACCCCATTGTCCAAAAACGTCGACATCGATAACAGCGGGAGCGGCTGTCCATTAGGAGACGGAATGGCCGTTCGCATCTTCTCAATAAGGGTAGCCTCCTCAGGAGACAGATCTTCCAGGGTTCGCTTATCAGTTTTGTTGATAACAATCATGACAGGCTTGTTGTGGAAGAGCGGCGAAATTTGATGGAACAGATTGACTTGTTCCGCAATCGAGTATCCGCAGCCTTCGGACAAATCCATAAAGTACATGATCGCTGCTCGGAGATGTGCGAGAGCCGTGATCGACTGCATTTCAATGGTATTTCTCTCTTCCAAAGGCTTGTCCAAAATACCTGGAGTATCAATAACTTGCCACTGCAAATACTTGTAGTCGGTGTGGCCAACAAACAAGGAGCGAGTGGTGAATGGATACGGCTGGACCTCAACGTCTGCTCGCGTAATCTTCTTCATGAACGAACTCTTTCCAACGTTCGGATATCCACAGATGATCAGCGTTCGTGTGTTTGGTTCGATTGTCGGCAACCGAGCCAAGTGCTGCCGAACCTGCTCCAGGTACTGCAACGACGGACCCTGTTTTCTCATGAGCGTGCACATTCTACCCAGTGCAGCTCGCTTCAGCTGCTTGCATCTGTACAGAGAGTCGCCGTACTTGAGCAGACGCACGTAGTCTTTCGAGATCTTGTCAATCAAGTTCTTGGCAGTCGCAAGCTGCCCAAGCGCAAGCTTGTAATGGTCCTTGTCGTACAAAATGTTCATCAGATCCGCATAAAACGGATGCACGTCATCCATCCGTGGGAATTCTGTAAGGATGGACTCGAGCTTCTCGTCATAGTTTTGCTGCGTGAATCGAACTTTCCGCATGTAGAATCGGCGGATTCGAGAGATTTCATAACCTTTGTGGATCACAGTCGGCGTTCCACGCTGCGTCCTCGTCAGAACAATGTCGATAAAGTCCTTTGCAAAGGGAACAGGCTGGATCTTCTTGAAATTGTACACAACCATGATGAACTACACGCACGCGTTCTAGCAGCAAAATAAGAACAATAACAACTGGAACAAGTGAAAAAGAACAACAACCAGCAAATAAAAACAAAAACAAAAACAAAATTGAAAAAGAAAAACGACGAGCAATGAAAAAGTGGTTGCTTCATTGTGTTGGTTTTGTTTTTCTTTTTACTTGTGGATCAGCACAAAAATGAGCGAAACACGCGAGAAAAGAATACGACAGACGGGCGGTGAAACTCCCTTGTCGGTTGACTGGAGGAAAAGCTTTTCATAGAGTACCGTAAGATGTGGAGCGTACAGCTGTTGAAAGGAGAAGTAATTATAGTACCGTTGCCACTTCTTGCGATACTGTATGATGAAGCAGTCTAAAGTGCACGCAAACAAAGACACTGCCACGCGCCATGCGCATGCGTTTGCTATCTTAGCAACTCTGTCACACGATGCCCGATTCGTTTCGTCCCATTTTGATCATGAAATCCTTATATAAATACGCCGCCGCGTTGCATTATGCATGATGTTGGGTTGCAACATTGATTATGGATGATCAGCGATGATTATCCGTGGTTAGTGTACAATGTAGGCGTACGTCTTTTCCTGTTCTCTCTCACCGCCTTACGAGCCACGCACGCATAACAGAGAAATTGGGAGGTCAGCTGTACTGATAAATATGTACAATTATACTGTATAGTAGAAAGAAGACAGAAAGGAAGCAAGTATGCAAACGAAAACGAAAAACCCCATTGTGACGCGGAAATGACGGTCATGGGAGTGGGACCAAGACGATTACACAGGCCACACACTTTCCATGACTCGAACTCTTCCAGGTGCTCTCGGTACTTTCGTCACCAACAGCGCCAGCACCAGCACCAGTATCACCGTCAACGTCAACGACAGTGTCAGAATGAGATGACGACATGGGAGAGAGGGAGAGGGAGAGGGACGGAGAAGAAGAGACGAACATTGATGCAGATGAGGTGCGGAGAAACGATATACCAGCGATATGATCTTGCTCCGTGGATCCGCAGACCATCTTCCCTGATCGAGCACTTACAGAATGAGCTTTTCTTCGAAGTCGTATTCGTACGCTGGTGCTTGACGCTGTTCGTTTCCCGCTCCATGCGACTTTCCCCCACTCATTTCTCTCTTCTTTGTGCTCGCTCTTTAGGAGCTCTTGAGATTGGCAGTGCTGTTGTTGCTGGTGCTGGTGCTGGTGTTGGTGCTGGTGCTGGCGATGACGTTTGCAGTCCGAAGCGTTAGCGAGCGCACAAGCCGGAATCGCAAAAGAGGAAGAGCAGGAAGAAGAACAAGAAGTGGAAGAAAAAGAATGAAAGATGCGAAGAAGACACGGAACGTCGCTTGGAGAAAAGAGATCAAGGACGGAAAAGCGCGGGTCTGCGAGCTGTTCGCGGGTGAACGGAGACTCTTCAACAAGCGGAGCATTGAACCGATGCAGGGATCCCCGGAGAATGTCCACAAGCACTGCAGCAAACGGCGAAGTATCGACAAATTGGCAAGCACTCGCCAAACTCGTTGCAAACACTGGGTCCGCGTCCGCAATGCCATCCAGTTGGTCTGAAGTCCGGAGTGGTTTTGACATCGGGAAAAACCCTAGGCCTAGGCCTAGCCCTGACGCTGGTCCTGATGCGGACGGCTGCGGTTGCTTTGCGGGAGTGCGCTTTGCTGATGGCGGCGACACACCATCACTATTGGAGTGCGAGTGCGAGTGCGAATGTGTGCTGGCAGAGGCGTTAGAGTTGAGGTGGTCAGAGTGAACACCGGTGATTGTGCTTGTGTCTGTGCTTGTGCTTGGTGCGGGAGTGCAATTCGAGTCCGAGACAAGGGACATGACGCCGGAGACCATGCACTTGAGACCGCGAGAAAACGAGCATGAGGATGCTTTAGCAGGGATCGAGGTTGGGATAAAGTCAGATGGAATCGACGACGCAGCAGGTAACGGAGGAGGCGGGAAGAGACTCGCCTCGGATTTCATAGGAGACGTCATGCAAAGCAAAAACAAAACATATATATAAATCTCCCAAACTTGAGCGGAAAATCCAGCAACGTGCAGAACTAGGAAAAAGAAAAACGAAAAGATGAGGGAAGGGGGAAAAAATGAGCAGAAAAATGTGATAAAGAAAATAAAATAAAATAGAAACTATGAACAAAGAGCCGCCCACGGAGTAGTAGTAATGGAAAGACAGAGTTGTACTGATATGGAGGAAGTGATAGTGTATATAGATATGGATCGAAGCGCCGAAAATAACGTGAAGAAAGTACAAAGATGGCACGCGGAGCAGCGGTACAAAAACAGCAGAAGGAGAAAGGGGTAAAATCATCGTTGCGGAGAGTGGCGACTCGGGCGGCTTTTTGAGGCTCCGGAGTCTGAGGGAAATATACAGCGCACGCCAGAGCACTTTGCTCTCTGAATTGCCGCTTAATCCCCGCCGATGACATCAGAAAACGTCAACATGCGGAGATGAAAAAGATTCCATAATTTTTTTGTGTATAAAATTTTTAAAAAAGTAATTTGACAGCTGTGGGATTTGAACCCACGCATCCGGAGATACCACGACCTGAACGTGGCGCCTTAGACCAACTCGGCCAAACTGCCCACAATGACGCATCTACCCTGCATGCTTTCTATTCAATCTTTATCACTGATTTCTCTTTTCGAGCTAAAACGCCTGTGTTGTGCAACCTTGTTGGTGAGCATCTTCTTCGTCGTCTTGGTTGGAGGCGAGAGGAGAAAAAAGAAGAAAGGATTATAAAGCCCCGTAATCAAAAGCCATGTCGAATGTGCGCGTGATCGTGCCGATTCTTTCGAGCGCAGTGATTATGTCAGTGTTTTTTGTGATCGTGGCGCAGACCCGCCATGTTTCTGGACGAAGCAGTACTGGTGTATTAAACACGGCGGTCGATCCGGATGCGGTTCCAATGCATCTCTTCATCATGGCCAAGTGCTCAACGTCTGCGGCCTTTGAGCGTTTGTTTTACCCTGTGTATGAGTCGCTGTTTTCTATCGTGTCGCTGCGTGTGGACTACATTGCCACTCTGAATGCAAGCGCAGTGCCTCTGGGAGTGACCTCGGATTACGGACCCAACGACGTCGCCGCGGACATTTGGGAGCTGTGTGCCTTTCGACTTAACGATGCAAACCCGCGCAACAATTTTGAGTTTCTGCTGTGCATGAGTGCGCATCAGGACGACATTCCCGGCAAGGACACTGCAAAGACATGTGCGGATGAGATGCTCTCATATGCGGCAAAAGACGTCGAAGCATGTGCCGAGCAAGGTGTTTTGGCGTATGGTGCACTCGGAGCGACATTGCTCCGAGAAAGCATTACCGTGTCAAATCGTTTCAACGCGAGCTGGGCCCCTGTCATTTGGATCAACAACCAGTTCTGGTGCATCTGGGGCATCAAGGACTGCCCGTATTCCACGGCACTCGATGTTCAAAATGCCATTTGCAGCGCTTATAAGGGCACATCGGACCTCTGTGCAAAGACTCGACAGCTCTCATGAATCCGCAGATCATCCACAAAAAAAAAAAAAAAAAGAGAGAGAGAAAGGGGGAGAAGAAGAAGAAGCAAATTCTCGCGTGTGTTCGTTCTTTATGCATGCTTGTGTATGCATGTGTCTGCAGTGTGCTCCCCGCGTTCGGCAGGCGTTTTTTTGTGTTTTCTGCGTGTGTCCTTGTGCATGGTGTGGACATGTGGGTGAGCGCTGCAATTGCCACGGAACTGCAAGGAAAACGCCGAAAGCCACCAACAGCCCGAAAAATGCAATGTCCGCATCTGCTGTATACATCGGAATGATCTCCTTTTCGAAGCTGCCGCACCGAAATCGCAATGCGAGGAAAAGAAGAAAGAAAGAGACAATCCAGGAAGGGGTGGAAAAATAGTGCAGTCTAGTCATGGGGCTAACGTAACGCACGTTAACCTAACGTCCGACTTTTCCAGCGAGACGGTGCGTTAACCCTTCAAACGGCCTCCGTTATTACTGGGGCTTACAACAACGTCGCTATTAATGTATATAATCAAGGAATTCTGTTATTTCAGAAGCAGCCTACGCAAAATAATTCCGTGAGGCTGACTGCCGTTAACGGCAGGTCGAAAAATTCATGCCAATGTTAACGGCTGTACAATTCAGCGTTACTCCACCGCTAGTGCAGTCCGCAAAAGGGCTAAGATGACGATACCCCAAGCGAATGTCGAAGCAATAGCAACTGCTTCGGAGCGGCTGATCCAACTCGCTCGATCCGACATGTCCGATGCACTTTCGAAGCTGACGGCAGACTCGATTCCTACGCTGTACGCCGAGGCATCCTCGTCTGTCATGTGCGCGGATCTGGTCTCGCTTTACGAAATCATGTTGCAGATGAAACCATTCACGCTGGATGCGCTGTGCGCGTTTGATCCAGTGGCCGCTGGAGTCGGTGCTCGAGTCGAGGAGCTGAGGCCGTTCTTTTCTCAAGTAATCCATCCTGCTCTTGCTATGCACCACATCAGCGAACTTCCAGACGACCATTTCGCTCGAGCTCTCTTTGAGTGGGCCGATGGAGTGTTCAGCATTGCATGCGTCTTGTCGTAGTGCTCACGCTGTTTGTTTGGAAAACGTCAGAAAAAAGGAGCCTCGTGGCGTGCCGGAGAAGACAGATGAGGAGAGCAGGAATCTCAAGACCGGGGGGTCGCGGTGCATCCGTTGTTGGTTCCTTCTCTTTCGAGACCTATCGCTTCGATAACGTGTACAATCACGAATCTTTTTTTAATTTAAAATAATAATAATAAGTATCACTATAATTATTATAATTATAAAATCCTATAACAAAAGGAGCCCATCTCTTCGTGTCTCGCATGTCATTGTGAAGGTCCTTAATTTTTGGCGCAATGTGGGGTTGTACAACACACCATGATGTTCGTTTGTGCACTGCATTTTTCAATCGAGAAGAAAGAAACAACACGCGGAGCGGAAAGAAGAAGAAGGAAAAAAAATTGGTTCACGTTTTACGCAGCACCGGCACGAGTGTAGCAAAGCTGGGAGTTGTGCTTGATGACGGACTTGATGAGACCCTCAGCTTCCATGTTATGGATGAGGCGGCGGGCAATCGAGGCGTTCACCTTCAGACGATCCACAAGGACGGAGGGAGTGATCGACTTGTACTTTGATCCTTCAGAAACGAACTTCTTGAGCTGCTCGGGAGTAAGAATGACAAAGTGGTTTGCCTTCTCCTTCAAGGTCTGCTTGGACCACTTCTTCTTCTTGCCACGGTTCGACTTCTGGGCGGCAAGGGCCTTGGCGGCCTTGGACTTCTGCTCCTTCACTGCCATTATTGAGAGAAAAACGCAAAGCACAGAAACGAAGAAGAAGAGGAAGAAGGAAAGGGGGGGAAAAACCAAAACAAAAAACCAAAAAAGAAAGGAAATCCAAGTGAAGCCAAAGCAATTAAAAGAGGACATTGGCCAGTTTCTCGAGAATAATGCAAAAAAACAAAAAGGGTTTTGCCATAACCCTAGGTCTGTCAATGCCACTCCTAATCAATTGTTTCCTTAACAAAATATTTCCTTTTTTATCAGTGTCGAATGCCGGACCTTTCTCATTTTCCTCCAAAAACAAAACGACAAGCAAGTTTCCCCGCCGAAAGTCCACAACAAAAACAACATGAAATGATAGTTCAAAAAATGAAGAGAGTCTGTAACACACAGACACACAGTGACCGCACGTACCAAAGATAAAAAACGGAGGAAGCAGCAAAGCGGACTAACGAGTAACTGCAGCAGCTGCATCCGGAAGATCAGCAAGCAGCAGCCGCGCCGCCATAAATGAACACAAAGACATGATCCACCGAATACATCTTGCGCTCCTGTTTTTCTGCACGGTTTTATTCTCCAGCACAGTGCTTTGGCATTTTCTCGTGCTGGATCCTAATCTATGCCTCGATTGGAACGGCCATCCTGCTTTTCATGCATTGCACACGCACCCGGTTCTTCGCTATGCATTCTACCAATTTCAGGAAATTCAGTCTTTCTCACACTTGGATTCCTCTCCGTCTTCGTCATCCTCGCAGCTGTCGTTCGCGCACGTACCGTCACAGCTCCCACTGCAGCAACAACAGCATGCTTTGTTTGCATTGATATTTGTTCCGGGAAATGCAGGTTCATATCGGCAATCGCGAGACTTGTTTGGCCAGATCTGCATATCAAATCCACAACTGTGCAGCGGACGAGCTCAGATTTTGTTCTATGCAGTTGATTTTAATGAAGAACGGACGGCGTTGCAGCAAGACGACAGACTCCTCTCGCAAGTGGAGTTTACGCGATACTGCATCCAGACATTTGTATCCAGCAATGCACAAATATTGATTGTTGGGCATTCTATGGGCGGGCTTGTGGCACGCACAATGTGTGAATTAGAACGAGAAAAAGGAGACTCGCTGTCGTTTGTCGACCGGGTGTTTGGGATCTTTACGCTGAGCACGCCGCACAGGGGACTACCCGTGTATGTTTCTCGATCGATTGCGGAGCGCTATGAATGGCTGCACAGAAGGGTTAGGAATCCTGCAGTCCCGTTCGTCACTGTTTCCGGCGGAGTTCGAGATACCCTGATTGGAACGCATTTGGTTTCTCTCTTTGACGACGATTTGCATGCCATTGGAAGCAATGTCGATGGCGTGTACGCGTCGTTGGACCACAGATGCATCATGTGGTGCATGCAGTTTCTAGCACGCACCAATGCGTTCTTTCGCGATCTGTCGGCCCCGTTTGTCAACAATGAACTGCTTGTGTCGATGGGCGACGAAGCGGCCATATCACGCGCGATTGCAGATGGGCAGTTTTTGACGCAGAAGCACTCTTCGCATTTCCTGAGCTTGTTTCGCAAGCACTTTATGCTTCCTATGCCTGTAGCAAAACCAGACAGGGCCCCGGGGCTGGCGATGCGCAAGATGGAGCTCGACAAGGCGATTTCTCTGAGTCCGGCGACTTCGGCTTCTTACAGCATTTCGCTCACGCTGGATGACACGTTCTCTGCCATGGACCCAATTGTAATTGTCACAAATGCACGATCCGCCGAGCACGTGGTCTTCGGAATGGAAGCGTTCACTACCGCGCCGATGTTTCATGAATTGGAAGGCGAGCACGCAAACCCCATTGAGGAGTACTGCCTGCAAACCCAACTTGACGACTGGGTGGACTATGCGTTTGTTCATGAGCTTCCGTACTCTGATTATGGAACGGCGTCGGTGATCCCGCGCCAAATGCTCGTAGTGATTCCAAAAACAGGACATTATCCGTCGTCCTCCGCGTTTTCGAAGTCCTCCTCGGCCCAGTGTTCGCTGGTTCTCACAGTGGACGTTCCGGGAGCGCATCAGTACGATGTTCGGCTGTTTGCGTCACAAAAGTCATTTTCTCTAACGACGCACGCTTCCGAGTCCTCCTCGTTTCCAATGGCTGTGTCCTTGTGGCACCATCCGCAAGCAGCATCTGCAGACAGGGCGTCGCTCTTCATGTTACCCTTTGTGGGAGTTCTTGGATCACAGATACGGGTGTTTGAGGATTTCAAGGAGGCAGAACCCGTCTCCACCGCCACATTCATTATGACCACGGTTACTCAGGATATTCCATACGTGCGAAGACTTCTCCGCAGCAGTGCTTTCGTTGAGAGTGCTGCGACAGCCAACAACGAACGAAAAGGGCAGGCCTTGAGGAACAAACACGAGAATTACGAATTCCGGGTGTTTGCTGTGCATCCAGGATGGACATCGGGTGCGGACTGCTCTCTTGTTGTGCAGAAGTCTTCGATGCTGGTTCGGCTTGTGCATTTCATCCGCGAAGGCCACGCATTCTTGGTGTTTCCACACACCTTCTTCTGGATCATGGTTCTGACGTCGTCCTTGTCCTCAAAGTCAGGGTCAATGAGCTTGTCCTTTCCCTCATCGCATTCTGCAATGTTCTACCTGCATCGCTTCGCATGGAAAACCGACTTTTACGCATTCTCGATCTTTCTCTTTCTTGTTTTTTGCTTTGCTGCGTATTCAGTTAGTTTATTTAGTGTCATCATCTTCTGCGCATCGCGTCTTGTTGCCTCGCTCCTCATTTCCGTGCTGTATTGGATCGGCAGCGGTGCTTCGCGTTGCAGGATGCTGTTCTGGGTCGTATTCCTTCTCGGATTTGTCATGATTGCTCTGCACGGAGACCGGTATCTGCTCGGCGTCTCCAGTCTGCTGCTTGCGTTCTTCCAGCCCGCCGCATCTGAGCATTCGGCGCCCCTGCAGTTGGAAATGTTCTGGTTCCGCCACCGCCCGTCGTTCTTCTTCCTCGGCATTCTCGGAATGCTCACGCATCCTTCATGGGGACTGATCCTGTTTGTGTTTCCCTATCCTTTCTCGCACATCGTGAAGTACTTCGCACCCGCCTCGCATGGCTCTGTGGCAGAAGATCGTGAAAGGCATCCGTCGGCTCGCGCAGTGGCCTCCTCCGGCGCCGTGCGCATGGTCGGCGTTCTCGACGATGCCATTTCCCTGCTGGCTGGAATTGCCGTTGTGCATCTTTCTGGCGCAACTCACATGTACTGGATCTCAGATTGCGCAATCATCATGTACTTTTTCCGCTCTGTCTATTCATGCATCCTCTTCTACTACCTCTAGAATCGAAACCCGGCGTGCTTGATCCGTCCAGTGATTTTGCATAGTTGATAGGATTTTGTGATTCCCCCCCCCCCCCCCCGCGTTCTGCAAAAAGAGCAAGTCAAGCCGTACATATATTTTTGGTTTAGAATTAAAATTTTCCTTGGCCTTCCTCCTCTGTTTCGTAGTTTTTTATTTGGTGATGGACGTGGAAAGCTCGGGGACGGTGGATGACGACGAGGAAGCAGGGTGTCCCACGGCAGTTTTTGAAAGAGCACGGTCGGACTGATAAATATTAGTGAAGAGCTGCGTGAATTTCCGTTCGAGCTGTCTCGAGTATTCGTCAAGGACATAGACAGCCTTTTCAAGATCACTTGTGCCGCGCTCGACCTCGTCAATCCGACTAAAGTACGGTATGAGCTCAATGTACTTTTTCTGGACATCCGACAGCCCCTTTGCCAGGACCTGTGACTGGCTGACCATTCCATGATACTTTTCAATTGCGATATCATTGAGCTTCTGAAGCACACTAAGATCCGCCGATGCTTCTTCGTGCTCCAACCGCGCATACTCTCCCAATTGACGAAACAGCACTTGCGAAACAGCAGCTGAATTCGGCTCCGGCCGATTCTCAAACGGCCGCGGAATCAACGGGTCTGGTACATTCAACGGTCCCGATTCAGTGCTCATTCCCTGTCCTTGCTCTTTTCTCCTTATCCAGTATCCAATGTCCAATGCTGTTTCGCAATCAATCTTCTGTTTTTTTCTCCTCGCAATCATTCAAGAACCCCCTCCCTATTCTTTTTTTCGTTCCAGCTTCCAGCATCAACTCGGGGTATTTTCCCACTGACCACCACCCCTAGTCCCGTCCCACCGATGTGATGCTGTGCTTTATGCTTGGACTGGCTTGACGGTGGGGCGTGAATAAGTGCTTTTATGAGCAGCGTTGTTGATCTTCAGGCGCTTTCTGGCCCCTTCTTCGTGTGCTTTTCCTTCTTGTTCTTTTTCATTTTTGTGAATGTTCGTGTTGTTCGCACCCGCTCCTTATTAAGAATCTGCAATGAACGATCCGCGTCCTGTGATTGAGCTGAATGGTCGCTCGTTGAGCGTGTGCGCGCTGATGTCGATTGCCGACGGTACATCGCAGGTGTCTTTGTGCCCGGCTGCAATGTCCAAAGTGAGTGCTGCTCGGAAAGTCGTCGATTCCATCATTGCATCTGGGCGCATAAAGTACGGCATTAATACTGGGTTTGGTAAGTTTGCGACGGTGTCGATTGACAATGAAAAACTCACCGAGTTGCAGCACAATCTGGTCCGATCACACTCTTCGGGGGTCGGAGAGCCGCTCCCTCCGTCCCAGACTCGAGCGTTGCTTGCGCTTCGTATCAATGCGCTCCTGAAGGGTCATTCTGGAATTGTTCCGGCGTCCCTTCATACGCTTTGTGCAATGCTCAACAAGGGGCTCGTTGCGAAAGTTCCGTGCCAAGGGACGGTCGGTGCGTCGGGAGATCTCGCGCCACTAGCGCATCTTGCATTGGCTGCTACGGGGGAGGGCTGGATCCTTGATTCGTACAGGGCTGGGCAAAAAGAGTTTGAGGCGGCAGAGGTGGTGATGGCAAGGCACGGGCTTGTGCCGCTCAAACTGGCTGCCAAGGAGGGGCTCGCGCTGATTAACGGCACACAGTTCATTTCATCGTTTGCTTGCGAAGCTCTGTTTAGAGCCAAGAGAGTTTTGGACACTGCGATTGTGGCAGCGTCACTCTCGTTGGAGGGCCTTAGAGGCACGCCGGCAAGCACGGATCCGCGCGGCCATTGGGCACGGCCCCATCCGGGACAGATGCAGGCCGCTCGGCTAATGAGACACCTGCTCCTGGCTGGAAATGAAAAATCTCCTCTCGGTGCTGCAGTTCCACATGACCATGACAGTGTCGCGCACGAGCATAGACATCACAGCCATAGTCACGATCACGATGGACATGGCCAGTACGCAGAATCGGTTTCTCTGGTGCCTTCTGAAATCTGCAATTCCCATGCAGGATGTGGAAAGGTCCAGGACGGATACTCGCTGCGGTGCGTACCACAGGTACATGGAATAGCCGCAGACACAATTGCTTTCGTTGAGCGTATTCTTGAAATTGAAATCAACTCGGCGACGGATAACCCCATGGTGTTTGACGAAACCCATTGGGATTCATTGTCGAAGGAGCAGCAAGAGGAGCTTTCCAAGTTTTATGCTGCCGACGAGAGAGTTATTTCGCAAGGCAACTTCCATGGCGAGTATCCTGCAAAGGCTGCGGACTACCTTGCTATTGGAGTTGCCGAGTTGGCGTCCATTTCTGAGCGCAGAATTGAGCGACTGATGAATTCAGAAATGTCAGGACTGCCCGCTTTCTTGGTTCCGTCTGGCGGTCTCCATTCTGGTTTCATGATTGCGCACTGTGCAGCCGCCTCCTTGGTTTCCGAGAACAAGGCTTTGTGCCATCCTGCGTCCGTGGACTCGATTTCGACCTCTGCAGGGCAAGAGGACCATGTTTCCATGGGCGGCTGGGCTGCGCGAAAGGCTGTGTTGGTTGTCCAGAACGTTGAACGGGTCTTGGCAATTGAAATCATGTGTGCTTGCCAGGCGATCGATTTCCTGCGTCCACTAAAGACCTCTCCTTCTCTCGAGGCGGTGTGGAACTTCGTCAGACGTGATCTCAACATCCCGTTTCTGGCCAAGGATCGTGTGCTCTCTGACGATATCGAGAAAATCGCATGTGCTGTCCGAGCAGGTGCGATTGCAAAAGTCGCATTCGACAAGCTCCGAGAAATTGAAGGGGACGCACTTTTCCAGTAGACCGTTTGCGCGCGTGCGTAATATCTGCTCTTCGTGCTGAAGTTGTTTCCTATAGTTGTTTTTTCTTTCTCTTGTCTTATTGCTTCGTTCTCTGGGGGTTTTCCAAAAAGTACTGGTGTTTTATTTTTGTGATTTTTATTATTATATTTTTTTCGCCTCCGCTTTCTTTCCCGACCTCGTTTGCTGAACCGATCGCTGTCCCGTGCCTTGTATGCAGTTCTCTCGCTTGTTCCGTTCACAATTAATCATATAGGGCGCGAATCACATGCTAGTAGCAGGTATAGTTGTCTATTTTTATTATTTTTATTATTGTTGTTGTTATTATTACTATTTGAAAGCCCGGTAATCCACGCAAAGACAGCTGAAACACAAATAACGTTTCAAAAGCGCTTCAACTTTCAAAGCAATTCAATGATATTTTTATAACCCTCCAACCCAAGCGTCTGGGTGGAACGGCTGTGAAGATCATCAGATAGTATGGCCTAAAGGTATGCAGGTCGAGGCCCAATGAGAGACACTGTCGAATATTGCCAACCCGATTCCTTGTAATCGATGATGGGCGCTGATACGGATTGTAAAAGTCACTTTAGATACGCCAAGTAATCTGCTTGAGGCGCAGTATGCGAGCCAAATGTTTGGAGAGAGGTTTGGGTTGGAGAAGGGTAAATACTGTTTGAAAGAAAGCTTTAAAAAACTCCCCGATTCTCCGATACTCCGCTTTTTATTGCCGCTGAGCCGCTTTTTTTTTTCCATCCGTCTTTTCATTCGTAGGCTTTCTGGACTCTGCTGCTCATTACTCGACATCCGATCATCGATACTCTTTGTATTACTCTGCATACTGTTTGTTCGATTCCTTTGTTGTTGTTGTTTTCTCGCGTTTTTTCTTTTCTTTTCTCCTTTTCCTTTCCGCCTTTCCTTCATTTATACATTTATTTATTTATTCAACTGCTGATTGTATATTTATTGGCACGCCTTGTCATCATCATCATCATATTGCTCTCTGTGTCACGTTTCTGGACTTGCTCTGACTTTGACTCCTACTCGTCTCATGCATCCATCCGCTGCGCCGCCCGCGTCCTCGTTGCCATACTACCATCTTGCGCCGTCTTACCCTCTTTCGTTTCCCACTCCACCACCCCTTGCTGCTCCGCTTTCACTTTCCAGCCATTTCCAATCTCCGCTTTCCTCTTCCACAGCCACGCATCACAATCATCCTGCATACCAACCACAGCAGGTGCTCGAACAGCATCACCAGTTGTTATTGCAACAACAGCAACAGCAGCAGCAGTATTTGGGGAAATCTGGACGGGGCGCTCAAGGAACACACGAGACGATCCGAAAACGAACCCGTCATGCGTCTCCGTCGCACTCTTCTTCGGACAATGAACGCCAATTCCGGCATCCCACTCATGGTCGTCGTGTAGATGAGGACGAGGAAGACGAAGACGAAGACGAAGACGAAGACGAGGATGCGCTTCCCTCCAGGCCCGACATCAACCACCCCACAACCACTAACAACAACGGCAATAGCAATAGCAATAGCAATAGCAGTAGTAGCAGTGCGCTTGGAAATGCAAGTGCGAATGGACAGAGAGTTGCAAAGGCATGCACAGAGTGTCGATCCCTGAAGCGATCGTGTGATGGAAATGTCCCGTGTTCTCGGTGTGTAGAGCGCGGTGTTGCTCATCTGTGCTCCTATATCCCGCGCAAGAAGCGAACGACTTCCAGAAACAAGCACAAGGTATCTGAGAATAATACCAGCACCAGGAACAGCAAAGCCATTGCGAATGGGGTTGGAGGCGGGATCGCTGATGCCGACACAGGAACGTCCTCGGCAAGCACGATCTCCGTGGCGATGACGCAAGCTGGGCGATCCACTCCAAGCGCATTTTCGCCTTTGCCATTGCGCCCCGCACGTGTTGTTTCTCCCTCTGCTAGTCACTCTACAAATGTCAGTAGTGCTGGGTCTTGTGCGACTGGTGGAGGTCATGCCACACCGTTACTCGGATACTCTCCTCTGCCGGAGTCATCGTCAACATCATGTTCGTCCTCGTCATCCTGCTCCTCATCATCGTCTGCTGCTGCTGCTGCTGCTGCTGGTGCACCTGCATCAACATCGTCGTCATCAGGTACGAGTGCTGCAGTCATGCCATTGTCATCATCGTCCTTACAGCTTCTTCAGTCGCAGTCGCAGTCACAGTCACAGTCGCAGTCGATGGGAATCGCGATGTATGAGCGATCGCCGTTCAACTTTTCAGTCTCGAATTTTATTGCAACGCCGACAATCACATCAGATTTCTGGGGTGACGCATCTCCATTTACTCGATCGTTTTCCAATTCGATGCTTCCGTCCTCTTCCACGGGAGGAAACACGTCCACGATCGCATCGGCAGAAATCAAATCAGAGCTTCCATCTGCTTCCTCTTCTTCTTCCTCTTCTTCTTCTTCCTCTTCCTCTTCCTCTTCTTCCTCTTCCTCTTCTTCTTCTTCTGCTGCTGCTGCTTCCTCATCTTCTTCCTCTGCTACTGTTGCCACTGTATCCGATGAGGGCTCCGGTTCTGCTGTTGATGAAGAAGCGACGAAAGCGTCAATGACAACGACCGAAGCATCAGGTTTGCATCCGCTGGCGATGGAGATTATGAATTCGCAAGACCCGTTTGTACGGTCGAGTCCGATGTTCCGGTACTTGTCAAAACACATTGCGGCGATTGATGTACCGACGCTTCATTTTGTTCGCGAATTTCTGCGAACAGTTTCCGAGGAAGAACAGAAAGCCGGTGCGGGAGGGTCACTTTGCCCTGGAAAGATGCATGCAGACTCTATTGATGTGGATGCGTTGCTTCGAAAGGATGCCGTGTTGCGAACCGCGATTGAGAATGCAGTGGGCGTGCTCAACACGCTTGCATTTCCGGCGTTCATTATGGTGAACAAGGGCCGAATGTACCGGTACAACAGCGCACTCGTCGAGCTCAGTCCATTCACTCGCGAGGAGCTGGACGCTGAGCAGTTCGACGTGCTCGAGCTCTTTGCAGAAGAGTCTCTCGTCAGCTTCATGCAGACCATTCTCAGGATTCGACACAATCGAAGACTCAATTCCATCACAATGAAGTCTGTCCTCAAAAAGAAGAACGGCGACAGAACTCCATACATTGCAGGATGGACATTCTTCAAGGATCGACACGACACCATGATTTGTGGCTCTTTGGTTGTCCTCATGCCTTTTCCCACGTAGTCGAGGGCAGTCCACGCCCATCTCTCTCTGTACAACATACGGTCACTATCCGCATCTTATGATTGCATTGGCATTCAGAATTCCGGATGGTCTCTGTCGAAATGATATGATATTCTCGTCTCGTCTCGTCTTTTTTGTTCTTTTTATTTATTTTTTATTTATTTAATAGGCATCGTTACGATGTTGATGTAAATGTAAATGTACACCGGAAAGAAAAAAGTAAAAGTATAAATAATCAGAGAGAGGGAAGGGGCGGAAAGTAAACTATTCGGACGGGAGCTCTGGGAGCAACACGGAGGGTATAGGAATGAGCTGCATGAGCGTGCACAGGACGATTCCGTTTTGCGAGTGTCTGATGAAGGTGATCGCGTTGAGGTATTCTACGCGTTGGTGGTCGCGACGTTTGACATGGCATCGAAGAGACAGTGTTTGCATGCCGCGGTTCATATGCGCACTCATGAGCTGCTGGATGCCGTCGTTCATAACACCTTCGTCCGAGTTGACCTTGACGTCGAACAGGTCAATCACTTCGAAACTACCACTCTCGAGATCGGAACGGGGGAAAGGAAGCAAATCCACAAGGACACTGTTTACACGGCTCAGACAGCCCTTGTGATCCACGATAAAGGCCGGAAACAATGTTGAATCCATAATCCGGTGTGCCTTCTCAAGGCTGTGAGCAGCCGTCGGATCCACAACCGCAATGTTTTTCAGAAAATCGGGCCCAAGCTGCGCTGCCATCATGAGCTCATCACGCAGTTTTGTAAAGAGAAACGGCCGATGCTGCAGGATAAGCTGCAGAGCGTCGGGCCGCACGTTGTGAAGATTTTTAGACAACAAACGAAACAAAGGAAATTTCTCAAGCAAATCGTCCGGGGTGTCGCGCAACAATAGATGGAAGAGTTGCATCGTCGACAGCGATGCAGCTGTTTGCGAACTGATAACGGTACCCGTTGATGCACCGGAAGTCGGCAATGCACCACTGGATAAAGACGAAGATGCGGAGGCAGACATGGAAGACGAAGACGAAGATGACAATCCTGGAAATGCATGGTCAGTACTGCTGGAGCCAAATGCTGGAGTAAACGACGCAAGGTCAAAGAGCCAAGACTCATTGGCGTGTGACGATGGAGAATGGGGTGAAGCGAATGTTGCAAACTGCCCAGAGTCCAACTGGCTGAGGAAACTCATCAGATCGGATGGAAGATCGCCAGCACCAACCGAAGGAACCAGGGATTGGAGTGGGTTGGTGTTAGCGATCGCATCAAACTGGATGCCATGCCCATTCCCGTCGCTGGATCCAAACGATTGGTTGCCAACACTCAATGATTTCGCCGTTTCTGACGCTGACAATGTTGATAGCGACGATGATGACGACGAAGATGAAGAAGACGAAGAAGACGAAGAAGATAAAGCAGATGGAGACAATGCACTCGCAATAGGCATAGAAATTGTAGCTTCCTTCGAAAATGCATTTCCAACAAACGACGTATCCGAGCTTGAATTGGACCGCGATCGATATTCATGAGACTGCGGTGCTGGCGACGACGACGACATAAAGTCATTTGATGCAGAGGAGTATGGCGATGCATAACTGTGGCTTGGCGAAATCGTCTGAAGGCGCCGCGTGGCGACCAAGTTTTGAGCATTGAGCAGCTTTGGAATGGGTACATTGACGCTCTCTGGACCAATTCGGCGTTGCTTCTTTTTCCGTGGGAGATACGAACAAAGATCTCCAATTCCTCGCTCAATACACCGCCCACACGGTTCTTGTCCATCACAGGACCTCTTAATCTCTCGGCAACAAATACACGCCTTCGGCACACGCTTGGTGCGCGAATTGTCCGCCGACACATCGTTTGGATTCACAGAATTCCCTCGGTCTTCTTCTTCTTCAACCTCGTGGTCTCCTCTTCCTCCACCACCACCCCCAGCTTCTTGAACAGACGAAACAAATATCGTTACTTCTGGATGTGGTCTCTTCTTTGATGCAACTTCAGCTATGGAAGTCGACTGTTTTTGCATTATTTCAAAACAACTAAAATTAACATAAGAAAGCAGCACAAGAAGCAGCTCGATGATAATTAGCAACAACCACAACCAAAACAACAGCAGGAACAGGAACAGGAACAGGAACAATAATAAATAATGATATGATAATAAACGATACTTCAGTAACAAATATAATCGAAAGAGAACAAAATAGTACTTTGGAAGAAGAAGAAGAAAACCATTGCTACTCGTTGGAATAATCGGATTGCGGCACTTTGAAGGATGAAAGAAAAAGTCCGATGCGGAAGTATACATAAGCAGAGACGGTCGTGCTTATGCACGCTCGGCCAAAATTCAGCCGGTGACACAGGCTCCGCATTTTCGACACTCTTTAACGCAGCATCCGTAGCCATCTATCATTCTATCATTCGTTGGTTTCACTTTTTGCAACGTCTGTTCCATAAGGCGACCGAGTATCGCGAGCGCCATGTTACCAGGGGCCTATCCGCTTCCCGGCAACAGGATGCAAGACTGAATATGCATGTCTATTCGTAGATATGCATACTCAGTGTATAATGTAGGCGCACTTGGGTGCGATTCCCGATTACAAAAACAGGGCGCTCCTCGGTGTTACGCCAGCGCGTCAATAGCTTGCAATATCGTCACAGTTCGCACTGCAAACAAGACAAGACGAGCTGCTTACTTATTAGATGATTCGCGGACGCCAGTATAAGAGAAGGGGAAGAAAAAACAAAGGAAAAAGGAAAAAGGAAGAAGAAGAAAGCGAAACATGAAATTATGTACGTTTATGCGTCTCTGCCCGATGGAAAGTAAAATAATAATGAAAAAAGAATGAAATGAGCATAATAAAATAACAGTCGATCTAGATTAGCAGCAGCACTAGTGCTATGAGACGAGGTGGGAGTGCAATGCTACGTTCCGCTATCGTGTGATTGGATAAAGCTGAAGAGATGCACCAATCATGCGGAGTGTCGATGGGTTTCTCAAAACAACAAGAGACGCAACACATTCCTCGGACGATCCGGAAGGAGAATGCTTCAGCGAACAGCGGAAATGAACGCGCCCGTTATGTTCCAGATCGACCGCACACTGCATGGCCTGCGCGATCCGCGCAGAAGAAGAAGAAGTAGTAGTAGTAGTAGTAGAAGAACTGGTAGAAGAAGAAGAACTCGGTTGCAAATGCGAGCTTGTTGAGAATGGCATTCCAAAGTAACCAGCAGTCAGCGTAGCCGCAATGCACACAGTCGGCAGTGCAAACTCTAGAATGTCAAAGAGATTGGCATCGACAAGAAAAAGATTATCGCTTCCAATACTTCCAATCTGCGATTTGCCGTCATAATTCACATACTGCGCACCCAGGCGATTCACCATGTGAACGGTGCAGTTGGGACTCATCCAAAAAGACGGCGTCTGGACAGAGATGTTTGGGTCCGCCATAACAGATGCTCCCAGAAACGCACGATCCTCTATCTGCATATTGTTCACAAAATGCGAGTTCGACGCATCCGTCCCTTCGAGTGAGGATGCTGCTGCGAGAACCATTCGCAACGAAAACAATACTTGCACTACTTCCAGCGACAAGCTTGCCATCCACGATGTGTCGGACGCCGCTTTCTGCAGTGCCTTGTACAGTCCCGTGGAAGCAAATAATACAGAATGCGGCGTTTCGACTAAATCCTTCAGATACGCATTCATCGAAGGGCCGTTCAGGTTATAATTCAAGGAATGATTGCCGCTGATGCTCAGCCCTGGCTCTGCCGCAGCTCTGCTGTTGCTCGTACTATTGTTCGTACTATTGTTCGTACTCGAGCTGCTGCTCGACGACTTGGAAACACCAGAAGTCGGTGAAATGGAAGATGCTGAATTGGAGATATACGACGTCGTTGTCAAGGACAGTCCGTTTTTGCCAGAATCATGGTCAGCACTGCGGTTGGAATGCGCATAGTCGCTATAATCGTGGAAGGTGTACTTGCTGACGCTCTTGTGATCCAGCGAGAGAAATGGAGAAGAACTGGCCATGTGGTCCGAATTAGAGTTGGCGGAACCACCACTCCCTATCCGCGAGCCACTGGCAATGCTTCCTGCTACACAGGACTCCGCATTCTGAAGAGGAAGTGGATGAGAGTGTGTATGTCTATTGTTGGAAGCCACAAAGGTGGAGGCCAAGGAGGATGCGGAGTTGGCAGATGATGATGCACTCGCGGGTCCATGATGATGGTGAGCGGTCGCCAATCCACTGCTCCCAGCACAAGCCGATGTAGACGGTGTGTTTGAGCCGGCGGTAGAAAGAAACGCATCTCCAATGGGCAATGAGGGAACCGGTACCGATGGCTTTCGAGTCGATTTCTGCGAGTGTTTCTTTCTTGGAACGTATCGACACTCATCTGGAATCCCGCGTTCGACGCATCTGGAGCACGGGGTCTTTCCATCGCAGGCGCGCTTAATCTCACGGCAGCATACACAAGCAGCTGGGATTCTGACTGCCTTTTGATTGGCATCGGCACTGCTCTTTCGGCTCCCTCCTGGTCCTCCGAGAGACGCCGCCAAACACCCATGGATGACGGAATTGTTGTTGTTCACGTCAAAGAAATCTTCTTCCGAGGAACATGGACTCGTCACATCCTGGATGTCCATGGGTGAATGCACGGAGCCCAACGCAACTTTTGAAGTAGCATGTCCGTTTGAAAACTCCTCCTTAGCGAAACTCTCAGATCGATCGTGAGTGCCAACAACACCGTTTCTGAAACCAAGTTGGAGCACGGACGCATCCAGTACGGGGCCCTTGGGAATGTCAATTGCTGGTGCAAACGCGGGGGGAAACAGCATGCCATACTGCGACTGCAGAGCGGTCCATGGATCGGAGTGACTGGCAATTTCCAGATCGCCGTGCAGCCTCGACGGGTCGGAATTGCTGCCCCCTGGACCAAATGAATCGCCGTTCTGCTGGGCTACCGATTGCGGGAAAGAGCTGCCACTCAAGAACTGCTGTGGATTGAAGAACGGAGGCGGCTGAAAGTTGAACGCCGGCTGCACGGTACCGTTCGCCGCAAGAAACGCGCTCAATGTCTCGAAACTCAAAATTGGTGGAGGAGGCGGGGGCACAGCATTTGCAGTTGAAAGACCCTGTGATCCACTGATGTGGTCTAGCCCAGACTGCACAGGATTCTGGAGGGTTGTCCAAGGATCCATCGCTGATCTGATGTGACAGCAGCCGGAAATCAGAAAAAGGACACAAGAGCCACCAGATGAACCACAGGTCGACAAAACGGGCGGGGGGAGGAAAGCCAAAAGGGTCCAAGTGTGCAGATCGGTTCTGAGCAAGCACAAACAAAATGAACTCACAATCGCTGGAAATTGATACTCGGTCTCTCTGTCTCTCTGTCTCTCTGTCTCTCTGTCTCTCTGTCTCTCTGATTAGCAGTGGCGGCAGCAGTAGTGGCAAAAGAAAAAAAGAAGAAGAGACAGGAAGAAGAAGAAGAAGAAGAAGAAGAGAGAGAGGAAGATAGATGTATCCAGGATGAAGCAACAAAATTGGAGGAAGACAGCCAGTGAACGGGAGATGTGACAGCACGGAAATCCTAGCGGCAAAAACAATTAAAAGAGGGAGTCGATGCAGCCTGGGAGGAAAGGGGGAAAAGAGGGAGTCCACAATCAACAACGGAATCGAAAGCAGGTTCCCTGAAGGCGAGGAGAGTGCAATCAGCAATGGTTCCCTCCTTCGAGATGAACGGGAAGAGTCCGATACAGTCACAGACGACCAGCAAGCGAGCACGGTTCCGCAGTTTCCATTACCTCGCAGGCTGTCAACAGCATACAGAGAGCTCATGCATGTCTATCATTTTTGATCCCGACAGCAAGCATCGTCGAATTCGACTGCAATTAACGTTTGCTGCGGCGGTCTGTACACTTTGGACACTCGATTGCGAGCACTACAGATTCGTCGTCGATGCAAGACGCGTCAGGTTTCCCCCCAAGCGCCAATTGGCTGCATCCTCCAGACACTTAGACGTTCTGCTGCTCCAGAAGCTGTCGTCCTTTTGAGAAGGGGAGACGTTGCTGGGCCACGACATCCCTGGTACTACACGCACAAGCAAAAAACCACGTCTCGCTTGCCAAACGTTCCCCAACATGTTATCCACTCTTTTGCCTGCTTTACCCCACTCACCTCACCCAGAAATTATCGAAAACTGGCCCACTGACCAATGTGAGCGGTACGATTGTGTCCTGTTGCGACATCTGGAATGGTGTTGAAAAAGAAGGACGACGAATTAACGACAAGACTGCTCGTCGGGGTGCTGCTTGTGGTCGCTTCCAACTCCGACAAAGGCTGCTGCACAATGCGACAGAATACGCGGGCCGCGAGACCCACTTTGTGACCGAGGAGCACACCTCCAAGAAGACATGTGGACTTTGGGGCATCATTCATGCGCGGCAAGACGGAATCAAGGTTTTATTTATTTATTTATTTGTTTTTGGGTTTTGTTTTGTCATTTTGCGAATCAGCAGCAGCATCGCCACGATGCAAAAAGCGCCCTTTGCCCCTTTTTTTGTGTTGCTTCCTCTTCCCCAGCGATGGAGGCCAGATTCCAAAACAGATTGGATTCCAGACAATGGAATAAAATACTTCAATATCATTACTTTTTTTTAAAAAATTTAATAGATAGAATAATACTAAATAAAGAATTAAAAAATCGCATCGTGTGCTTGTCTCCACGGTTCCGTCGTTTGGTTCGCGACCACGCAGTTACATCATTAGATCAAACGATTGTGCGGAGGCCGCAAACTCCAGGGCCGATCCGGCATTCGGCAGAGCATGGACAACCATAAATAAGACGCGGTGCGAGCTGTGCCGCAGAAACGACACTCCTGCAGTGTATTCAACGCGTTGTTTGTCGCGCCTGCGGAAACTCAGCGGGCAGGATATTGCATCCAGTTTTGGATTTTCGTGGGCGTCCAGGAACATGCTGATGCGTTCAGTCCAGTTCGACAACGGATCCACGAGGTCAAAGACATCAAAGTCTTCTCGCTCGATTTCTTCTCTTGAAAAGTCGATGACGTTCAGCAGTGGCGAGTTGAATGCGTACAATCTGGAGCCGGCGATGATGAACGCTGGGAACCGGAATGTCTGCACTGACAAACGAGCAGCTTCTAATTGTTCTCCCAGAACCGGATCCGACTTTGCAAGCAACAGGGCATCCGAGTATGTTGGGACGAACGCCCGCGCCTCTGCATCGACCTTTAGGAATCGCGATGCATGCTTTAGAATGATCTGGAGAGACTCGAGGGGAATCCGGTCTTGATTGCGAATCATAAATCGGTACAACTGTGACTCACGAAGCTTTGCATCCGGCGTCTCTCGCAGCTGCTTCAAGACGGCCTCTCGAGTTGGGTCGTTCACATCCCGGAAGACAGGGCTCGAGAAAAAAGAAATCGGCGGAAATCCAAACATATCACTCAGTTGATGCAGACTGTCGACAATGCTCAGGTCGTCCGCACACAGCGGAAATGGTGGTAATGTGGATGACAGCACGTTGGGGGCGTTCGTTCCAGAACAAGGTCCCACAGACAGCGAATTTCGGGGGAGGGGTGATTCGCTTGCAAGCCGCGGAGTCTTTGAGGCCGGTTCGTCGTGCATTTCGAGACCATCCGAGACAGGCGACTGATGCGTTGCTTTCCGAGTGTACGCATACACAAAACTGCTATCCGGATCCGAGGAGTGCTGCTTTCCATGTTCGTCGCATGTTTCCTCCAAGACGCCCTCGCCTACTGCATTTACACTTCTTCTTCTTGTTCCCCCTCTGCCCATTTCTCTTTCCAGCTCCTTTTCCTTCTTCTTGAGACGCGGCCTTCGAGGCACATACGTGCATTCATGTTCAATGCCTCGCTGAACGCACCGGCTGCACGAAGGCATTGCGGCATCGCAGGCGCGTTTAACAGCTCTGCACTGCAAGCAAGCACGTGGCGCACGACTTTGCTCTACAATTCGAATAAACCCAATAATACGATGGTCCTGTGTTTGAGATTCGCTGTCGTTTTCTAACGACAGCTGTGAAAAGGAAGCTGGATTGGCGACCATTTGCGACACTGCGCTTGTCGGTCGACCTCCCAAGGACGGCTCCGAGGACTTTGCGCTCGCTGTTGTTGTTGTAGCTATCGCTGTCGAAGGTGGTGGTAGTTGCGGTGGATTTGGTAGCAGTAATAGTGGTGACGATGTTGACGAGGATGACGGTGGTGACGATGGACCCGCTTCATGCAGCGATTGGGCATCCATCGCGAAGGGTGCATCATCGGGCAGCGCGGAGCCTACAGAAGAACCCAAATGGTTGTCCATTGACTTTCCAAATATTCGGCAAATCTTTAGGAGATAACACAAGATAAGGCGACGCACTTGTATGAAGAGGTGTCTTTTCTTAGCTGGAGGAGTTTTCATGTATTTATCCTCCACGTCAAAAGATCAACATCTGGATAATCCGGACAGAATCGCCGAACTGCTTTGTCGGAGTCGGGACATTTCCTCAACAGCCGATCAGCGACTAGACGAGCAGACTGTGCGTGTATGATGACTCCATGAGAGTATATATATATATGTATGTATGTATTTTTACTATTTATTTTTGCGCTGAACAGTGAACAGAGTGCAGTCATGTCTTGAAAGCCTGCAAGGTAAGCCAGGATAGGGGAAAGACAAAACATAATGCAATGTGATTGCTTTTTTATTGTTTTTAAACTAAAAACATAAATTAAAAAATCATTGCTAATCCTTTGGAAGGGGTGTGAGTTCAATGAGGGTGTAGAAGATGGAGCCAGATTCCGAGTGGCGGATGAACGACATCCCGGCAACGTACTGCACAATTTTGTGATCCTTCCTCTTCAGCACGACGGACGCGGAATAGGATTGTATTTTTGGATTTTCTTGTGCGTTCACGAAACGCCTCATCATCTTGGTTAGGGAACACGATGAAATATCGACGAGGTCCATGGGATCAAAAGACGGATTCTCGAGCTCTGCCCGCGAATAAATAGAATCCTCCACAAGCGAGGAATTGAACTTGTACAAGCCCCGTGCACGAGACAGAATGTACGTGGGAAACTTTCTACCGTCGACGATCAATCGAGCAGATTCGAGAGCCTGGCGCATCAGCGAATCTGACGCGAGAATAACGTCGATGCGAGACAAACTGGACAACACAAATTGTTCGTTTTCAACAATCCGCTCCACAGTCTTCCGATTGGAGGTGAGGAAATCAAAGAAGTCTTGGTCCAAGCAGCCCCCCATTTTTTGCAGAAATCGATGGAGACCTGAAGAGCGAATCCTTTCCGTGGGTGCTACCAGGTATTCAACAACGGCAGGATGCGAGCACAACAACGGAGCAATCGGTGGGGATCCCGAAGAAGAGGTCGATTCCGAATGCGTAGAATCTGCCAATGACGATGACGACGACGACGACGACGACGACGCAGTCTCGCCGCCGGGATGCTTGTCTTCGGAAACGGGGGCTGTAGAACGCTTGCTATGCGGATTCTCCGTCCCATCATTCTTTTCACTGGCTGTCGGTCCTTGTGACGACGCGCTTTGGATGCAAGTCTGCGTCGGATGCTGCGCTGGCTGGGGCGACTGCTGAAGCGCATGCGAGCTCGACGACCCGACATTGCAAGGCTCAAAATGCGACACCGAAAACCGAATATCAGGCGTCGGAATCGGAGAGTTGAAGAACGAATACGGTGGAGAATGGTCCACCAAAGAAACACCAAAAGGAAACATGGAATCGATTATTCCACTGGACGACGACGCCGATCGGGAAGGACACCACGGTTTTGAGGACTCCGACTGCATCATCCCTTGCAGCGATCCGGCAGCATTACCCGAACCAAATGCTGCAGGAATTGCCGCTTGCGAAGCACTCTGACCGCCGTGGAGGCTCGAACACGGAATAATGGGAGAAGCAGGTGACGGCGGAATCGCGGTGGACCGGCTCCGCATCTCCATCTGCCGTCGGTTCTCATCAGCCCCTTCTACGCTACCATCTGATGCGGAATGGTCGTCGTCGCCCTCGTCGTCCTCCTCATTGTCATCGTCTTCGTCGTCCTCATCATCATTATTCTCTTCTTCTACTCCTCGTTGTCGTTCACCATGCGTCATACTCGATCGATTGCCGTTTGTTTTTCTCTGATTCGATGGATCAGAACCGTTTTGCTTCTTCTGTCTTCGTTCCTTCTTCTTCCTCGGAATATAGGAACAAGAATGGGCGCAGCCACGTTCCACGCATCTCGTGCACGGATATCCGCCATCGCAGGACCGCTTAATCAGTCTGCAAGCAACGCACGCTTTTGACACGCGTCGCTGGCGTTTTGCAGCCTGCGATTGCGATTGCGACGGTACCTCAGAAGCTCGGTCTCTCTTCAGATTCATCTCGGAAGACGGCGGCGCCTGATGCTGCCGTTGAACTTGCGGCTGCAGTCGCTCATGCTGCTGTTGCTGATGATGCGGATGAGGATGAGGATGAAGTCCTGAAGATGAAGCTTGGGATATAATTTCCGACTGAAACCGCAAGATTTCCTGGACTGTTTGTGGCGGGAACGCAGAGAAAATCGATGCATTGCTCGGATGCATTCGAGGGAATAACGATGCGTCAACTTGGGGACTGTGGTTATGTTGCATTTATGAACAGCATGTGAAAGAGACGCTGGGGAATGGATAAACAAGCAGTAAGAAAAGGGACTAGAACATGGACGAAGCGTGCGCGAAGCAAAATAAAAATAAACACACACACGCACACACACATACACATACACAGAGAAACAAGCAAATCAACATGACAAGACGGAAAAGAGGGAAATGATTCGCAATCTTCGTTTCTCCAATCGGGAAAACAGAAATTTTCGGGAGAAATTGCCGCGTTTACAGAAGATATGGAGTAGGGTCATGTTTTACGACTTTCTTGAAAACCTTTCGCGAATTACGAGTTGAGGGGGACAAGGATGATGACGGAACCTGCGATGTGGCCAGTGGTGATTCTGAGAAAATGGAAGCCAAGGACATGGGACACCGGTGCAGAGCCTTTCACTATGTGTAAATCAACGGTTACCGAGGCTCGATTGGTGGAGGATGTCGCTGCCTGCGCTTGCTGGAAGGCAAACAACACACGGGCAAAGTGCGGTGGCTCAATGAGGTCCAGGACAGACCGGGTGCCGGCGACCAAGTCATCCACAGTCGTCACACCGCACAGAAGCAACATGTCTGCAAACTCTGTGTTCCAGAACACTGCTTTGCCAGACAGAGAAATCACTGCAGCTGGAAACACAGACGACTCCACCAATTTGCGACCACGATCATATGCAGTGTACAGGATTGGATGTGCGTCGACAAGGGACTGCCACGGTCGAAGAAAAACAGATTGCTGGCCGCTACTCTCCAATAGCGACCGTCGATACAACAACACGGCAGAAAGGACAGAGTCGTCAAGATCCAGAATCCGCTGGCGTGCATACTTCAGGAACATACACTGAGACAGGGCAGTCACGGAAGGGTTGTTTGAATGAAGAGATGGAAACGCAGAAGACGACGCCGACGCGGACGACGACGCCGATGCGGACGACGACGCCGATGCGGACGACGACGACGATGCGGATGATGATGAAGGCTGTGCGCTATGAAAATAATCATCCGAACAGTCGTTCAGCAATGCTGCAAGATCGATGATCTTTTGAGGATCCTGATCCAAAACGGCCTCGATCTGCGTGATCTGGATGACGCTTGACGATGTCGCAGACTCGTCTGAAAAATTGGCAGGTGCACCGACGAAAAAGTCCAAGTTATAAAAATACGGATCCAAGTTCGTTGCGCTCGCACTGCTGCTCACCGTGTTTGAAGCGACAGCAGAGGGAATCGGGACGGAAGGATTCAGCGCAGTAGCAGACGTGACTGCAGCCGGAATCGCATAAACTGGCGTGGATGATGACGGCATCGACGACGATGTGGATGGCAGGAATGATGCTGCTGCTCCCGCTGCCGCCAACGGTAATGATGTTGGTAAACCAGAAGAGGCAGTGGATAAAACAGATGGACCGGAGCCTGGAACTGCAGAAGAAGAGGACGACGACGACGACGCCGACGTCAGTGATGAAGAAGATACAGGAAACATTGTGGCAGGATTTGAAGAACCAGTGGGAGTGGACATCATGGGATGCGCAATGACAAACGAAGCCGAGTCCGGAGTTCCGTACGAAGGAAAATTTGCAGCCGATGATCCAATCGTCACCGAGTTGAAGAACCGGTCCGTTTGGAACGGCAATGGTGTCAGCGACGACGGAAGAGACGCGTATGGATAAGACATGACGGGTTGAACCACTGGAGTGGAGCTTGGCGTGGACCCAGACGCTGCTCCATAGGATGAAGACTGTAACAATGATGAAGGTGACAATGAGAAAGACGCAGTGCTTGCAGCAACAACAGAAGATGCTACGGTGGAGGTGGAAGACGAGGGTTTCTGTGTCGAAGAAGCCGAGTGGATAAGTGCGGGGTGTCGCTCCATGGAGCTCGCCTGTCGATTGTTTCCAGTCACACTGGAAGTTGTGATTCGAACACTGCTGCCCGATTGGCTGGTCGAGAGCATTCTCCCAAGCTTTGAATTCTTTCGAGGGACATAGCAGCACAATTGGGAAGTACCGCGCTCGACGCATCGCAAGCACGGAAGCTGGCCATCGCACTGCCGCTTGCCGCGTCGGCATTCCGTACATGCGCGTGGAATACGCTTTCGCGAATTCGCAGAGGCATATGGATGATCTGGTTTTCGACTGTTATCCTCTTCTTCGTCATCATCGTCATCATCGTCGTTCTCCTCCTGCTTTAGTCGTTGCGGTTGTAGTCTTTCCGTGAGACGCTGCTCTGGGTGATGTGGCTGATGCTGCTGCTGGTGCTGCTGGGGTTGATGTTGCGACTGATGCTGCGGATAGGATTGATATTGCGGAGTTGCGGAATACTGCTGGACTAGAGAATACTGATGTGGGTGATGTGACTGCATGATAATTGGCGTGTTCCCATTTTGCAGTTCGATATGGAGTGGCGTAACGCAGTCCATGGAATTCTGCTTTGAAAACCAGGAAGGAGCAGCAGTGAGCAGAGTCCCGGGATTTCGATTTTGCTTTCAATACCTGCTTTATAAACCAAAGGCGCGCTTTTGCTCGTGATGGGCGAAGAGCAAACACATAATAAATAACAATAATAAAATCATTATTTTAATATGTATTAGATTAATTTTAAAAAATCGTTTTTACAAATTCGTCAAAAAGGAAAAGATTCGGCTCGGGTTCCGAACCTGACGAAATGCCGCCCGGACCTTGTCAGTTCGCTCCCCCTCTTCAGTGACATTATCCGGACATCGAGGAGACCTTTTGTCATTTCATTTACAGTATTTCTCCTCCAACCCAAAACCTCCCCAAAACATTTGTCTCGTCTAAGACAGCTTTTATGACGTAAAGGGACTTCTTTTTTTTAATTTATTAATACAGTCGGCATCAGCAGCGCCCATCATCGATTACAAGGAATCGATTGTCAGTATTCGACAGCGATATCACAGCCATCCACCAGACGTTTGGGTTTGCAGGGTTTATAAAAATCAGCGCAAAAAAGAATCCTGGAAACGGTCGTAGAGCTCACAACCCATCTACAGTATCACAGACGCCCCTTACGTGAGACTCCAAAACTCGCTTGAACTGGGAATGCCCGGTGGATTCCCACGCAAGCACGGTGTGTCGCTGGATTCGCAAGCATCCTCATGGGCATCCTCTTTGGGTGCTGGCGGAACCGAAATATAAAGGGAGTACAAGGTCATTTCCCCACGGCCGCAACATTCTTCCGTCCGCAGCACCCGTCGATTGGTTCGAAATTCCACAGAGGCACGACAACTACGGTCGGTGGCGACGACAGAGTCCCTGAAAGAGGGCAAGGATGAAGACGAAAAGGATAAACCAATTTTTCTTTTGACACAACAAAATATAACACAAGAGGAAAGGAGAAACATAAGACGAGAAAGGGATTTCGGAATTGAATTTTATGGAAACGCCCTTATGCGGGAAGAAGAGGAGACTCGCATTGCGTTTTGCTGGTTTCTCTTTTTTCGTATTCATCAAAAATCCTCACCCCTCAGATTTTTGATACTTTTATTTAAAATAAAGATAGTCACTACTATACACGAGGAATGAGCTCTTCACAGCAAAAATGCAGGAACAGCAGACGGGTGGGTTGTAACAGTGGGAGGAAGAGGAGTGCAGAAACCAACAACCCCGATCAGAGCATCTCGAGAATCCCGAACAAACGAGTGGCCGACAGAGTACAGAACGTCTGCGCGGTCCTTCCTTTTCAGTTTTAAAAGCATCACATTTGTCTTGAAACCGGGGTTCTCCTTGGCATGAATGACCATGGGAAGGATATGTTTCAAAGTCTCTTGCTCTTGCTCCCAGATTTCACACGGATTGAAGTCCGAAGCCAGCAACTGTTCGCGAGTAAACACGGAGATATCCAAGAGAGCACCATTAATTTGGTAAAAAAGCCCCTTCGCAGCCACCATGAACGCAGGAAAGGGAAAGCTGTGGATTGCTCGGATCATGTCTTCCATTCGACTGCGCAGAAGCGCATCTTCTGCCATCAGAGCATCCACACCAGAAGAAATTCTCTGAGTGGACACCGGATCGGAATACTTGATCCGATTCTTGAATTTTCCAATGATTTCCAGCAATGGCTTGTCAAGCTCAAATGCGTGCTTGAGAGCAAAGGCAAGGATCGTTTCTTGCCTCACCTGCGGATCTGCCGCAAGTACTTCGTGGCATATCTCAACAATAAGCGGATGAAGAATTCCGGGAGGCGACTCAGAGGATGCCGGAAACCCGGACGGTGCTCCTGAGGAGGAAACCTTTGTGACAACGCAATCAGCAGAATTGGTAGTGCTAGATGTAGCTGACGACGACGACGATGACGACGACGACGGGACCGTATGAAGTTCCGGAGGCCATTCATGTCTCAATTGGATGTCCGAATTGGTTACAGGACCTTCCACCAACGGACACGCAGATATCGCTGCCTCAAAATTGGATACGTCTGAGAACATGGATATGAACTCCGTAAGCAGTGTTTGAAATTTCCGCACATCTGCGTCAGAGGCTGCAGTAGAAGGCTGCTGTTCCGTCACGGGGTCCAAAGGGACATCCTGAGCAAGTAAGGACTGGATCTTCATTACCTGTTGAGAATGAGGAAAAGACGGGCCACCCGCAGGAGAAAGGTGGTGTGCACATTGTTGAGCGACACTGGAGCTCAATGCAGCATTGCTCACACCAGGGATCGTTTGTGGTGCGTGAACAGTTGCCCTGTGAGGCAAGTAATGCACAGGCCCTTGGGAAGACGCCGAAATGAACGCTGATTGGTGAAACTGAGGATTCTGAACAGGAAACAGACCCCCACTCGCAACACGGGACCTTGCATACACATCAGAAATGCCACTGCAGGAGTTAGGTTGTAGATGTTCTTGTTGCTGCTGCAATAGTTGGTGCTGCTGGAATAGTTGGTGCTGCTGCTGATGATGCTGAGGTGCATAAAAGCGGTCCACGCCTGGCATACCTGGTCGCGGTAGATGCAAGTGGGGCGAGTGAAAGTGCTCGGGATTTGGAGACGCAAGCAAGTGCCGTCCGCTAGCAAACGGTGGAAACGACTGAATGGCCGACGCGGTCTTCATCGAAGAAGCCGTCATACACTGGTCTGAGGAATGCTGCTTCGCTGCAGAAGTTGTAAAGGATGGCTCATGAAACAATTCCGGAATCCCACCAGGCCGGCAAGTCCTCTTTTTTCGAGGCATGTACAAACACTGAGATGCCACTCCTCGATCTATGCAGCGGCTGCAGGGCTGTTTTCCGTCTCCGTCGCAGGACCTTTTTAATGCGCGACACTCTGAGCATGCCCGATGGCTGCGGCCAGCCACGGAAATCCGTTTCCGGGATTTCCGAGAACCATCATGTGCATCCACTGGGAACTGGCACGCTTCGTCCTCACTATCCGAGGACGACGTGGACTGTTCTTCGATTGCAGTGATCATTTATCCCAGGATCTGCGAAAACTGCGTCTAATGGGTTACTGGACACACCATGTAGAACAACCACGAAAGAATGTATGTACAAAACTGGAATCAGAGGAGGCGATGACACCACTGGTTTGGCGGAAACAAAAACAAAAAAGAAAACCTCTGAACTCCCGGACTGCGAACTCAGAAAGGAAGCAGAAAAGTCCGGTCGAAATCAGGAACAAAGTCCGCGGGCATCAGCTCCATCGGAACTCCGTCAGCTCGAGAGCATCCGTCTGCCGAGACAGTGACAACGTACCTGTCTCCAGTTCAACGACGCGGGGAGTGTGGAGCGTGAATCGTCGGGGGGAGGAACGGGCGTGCTGGTACTTGTTTCTTATGGATCATGGTGCCAGTCGTGAAGAATGATAGCAACTCTTATTTTAATTTTCATTGAATCTCTCGAAGAAATCCCTCCCCCGCATACATGGCATCCGAGAGCGACTAAAGGCAGGTCCATTTTCTCCTTTTCTTCTCCTTTTCTTCGTTTGTTTTACAAACAATGGGATCCACAGGATCGGCAAAAAAGAAGGTGCAATGCAGGACACCAGCGCAGTACAAACTAATCCTCCTTTCGTGGCTTTCTAGACGGAGAAACCGTTCGATGTTGGTTCTTGGAGGGAGATGGAGTAGTGGCAGTCTTGGCTCCAGCATGGCCGGTCTTCTTTCGCTCTTGGTCTCGCTTGACATAGATCGCCGTCGTGAATGGTCCTTCAAACACGAGTGCAATCTGATACATGAAATACACTGCGGCTGCGAGCACAAGGCCGGCAGGAGAAGCCTTCCACAGCGCAGAACCCACAAAGCACAGAGAGGATCCGTTGTACATCGGATCCGAAGTGACATTGAAAGGGAAGCCCGTGACACGGTTGTCCATCAGGATTCCAAAGTAATCTCCAAGATACGTGCCCGTCACCCCAAGCCGATACATGGACGTCAGGACCAAGACAGACCCAAAGACAAACGCAACTGCACCGAGGCCTTTGAACACAACATTGTCCAGCAGAGGAGATGTCGACTGCAATTCCAACGCCCGTTCAAACACATAATCTCTGTAAATGGAAAACGAGAAGATCCATGCTGCAAGCAAGTAGCAGCCCAAGTATCGCGACCCAAAGGCAATTTTCGTCAGCAAATGGGTGTAATACTCAATTCGCGCAAGAATATTCCAGATCGTCGGCGCAAGAACAGTCACAATCAACGCCCACACAAAAGTCGGCTCGTTGAACTTCACTTCCCAAGTGTTGACGGACATGGTCATAGTAAGCAATCCACTGATCCAGCAGTCTTTTGTTAATTATTAATTATTTTTTTCCCTTCAAATAATAATAATAGTAATAAACAAAAGGATGAAAAAGAAAAGAAAAAAGGTTTTAAAAAGGTCTACAATCTCCCAAATAGAAACCCTTCCGATTCCAAAACAAACAAACATACATACATACATACAGGCACACACATACACATTCCATGCAGAAAGAAAAGAGGGAAGCCAAAGAAAAAGAGGCTCGAGTTCCTCGGTCAATGGGAAAATCGCATACACGTGTGCATAGTCGAACCAACAGAGGTCCGGCAGATGCGTCTTGATGCAAGAATGCCCGACGCTCTTTTTTTCTTTTGCCTTCTTCTTCTTTCTTCGTCGTCGTCGTCGTCGTCGTCGTCGTCTTTCCGTTTTCTGGCGACGGTGGTGGTGGTTGCGGCAAATGGTGGATCTTGTTGGACAGCACAAGATCGATTCGTTTGCATTTGTTGCATCGATTGCGTCTGCAATCATTGCATTTGTTTCTGGATTTATGCTTCAAGACATGCGATTTTCACTGCATTCGTTTGGCGGATCCATCGTTCTCATCCTTTTCGTATGTGTGTCTCCCTCTCTCGTACTCTTTCATTCTGTCACTATCCCTTTCTCTATTGTGTTTTTTGTCGTGGAGAAAAACAATGGATGGACTTCAATGTCCGGAAGGAAACAGAAGCGGTGAAAACAAACAAAACAAAAATAACCACGAGGCTTCGTTACTAATATTTATTCATTTCGTTTCATTTCATTTCTCGTCGTTTGTTGTTTTGTGCTGCGCGCAGATGACTGTTCCGAATTGGCCATGGTGGAACAGACACCCACAATTGTTCATTACGGATCTCGGTGAAAGGCAGGAAGCTGGAAAGGCAAAACTGGCCCAACTGAAGAAACGGCTTCCAGGGTGTTAATCGCGAGAATGCCGTCTTCCCGAACTCTCGTTTCTACAAGCGATGAGCAACAGGAGAGAAGCCTCTTCTTGAGGAATAATAATAATAATAATAATAAATAATTGGGTACAATCATCTCGCACACGGACCACATCACTCGGCAGATGATCGTTCCAATGACGCTTGCAAAATCTTTGCATCGTCGACGAGTCGCTGAAGGCGAGGACCAGAAAACTCAGAAGGCTTTTCGCTCTCGGAAATGGGCTTCTTCAAGCTGCTGAGCGACGTAACAATGGTTCTGATCTGTCGACACAGCTCCATGAATCGGTCGTGCTCGCCGAGGAAACGCTTGGCTGCGGGACCCAGACCAATCAACGTGGGTTCGACCGAGTGCACAACCCACGGCTCAAAGTCCGTGATGTACGATGTATTGAACAGCCGCAGTCCGCCTCCAAGACTCCTGAGATGGTCCTGCAGCATCAGTGTGATTTCTTCAATTCGACGCACATACTCGTCTGCATTCTGCGACGTGGGCATTTGAAGATCCGCGTACTGCCGCTGCAGCAACGCAAATCGCGTTCGCAAGTCGACTACTCGTGTTGAAAACTGATCAAACATCGCATCCACATCGGTTGCCACGAGGGTATTGGTCTCAAGGATAGTCTGGATCCTCCTCGTCAGATCAGGGGTGAACAGCTCCAGCTCGGATGCAAATGCCTGCGATTCCGGTAATGAAGAAATGTACGAGAGCAACTGCATGTCCTTTGAGTGTGCTTCGGAAATCGCAGAGTCCGAGCTCGGGCCAGAGACAAGCCCATGGATCGAAACACAGTCGAGAGTCAGTGACGCCAGATCGTGAATGAACCGGGTGTTTTCTTCTCGCATCGCAGTTCCTTCAATCACATCGAGCCGCTGCACGGGACAGCATCCGAGCAGTGCGCAATATGCAGTAAGTTCCGAAGTCCATGCATTGGTTCCTCCTGGAAACTCCAGTTCAGGCCGGCTCGAGCGAGGATTTCCAGGAAGCGGTCCTCGATGCTCAAAGTAGACATGGGCAGGGAACAAACGAACAAGAAAGTCAATCAGCCGGCGACGGAACAATCCTCCAGAAACAACATCGTCCTCCGTAATCTTCTGCAAATCAGGATATCGAAGTTCCCGCAACAACGCCGCAATCTCGGAAAGCGTCGGATTATTCATTTTGCGTCACGAAGCTATCTTCTGTTTTTTTTTTTTTGTTTTTCCCCCCTTCCTTCTTCTTTTCTTTCTGTTGGTCTGTTGTTGCAAGCAAAGTCGTTATTTTTCCAGGCTTTCCGTTAATTTAAATTTTTCAAAATGAAATGGGAAAGAATAATTTAAAAGAAGCCTTTGGAATTGAGCGTAGACATGTGCTCTCTCGTCCCAGTGCAATGATTATCATGCAATGCTGTATTCAAATTCTTTTTATTTTTATTTTTCTCTTTCTCTCTCTTTCCTCTCCTCACCGCTCGCCAAAACATGAATCATTCTTGATCATCAGGCTACGCTGTCACCGAAGACAGATCAAAACCACGTGTTTTTTATTTGGGGGCGAGCGCCAACTTTGTATCAAAGGATCATCGCAGTCAACATATTCCCCAACCGATTCGTCATTCAAAAAATGAACGTTGGAGGAAACAGAATGTAGTCGGCGGCGCTGCACATCGCGCCTGACGACGCTTTTGCCATTGCTCCTTCTTGTTCTCTGACTTGAAAGCGCATTCCGAACGAAATCAATCACATCTCCGTGATTTAATGACCATCCGCTTGCTCAGCAAGTTGCGACAAAAAAGGATCAACGAGTTTCTTGGTTCTCGGTGTCTTCGGGCATGGCCGGTTTGAGTTTGCTAGGAAGATCCCTCTTTGGAGCCATGCGATGTTTTGTCTTTGTCTTTGATGAGGTGCTGCTTGAGGGTTCGATTATAAACAACCAAACAAACAGAGAAACATAGAAAGAATAAAAAACGTGAAGAATGAAAGAAATTCTGGACTTGACTACGGTAAGAAAATCGTATTTTGTTCGATATTCAGCGTTGATACACAAAGCTGTCAGCCGTCCTTTTTCAGTGTGCTCTGCGCAATATGTTCAAGAACGCCTTTGAAAATTGATCCTGTCTCGGATTATTTAATTACGCAGTATAGCAAAAGGCAATATTTCTTTCTTTTTTATATTATTTACTTTTGTTTGTTGTGCAGCGCGTTTCTATCTGTGATTGCAAAAAAAAAAAAAAGAAGAGAAAGAAAGAAAGAAAGAAAGAAAAGGGGGAGGAAAAAAAACATGGATAAGCTTTCGTCCTTTTTTGGTCTTCGAAGCAAGGCCAGATCAAAATCCACAGTTGATCCTCCGGAATATTTGACTTCCACACAAGGACAATCATCATCCTCTGCTACCTCTACTGCTGGTGTTGGTGGTGCCCAAGCGTCTTCGTCTGGTCAGTCATCTCAGCTATTTGTTCCAAAGCATCATCACGCACAAACACTTCCGTTAGAAAAGAAAAAAGGCAGGTCTGCGACGACTGCCCATGCCGATATCACAGCTGCGCTTTCGATGCAAAAGAAATGGCAAGAGTACTCGACGCTGAAGACCGAAGAGGACAGAACGGAGAACCTGTCTGAATTGCTGCCGCTTTTCTGCTATTTATGTCCTACTTGCTCGGAAGACTCATTTGGGTCTATATTCGGAGATGGGAAGGTGATGGTACAGATCGTATCGAGGCGTTTCATTGGAGAAGTATCCAAGCTGTCCATCCTTGCAGACGAGTGCTTTGCAGAGGGAAAGGGAAAATACACTCTGTTTCGAGCGATTGCCGGATTCGTAAGGACGCCGCAATCAGAAGAGTGGGATGATCCTGCTCCGAAAGGGATTTCCTCTCTCGGACTCGAGCTACTCGAAACGCTTTGTTGCTTGTCAAAGCGCGCGTCACTGGTTCCTCATATCTTAGACTGTGCGATTGTGCCGGCGCTTTCCAAATTGTTGGAGCTGTTGACGTCCTTGGCATTCCCCTTTTCCAACTGTATCACAAAATCAACTTCGGACACCCTGGCTGATTTTGCCCCGGAGACATTTCCTGCGTCCAATCCGTCGGATTGGATGTTGCTTTCCCAAGTTTGGGACTGGTCTGGCCGACATCTTCAAGTGCTAAATGCAATCAATGCGCTGGCAACGTCCATCTGTACCCACAACATCGGCATTACGGAAGTGCGAAAAACAGATTTTGTGTTGAGCGCATTTTCGATTGTTGTTTCTCGACCGATCTTGTACAAAACGGAAACCATTCCCGCATCAGCGGTGTCTATTTTGATGAAGTCTTTCGTGGTTCTTCGCGATGTGAAAAGCCTGGTTCAGAACATGCTGATCGGGTGCTGCGTTGGGCCTCGAGCTGAAGTGGTGACAGACTACCTCCATCGCAAGCGGATTATGAACCTGATGGCGGGAGTGGCTAAAGTGTGGCTCTCTGATCCCGTGGTTCCGGTCCCACGCATTGCTTCAACAGGAGTGGTATCGCTGGAAGTCCAGTTGTCTCTGATCATGACCTACTTTTGTCTCAAGGACGTCGAACTGTTGCTAGAATGTTCATTATCGATCGTGAAGGATTCCTTGCGGCGCACCCCGATATTGTTCCGAGATTTTGTCACGGCAGGTGCCTATGATGTCTGGTCACGAGTCCTGATTTCGAAGAATGAGTCCTTGGTTTTTATGGACGATGACCTCTTTTCTCGAATCTTGGAGTACGCTGGGGACAGCATGGATTATGCTCAGTTCGTGGTAGACGATTCGTCACCTGCGCAACGAGGATCCCGCCTTTGCAACAAGATATTGGACTTGATTACCGAGTTTTCGTTCGTTGGCGAGTTGCCGATTGACCCCCCCAGAGACCTTGGGGACGATGGAGACATCGATTTCATTTCTCGAACGGAGATCGCCTCCATTCCATCTGGAGCGCCCGCGAGCCCGCCCGGACCGTTAACGTCATTTGTCTCTCCCCTGGAACCCGGTTCTCCCACTGTTGCACGCCGTCTCAAGTCAATTGAAGGATTCAGCGTGCTTATCGAAATTTTCCAGAAATCGCAATCCGGAATGTTGCAAGAGCTGATACTGGAACGCGTTTTGTATATCTTTGCAGTTCATCAGATGAACTACCGTGTTTTGCATCACGTTCACCCGATTGCCTCCATATTGAAGTGCATCGTGCAATTTCAGTTTGCTCATTCCGAGATGTTTCGAGATGAAACTGTTTCCGGAATCACGTCTTCTTCCATGGATGTGTGGAACGGTGCTGTGCAGGAATCTGCGCTCAAACTCGTAGAGTATGTGGTTACGTCCTTGAGCATGGTTCCTTTTGAAGAACTCTGTGCAATGGCAACGCTTGTCCATTCCGACTCATTCGCAACACGTGCTCGTGTTCTCAAGACTCTTGTGAAACTGCTGTCTTTTGATCGCGCTTTTCAAAAAGCTGCTTCGCAGACCGGAATTGTTGCGGTTTTGGCCGACTTGTTCCCTGCCGATGCGTCTCGAATTCCTGCTGCCGATCCTTCTTTTTACATCTCTGTCTATTTCGAGTGCCTGACGTTGCTGCTGGATTCGAATCCGCTGACAGTGAAGGAGTTCCGAACACACGGTGGAGTGGAATCGATGTACCAAGCTTTGTCGTCTGTTGACTTGAGCTTTGCGCAATTGATCCGTCCTTCCGTCCTGCGTGTTTTCCATCGCCTAGTCTCACAAGACGCTCCCCAAAACGACACAGACGTGTCGTCATTGATTCAGCTGTTGAAGACATGTGCGGCTACAGAAGAGAGTGTCCATCTGCAAATTGATTTGTGTGATTCTCTGCGGCGCATGTTTGTTGTATCTTTCAGGACTCGAGAAGTGTTTCGTTCGAACTCTGGCTTCCCCGCTCTCTTGACTGTCATCAGGGGATGTGCGGAGTCGAATGAAGACGCAGACGTGCAGTTTCGCTTTCTTCGCTCGATCTTTAAAGTAATCGGTGGAGCGCTGCGCGACTGTTTGAGAAATCGCATATTCTTTTCCTCCATCAATGGTGCCCCTGGCCTTGTTTCGGCGCTTCGCCGTGCGGGCTTTACGAAGACCACGGCGTCTGCTCGAAAATTAGTTCATGCACTGTTTGACTGCTCGTGTGTTTGGATGCCAAAAACGGCGGACAATCCTAGCTTGTCGAGCACGGCTCCCCATCCACGATTCGCTGACCCATTTGAGGCAAACGAATGGTCCGAACAAATGGAGTCACATATTTTGATGTGCTTGACATCGGACGATGTCGGGTTTCCCTCTAGTGCGGCGGAATGGATGTCCTTGCCGTGGTCGGAAAATGATGCATCCGTATTTTCATCCATCAAGGATGGCCTCGGTTACCCGGTGCTTGTCCATTATGAATTCATTCAGGTGTTGATGGAGCTGTTGGATGATTTCTATTTCGATTCTGGTTTGCAGAACCTGATTTTACTGATGTTACGATTTATCGCAGAATCTTCTGTTAGGAACTTGGAAGCTCTGTGCCCGACGTCCGCAGTAATGGAAAAGTATCTGCAGGTTGCTACGGCGCAAGCTGAACCAAAATTGCGCAGCTTGCCGAAATCCGATGAAGATTCTGACGACGGTGACGATTACGACGTCTCAGGTGTCCCACTTCAGACTCCGGAATCGAACTCCGTGGAAAACAGCAGACCGCTTTCTTTGTCCGTGGATCTCCCTACCATTATTTTGTCGTCGTTTTCGCATGTATTGGTAGATATTCTGCACCCCCTTTCCAGGCACATGTATTCGTTGTTGTTGTCATGCGGTAGCTACAGGATGTCTCCGGATGCGCTGCTTCGCCTGCTTCGTTTGGTGATACCCCTTCGTTCTGCTTCCTCGACCCTTGTCGCCTCGGATATTCTCGCAGACCTTTCCGTGTTCGCCTTTAGTGAGCTTAGTTTCTTTCATTTGCAAAGGGAGCCGTTTGAGTCGGCGAACACACCCTTCAGTCGCTGCCCGCATCTCATTGTGCTGCTCCGATCTCTCATTCGCTCCGATCATGTCCTCCCTCCGTTTGTCGCAGTTAACCCGCATTCGTGCATTTCTGTAGGTGATCTGAGTTTTCAAGTTTCCAATGCATATGCAGAAGCATCCATCGAAGGCGCATCGGATCCTATTTTCAAGCACCCTGTTACCTTTTCGGATGCCTCTCTATCGGAATGCTTGTCGTTCGATCCGTTCGTTAGCTACTGGGGGCTTTTTGTACCTCAGCAGCAAAATGCCGGGCAGCAACAGTCCCAGACTCAAGGTCAATTGGAAGTTGCAGTGGAAAGTGTGATTCGACAGGACTTGAACGAGACGCCCGCTGAGCCCGTATCATCTGCCCTTCCGTTTCCTTCTTCAATCGGCTATTCCTTTGTTTGCTGGTTCCAGCCCGCAAAAATCCGGTCGCAGTGTGTCCTTTTCTCGGCGTTTAGCGATGATAAGAAAACGTTTCTGGCTGTTGGGGTCAAGGAAGACGGTAGAATAGTTATTTCGACTTCGTCTGTGAAGTCGAAGTCTGCGGTCGTGTTTAACTATGTAATCTCCCTTTCCGAAGAGCATGATTTCGTTCATTTGGGCATTACGCACCAAAAACACCGTTTCCAGACATCAGTGGCATCCCTGTTTATCAATGGCCGCCTGGTTGATTCTCAGAAGGTCTCGTATCCTGCTGCTGCTGAAAAATCGCCTCTGAAAGCGTATCTGGGAGTCGTTCGACCTCCAATGAAAGCCACGGGTGACGACGACTTTCTGTATGGGCATTTCTCGAATGTTGCATCCAGCTTTTCTGATGATACAATGGAATGGAGAATTGGGTCGTCACTGCTTGTGAACGACATTCTGACTGCACCGCAATTTCTGAGTTTGTACTTTGTTGGGCCGCGCTATGCCGGGTATTTGCAAGGAAAACTGTTCCCAGAGTGGGATTTGCTCAGCTCAGATTACCTATACACCAACATACTGTCTTTACTGGAAGAGTCTGCAAAAGATGGCGGTTTCAATTTCAAGGATTTCGTTCGAGATGTGGCCTTGCAGCTGCAAGTATTCAACGTTTCGAACGACAAGATTGCATTTGCGTTCAACCCTTCGTCTCATGTGACCTTGATCGGAGAGCAGCGCGCACCAACCTCCCCTCAGCTTGTGCACGACTTGATGGAAGTGCGAAATGTGGAATCGACACTGCCTGATTCTACGGGTTTGCACAACTTGAGCTCGAGTCCAGGTGTTCATGGTCCGTTTGCTTCCCTCGAGGGAGCGTCGGCATACGTGGTTTGTCCAAAACTAGTTGTCTCTCTCTTCCGTGGAGTTGGCGGCCTTCCGTGCATTCTTGGCCTGATTGATATGGCGACAGATACCGAGAGTTTTGCGATTTCCTGGGAACTTCTTGCCAAGGCACTGCTGGCCAGTTCGAGGATGGTCAAAGAATTGGAACGCCTCCATGGGTATGAACAGCTGTATTGCATCATGAAGAAGCGGCCGGAGTTGTTTTCGGAAAGAAGCTTCGAGGCTTTGTGGAGCATTGTTGTTTCTAAGCACCCTGCTCGGCAGAAACAGACGGTAGTGCTGGCAAACGTTAAGGCATTTCGATCGTGGTTTTCGGATTGGTCTGTCTGGAATTGCATGTCCAAGCATGTACAATTCCTGGTGTTGGAGAAGTTTGGTGGGTGTCTCGCATCCCCCAATAATCCTTTCGCAGCTCTGAATGCTTCAAGGATGAGAAAGGGCAAGGTGTTTATGTCTCTCCTGCGGGCTGTCTTGAAAGATGCCTCTTTAGATATCGTTGCCCTCATGTCTGACATTCTGAAAAAATTGCTGTTGTTGTCGGGAGATGCCGCAGATGTGGAAAGACTCTGTGCCGCGATTTCGGATACTCTAGGCGCCGAGGAAATGATTTTTGGTACTTCAGGGGGCTTCTCTTCCGTATTCCGCAAATCCTTGCGTCGGTCTGCTTCCGCCGTGTCTGCCGCTCGGTCTGATGAGAATCAGAAATTGGACGACGCCGAAGACGATGAGGAGTTTTCTGTAATGGTAGTGGACGACGACAGTCAAATTGCTGTTCCTGAAGATACGGATGAGATCCAGTCACCCGTCCAAATGCCTCCCAAAGCGTCTGCTGATTTTGATGTCGAGGATCCGGATGTAGAAGTCCTTCCTTCCGCAGTTACTGAAGAAGAGAAGCAAAAGGCAGTCATGGCGATTGCTGTTCGTAATATGCTGCTTCAAGTGGTTGTCAGCTTGTCGGGAATGCAATCTTCATTATCATCAACGTTTGCCGAAGCCTCTCCGTCAGACTTGGTATCCAAAGTAATTGATGTTCGCTGGATATCTTCCGTTCTGCATGGAGGTGAACCATGCGTTTCTCCGTTGGCGCGCAATGCAGCATCTGCATTGCTTGCGAACAGCGTCAGTCTGTATTCACTTATTTTCGATGAAAGCGTCTATGGAGATGCATCGAAGGTGCATCCTGTCACGGTAATACTTGTGTGTCGCCTGTGTTCGTTTTTGTTTGCAAAGCAGCCCGCTTGGGTGTCTCGCTTTCGCACGTCTTTTGGTTTCGACGTGATTCGTCGATCTCTGCGGTTTTACTGTAATCAGCCAGAGCTGTTCGAAGTCTTGCAGCATTGGAGTGGAGATGGTTCGATGCCGTTGGTAGCAGAACCGTTCAATGTTTTGCTGTGGTTGCTAGTTCGCTGCGCGAGTCCGGACTGTCGCCCATTTTTCAGCGCGATCAGTTCGAAAGACTACTTTGGTTCACTCGGTTTGCGACCTCAGAGGCATAACCGAGAACGTTCTGGAAGTACCGCCGCAGATGTAGGTGAAAGGCTGTATACCTCTGCAGCGTCTGCCTGGGATGCGCCGCTCCTGGGGTCCCTTTCTTTGCAGAACGATTATTTGCCCGACGAAAGTATGATGCACCATGCCCTCGATGCCTTGCTGAAAAACTTTGACGCAAGCGAAGCGTTTCGAGTGGAACTGAAGAAAGAGGAGTCCTGCGATGCGCTCGTGCATTTCCTTGTGAGTTCCTTGAGGCAGTATCTCAAAGTCTGCGGTGCCGTTGTCCTCTCTTCAAAAGACGATAAGTCTCTCCTTGCCAAAGCCCTTGACGAATTTGGAAAGCTTCCTCTTCCAAGACATATCTTGGAGCTGTGGGTCCGAGTGTCTGTGGATAGCATGGAAACTGTTCAGAAGGGCCCCTTATTGTTCGAGCACCTCTCGGATCGACTGCCTGCCATGTATAACGAGCAATGCAATTTGGCTTTCCAGATTCCGTCCAAGTTCCGCGACATACGCACGACACCAGGAGCAGATACGCTGGTTGAATCTGTGATGTACGTGCAAACTGCATTTGTTTTCAGTATCATGCTCTTCGCGAGAAAGGTGCAGTTTTCTCCCGGCCCTCCGGTTCCCCATTCCTCCATTGCTTCTTGCATATTCCCGGTCGCGAGAACTCGGCAGACACTACGGAACTCGTCAGCCTCGTCGCCGTTGTCTGCGGTGCTATGTATTGACAATCCACGGTTGTCCGTGAATCTTGCGCGGTTTGCAATGTGGAGTGTGGAAAGGAGAGCATGTGGCTGGCTGACGGCGCAAACAGCACAGGATCACGTGGAATTCTTGATAGAGTCTATCATTTCTGTCGAAGGTCTGGAAGGCATTAATTCCGTCCGCACTAATCCGCTTGTCCTTCCTGTCTTGTACCGAGCGCTGAACAGATTGTATGTCCTTCTCTTGCACGCCATTGCAGTCAACAGCCATCCCAAACTGAGTCCTGTAACGTTTGCGGTTCCTGCGAACTATTCATCGTTGTCGTTGTCTCAGTTGACCTCCTTTATCTCGGACTCTTCTCAGGAATCGCTGAAGAAAGTTTTGACCATGCTGGTGACACATGCCTCTGTCCTCTTGTCAACTGCAAACGTTGAAGATGATTTCATATTGGCTGTTGCGTACCTGGTTTTCCCTCATTTACGACACGTGGAAAGTGCAGTGCGCAAGCTCGCTTCAGAGATTTTCGCTCTGATTTACAATGCTCGTCGTGCTGTTCTGTCACAGGCTTTGATTGTCAACACGTCCCCTCAGAATAATCAGCAGCTTTCGGAGAAGGAGCAACAGCTGGTGGCCCTTGCAGGCACCAATTCTGTGAACTTGAATTCGTTCCAAACCGGAGGGTTTTCATTTTTGGACGTGCGTGATTGGTCGAATTTTCTGTTGTGGTTCGCGGACAATGAGAAACTGATTCAGATGGTTTTCGAGATCAACATGGAAAAGGCTTTCAAGGCGTTTTGTTCAGGCACTCTGGATAAAAGTGTAAGCGTTTTCACGAAGTCTTCTGAGCTCAAAATTGCAGAAGACAAGCGGAAATCCCAGAAGAGGCTGCGTTCCATTTCGAAAACGATTGATGCTATCAATGAGAAATCGCTTCTGCAGCTGGAATCTCTGAGCATGCAATTTTCAATTCGAAGAAAGAAGCTTGCTCAACTGGATCACCATCGCTTCACTGTCGGTAACGCGACTGGAGATCGGCTGAATACGTATCTATTCCACGACGGCGGTATCTGGGTCGATTCCTCGACACTTCCTCGATATAGATTGGATTTTATTGAAGGTCCTCAAAGAATGCGCCGGAAAATGTTCAGAATGGATGATCCGGTACTCTCTGCGTCCATTTCCGGGCCTGTCAGTGAGGGTGATGCAAAAGTCGGAATCGAGTCGCCGTTGATCAAGGATGCGCATGAGCATGGTCAAATGGTTGGTGAGAACGTGTCCTTCGATCTTCCTGTGCCGGATGCTGACTTGAACTCGCTTGGACTCAAAAGCTCGTCAGATCTGTTGACGTTAGCGCGGTACATTGTCGCTGGTGACAAACCGCAGGCAATCTTCAACTCTGCAAGATTGGTCGGTCTCGAAGCATGCCCGTGCGTTGTCGTGTTGGGCCAGAATTCGTTTTACGTTATTGATCATCTGTGGATTTCGGAAGGTCAGCTCCGCACCGTTCTAGGTTCTCTGGAAACTGTGTTTGTACGTCCTGGAAACCAGCGTCTGGATGCAAGGACAACCACATCAAGTTACTCGTCGTCAATGCGGCATGTAGTTCGTTCGTGGACATTCTCCGATATCAAAGAGGTGCATCGGCGCTTGTATTTGCAACAACCGGTCGGTCTGGAAATGTTCTTTTCGGACGGCTTGAACTACCTTCTCATCTTTGATCGAAGTGATCGCAACCTTTTATTCCAGAAAATTACGTCAAGAAGTGTTGCTTCTCCTGCATTACTCCAATCCATCAGCATTGCGAATGATATTATGACGTCATTGGAGCACTACGGGGATGCGAGGAAGCTGCGTGCAACGCAAAAATGGCAGAAAGGTGAGTTGTCAAATTTCCACTATCTCATGTTCTTGAACTCGCTGGCCGGCAGGACGTACAACGATCTCACGCAGTATCCTGTGGTACCGTGGGTGCTTCGGGATTTCCATTCTGCGAAACTGGACTTGTCAGACGCCAAAGTCTACCGAGATCTTTCGAAGCCCATGGGTGGCCAAACGATGAAAAGGGCTGCGGAGTTTCAGTCTCGATTCGAGAACTGGGATGATCCATCCGGGGAGGTTCCCAAGTTCCATTACGGTTCTCATTACTCGTCAGCTGGAATTGTGCTGTACTATCTGATTCGGATGGAGCCGTTCTCGACTCAGAACATTCGATTGCAAGGAGGAAGATTTGATCACGCGGACAGGCAATTTCATTCGATTGCGGACACCTGGATATCTGCGTCAGAAACAAACATGTCGGACGTCAAGGAAATGATCCCCGAGTTTTACTACCTTCCAGAATTTTTGGAGAATCGAAACAAACTCAATTTCGGCATGAAACAGACAGGGGTCAAACTCGATAATGTCATTTTGCCTCCTTGGGCTGGCGGCGATGCGGGAGAATTTGTGCGCCGTCATCGACAGGCGTTAGAGAGTGAGTATGTGTCAGCACACTTGCATGAATGGATCGACTTGATTTTCGGTTACAAACAACGAGGACCGGCAGCTGAGGAGTCGCTGAACGTCTTCTACCACTTGACATACGAAGGCGCTGTCAAGTTTGATGAAATCGAGGACCCTGTTCGTCGCGAGGCCACGATTGCGCAGATCAACAACTTTGGGCAAACCCCGCGACAGTTGTTTACAAAACCGCATCCTTCTCGATTCACAACCGCCTCAGCGCCCCCTGCTGGAGTTGCCCATGTTTCGAGTTCTGAAGACGTCACATCCTTGTCAACGAAAAAAGAGATTGTGGAACGAGAGGAAAGTCCAGTGACGATGCATTTGCGGCACGAATCCTCTGCAGAAGAGGAGTCCGTGGAAGTGACGGTGACGATTCGAAAATCAAGGACGTCTTTCCAGACCACTGGTATTTCTCACCTGCCAACGGGTTCGGTTTCTACGGTTACCACAACGTCGACCACCAACTCCGTCGCCGAATTTGTGCTGGAAATGGATTCCCGCAAAGGAAGTCCTTACTCGGATTTTTCTGTTCCTGTTGCGGAGACCACGTGGAATCAGGTGGTTGCCACTGCGGTTAACGACCTAGCAGAACCTTCTTCAACCTCAAGTTCCAGAGTAGTCGTGCACGTTGTGCCTTCTTACATTGCGTCCATCACGCAAGCCCAAATATCGGCTCGGTACACGGTGTACACGCATCCAGAAATTCTTGTTCCGTCGTCCTACAAGATCGGCACGCCTTTGTGGCTCATTCATCCGGGCATCGCGGTGACGGTCTCGCGGTTCATGTCCTCCAGTCTGTCGAATTCGCCGAGTCTTGCTTCAGACTTGCATGGGTCACTAATATGCTCATCTGAAGACATGGTTAGCGGGCAATATCTGCATTGGATATCCCAAGCGCCACCGTCGTCGGCAGAACAGAATTCCGCGTCTTCGACCGCCGGATCGTTATCGGGGCCAGCTTTGCTTGCCACGAATCCGCTACTGATCGGCCAAGCCATTGTAGGAGGTGTGCAGTCCTTGATGCGAGGACATACAAACTCTTCTCCATCTCTGGTGTCGGCTACGGTGCCGTCTCAAAACTCATCCAAAGATCTGGTTGCCCAGTCGCAAACGGGCAAAGTACCAACTCCTGTTGGCTCCCGATCTCAATCCCCTGAACTGGTTGTGGCGCCAGAGGATGACTTGGGCACACTCCCGCTGTCCGGTCAGCACTCTTCTGCTGGTGGCATTGTTTACGATCCGACGGCGGGGCCGAGCGCTTCTGATCGAGTGGCAGTAATTTGCGGACAACGCCTTTTCCTTCCTCCGTCGTGCAGGAAGTATCTGATGTGGGGCTTTGCTGACCGGTCTTTGCGGTGCTACAGCTGTGATGAACGCGGCGACCGCCCTATCGGTATCTATGAAGCTCTTCACGACGGCTCAATCACTTGCGGTTTTGTTTCCGATGATGGGAAGCTTCTTGTTCTTGCTGGGGATGACGGCGTTGTGAGTGTGTGGGATCTGATCAAGATCAAGCACAGTAGGCGACTGGAGCTGAAAGAAAGGCTGTGTGGTCATACGAAGCCGATTGCTTGTCTTGCAGTATCCATTCCCCAAGGCATTATGGTTTCTGGTTCCATTGATGGAACTTGCATTATTTGGGACCTGAATCGATTGTGTTTCTTCCGCAGGCTTTGCGGACTTCCGTCGGCGGTGCATGCCATCGCTGTTCATGATTTAACGGGAGACGTTGTCGTGTGCGCTGGAACGCGCATTCATGTTTACACAGTCAACGGAGACGTTGTTGTGGAGAAGACGATTTCAGAAAGACCGAAGGACTCGATTCGCTCCCTGGCAATCACATACGCTCCAGAGTGGGTTGAAAACAACGTTATCATCACTGGCCATCGGGATGGTTCCATTCGCTTCTGGAGTATTCAGTATTCAAACATTGTGACTTCAACCACTACCGTGTCTGTAACGTCTGAGAAGTCTGAGAAACAATCCGTTGCATCGGTGATTCTGCCTCCACTGCCGTCATTGTCAACAGATTTGAAGGTCGTCGACCATCCTGAATCCACCGAAAATGCCGAGAGGGTCGTGGATGCGTCAACGCTGCCAACCTCTGCACAGCTTGAGGAAACACCCGGCGACGTGCAGGACGTGATTGCATTGTCGACGGAAGCGGGTACTGAGACGGAAGAGACGGCAGCGAATTCTCCTTTGAAACAGAGGCACAAGATCACGAAAACCTTGTCCACAGCTGTTACACGGACAATCCAAACTCATGTGAGTGGCAAAGTCGTCCGCGAGCTTGTTCTTCGAGCCATGAAATCCTCTCATAAAGCAGCGGTCACGACGATTGCAGTGTCTGCAGACCAGCAAAGACTCCTCTCTGGAGATGCGGGTGGTGTCGTGCTTTCTTGGGAACTTCCTCAAGCTGGGATTGCGGACCACTGGGTGAGGGATGCTGATGTGGAAGCCTGCGCTGCGTGCAAGACTCGATTCACGACGTTGAATCGGCGACACCATTGTCGCAACTGTGGTCGTGTGGTGTGTGGCAACTGTTCCAATTACAAAATCGAGATTCCAGAATTGCATTTTTTGAAACCTGTGCGTGTCTGCTCAGATTGCTACGAATTCATCTCATCAAAGCGTTCTCAGGCTGTGTCGTTGTAACAACTTTTTTATGCATGCATCAGCATCGTAAAGCTTTAATCCCCTCATCATTCTGCGATTGGTGATTTGACAGAAGAAACATCAAGCGCTGCACCCTTTTCAGAGACCTGTGAAGGGCGTTCCTCCTTCCTCGTATTCTTTTTCTTGCCGCTCTTGTTTTGTTTGGCGACGGCAGAAGTCTCATTCGCAGGCGGCGCTGGGGGAGCAGCAATGGCGGTAGCACCATCTGCTGGGACTGGAACACCATCTGGTAGCGGTGCTTGTCCGACAGGAAGTACACCAGGAGCGAAATGCGAACCAGCCACAAAGGGTCCACGAATCATTCCTGGATGAGGTGGCGGCGGATACATGGGGACAGGAAACATACCAGGACGAGGAACCATCATCATACCTGGAGGAAGCGGCCCGTGCGGATGCATGACCACACCCGGTGGTGGTGCCATGAAACTCACATACGGATTGTACGGCTGGGGGCTGGCGGCCGCTGCAAATGAAGAGACAAGCGGCGGAGGGGTCCAAGAGGACGCATGACCAACAGGCTCGCTTGCAACGGATGCGGAAGAGCCAAGTTCTAGGTGGCGTCGACCACGTTTCTTCACATGTTTGGTCTTCTGCGCCTCCGACACCGGAACAGATGGTGACACAGCTTCTACTCCAACTTGAATTCCGACTTGCTTCAGAAGCTCGGCTTCGGAGATTGCAGATACTGGTTCGGCTTTGGGAACATTCCTCTGCTTTGACGAACCAGGAAGTGGCTTCGATGCCAAGTCCTTACGAGCCTCCTGATTCGGAGGCTGGAACCAAGCATTGGAGCCCTCTGACGGCACATGTGCAGGAACAACAGGGCGCGAGGGCGCAGAAGCAGGTGCACCCGCTGCGACTTTCGCTGGACGCTTCTCCTTGGGAGGATTGCTCCGTACAAGAGAGCCAACTGCATAGCTGGTACCTGGCGCACTCTCTGCAATCTGACTGGACACAACTCCTGCATGAATGGATGATGTGTTTTTCAGATAAACCGAAGGATCCTCCAACGGAGAGATTTCTGAGACTTGAACAGAGTGCTTCGATTCTCGACGAATCGGCCAGGAAAGGTTCAGGAGGTGAGACAAGGAAATGTTTTGCGACTGTGCATTGACTTCTGACGAGTGCTGGATGTTACGAGCAAGAAGAAATTCTTCGTCAAACACCACGTCCGCCGAAGTCTGGCGAAGTTCAACAATTGTTCCGCACAACCCGAAAGGCACAGCACCAGCATTGCGTGTCGACACGACCCGGTCGCCAAGATGGAAGGCACGTCTGAGCACAGCACCGGTTCCGTGCACGGCATGGTCCCCGGATGCATACAGCAGCACAGGGGACACGTTCCTCAATATCACTCGCTGCCAGACAGCAGACGTGGATTCCTGGAGCGCAGTGATCTTCTTCAAAACAGCAGAAATCTCGGAATGCGACAGTCGCTCTGTGTCTGCTGGCACAAGCATCATCTTATTAGACGCGCGAAACTGCGACATCCATTTAGCTGCTTCTGCAATTTGTTGCTCGCACTCAGATGCGTACTTTGCGATGCTTTCAGGTGTCTGCTGAACACTTCCCTCAGGCTGAGACACGGCAGGGGGGTGCTGGGGAAAGATATCCCAAATCGTCAGTTTGCCTTTCGCTAGCTTTGCGTCATCCGTCAATGCGGTGAATAGCCACGGGAATTTGGACTTGTACTCCACGAGCTTATCACGGGTTTTGTCTGAAAACTCCCAATATCCAGAAGACTGACCTGGAGAAGTCGGATCTTCAACCTCTGTCGACGTGATGATCTTCCGAGCCCATCCGGAAACACGAAGATCCTTGCGGGAAAGCTTGATTCCCAATCCAAGCTCGCGAGTGGGCTGCCCCGGAATCTGAACAACAAGTGAAGACGTGATCTGACTCAGGGCTCGAGGACCAAGACCGACATCTTGGGCAATCTTGCGGCCTTGAAGCCATCGGACAGTACCCTGCACAAACGGACTGTCTGGAACGGCCCGCTGCTTGACATGAAGTTCCACCGAAACAGATCGGCCAGCTTCTATACCGAGCACTCGACCGACGGAGCCGTAAAACTGCTCACCAACATACACCACATCAGATCCAACTGGGAACTGTTCAAAAATCGAATCCGAAATATTTCCCAATTGTCGGACATGGCGGGGAACTGTGGTGTAATTCCAAAGACACAGCTGCAGCGGGACGATGGTGTCTGCGTCAGAAAATTGCGGAATCACCTTCCCACGAAAATCTCGCTGATACCCCTCCAGCTTGCTCACCGTCAGTAGCAAGTAAACGGGACCCAGGTCAATCGCCTTCTTGGTGCGATTCGTGCTTTCCAGAGCTCGAAGATTTCGATCAAACCAGTCCAGATCGGCTGCATCATGCCGGCGCATGTCTATGCGGCTCGCTTGTTGATTGTAGGTATACGTAAAATCCCGATCGGAAACGTACTTGATCTTTGCCTCCAGGAAAAACGGCATATCCACAAACACGTTGCGAAATGCCCCGGTATTTGGATCAGAGAGCAAGCCAACAAGTTCCCCAGCTGATCGAGGATCTGTGGGGACTGTTGGAATGGAAAGCAAACACGACGCCTTCCTGGTTGCCGAGCCAAAAATGTTCAATCCAATCTTTGCGAGAGAAGGCGAAATGTGGGGAAACACGGCAAACGTAGGGAAGCCCGGCGGCCCATCAACGCCGACACGACAACCAGCTGGCACAACAGGCTTGAATTTATCTCCAGTAGGAGGAATATCTGCAATCTCCTTTCTGCAAAACGAATGCTTCAAATCTGTCAGAATATTCAAATTCGGGGAAGGGACACTCTGCTGCCCTTCCGCACACAAGGGATCATACACATAACGATATGTATGTCCAAGTTCATTCCGTTTTCTTTCTGCCTCAGTGAACGCGGCATGTGGAATTTCCCTAAATGCTTTGACAAGGCGTTCCTCATCAACGAACGGAATCATCACAATCGCCTCCCAGTCGGGCTTCCTTGGATCCCTGTCGACTTCAAAACGCAGAGGATAGTAATCCTTCAGCGGTGAATTGCGAGATGTCATCAATTGCTGCAACGGCTCTGGAACAAGATTCGCGGATGCAACAGGCAACACCCCCATCAACTGCAAAAAGGGTAGGAATGGCTCGGAGGGGTCAAAAGTGACACGAGACGCAATTCCAGCAAGGTCCGCATTCGAGAGATCAAACACGAAAGGAGCGTGATGATAGGGATAAAACCATCTCCACGAAGGAACACCCTCGTAGTAGTACTTCAGATTCCACATAATTCCTTCGATGTAAGACCGGATGATTGTGGACACGCCCTGTACTTCGTTGCCATCCTGAACACCAAGTTTGTTGTGATAGAACATCTGGCGCAAGTCTGAGGGATCGGCGTTCCTCTTCGGTTTGGAGCGAGAATGCACCTCTTTCCACTCAGCCTCGTCATTTCGAGGAATAACTTTCAGGGCTCCTAGATCGAACTCATCCAGTGCAGCTGCCATCAACAGGACATCATCGTCCTCTTCGTGAGGCACAGAAGTCGACGCTGAAGTAATTGAATCCGAGGTCGCAGATCCAGTCTTCTGCAATTCTGCAAGTTCTTTGGCGTCCTCTTCCGCTCTTTGAGCTTCCAGAGCGCGAAAAGACATTGTTTCTTTGGAATTCTCCAGCCAGGACAAATCTCGAGACATGTCCTTCAAGGACTGTGTTTCATTGTCAACACAATTCTGCAGAAACACTGACAATCGAGCAAAGTCAACATTCGCTCCCAGCGTGATGTACCCGCCCAATTCGGGTAGGACTTGGCGATAAATATCAAAAAGATCATTCAAAGAGCCTTCCCCAATGTTGAACGTGGGAAGAGAAGGCAAGAAATCGTTACCCATGAAAAAGCACATCAAGATGAAGTCATCAATGACTCTGTCAAGATCAAATCCAAAGGGCAATTCTACAGTTCGGAACTCAAACTCCAAGTACTCTCTCAAAAGATTGATGTACAACAAATGGAACCGCGTCTCGTCACGGATTTCGTGACGCAGTTCTTCTTCTGTCTGTCCGCGAAGTGACTTTTGGGGCTTGTTTCCAAACTGTATCTCTTCACGAAGAAGCACGAAATGCGGTTCATGGCTGGCGAGAGATAGCATGATCAAGTCAGCATCCAAACCGTACAAACAATGCCGCTCATCTGGAGAGTATGCCGGCGCGGATTTTCTGGCGCGGATGAAATCCATGATCTTGTGTTCACCTTCTCCCGGATACTCGTGCCCAGACAAAACGACCTCGCATCGCTGCCAATTCCTGTCTTCAGAAATTTTCTTCTTGACAAAGAATTCCAGATATTTCGTCAGCTTCGCCATGAACTCGGTACCAGGAGTGATGGAACAAGAGTCAAACAACGGTTCAACAACCTTGGCCTCTCCATCATCAGAATCTGCAAGTCCAGCGAGCTGCTGCTCCTTGTGCAATGCAAGTTCCAAGGCAGACTTGAAACGACGCTGTCTCTGCTGGTTCATCTTTGCACGAGGCGCAACACCGTCGATGGCCATGAAAAATATCTTTCGCGGTCGAACCATATCGAACAATCGATCGATGTATTGGTAAATCGCAATCATCACACGCTCTTCAGAGAAAACAGTCGCATCATTATCACCATGCGTCGCACGATGAATGATGCCGTTCATATCCAGATAAAGATTGTCGATCTCGGGCATGGTGTCATCCCGGACCTCATTGTTGATCAGAGGATATCGCTCGGAAATCCATCGGAAAAAGCGCGGAACTCCCATTACGACACGACAACTCTGGAAATAACAATAACAGTAACAGTAACAATAAAAACGAGACTTGGAGGGGGGGGGGGGGGGGGGGTAGGGAGGGAGAGGGAGAGAAGAAAAAAAGGGAGAGTGAAGCAGCAAGAAGAAACCGAAGAAATTGAACAACAACTTTTCTTGCTTCAAAATATTATAATTATAATAATAATATAATAATAATAATAATTTTAAAAAAACTAAATACAAATACAAAAATGAAAACGAAAACGAAAACGAAAACGAGAAGGGAAAAGAAAGACAACACCGAAAAGAAAGGAAGAAAGTGTGCACTGAGCAGACTTTGCTGAGTGGGTCAAAAAACGAAGCCGAAATGGTCATTTGGAGAAGACGAACCTTGTTGAAAATGCTGCACTTTCAAAAGTCCACAGTTTTCAACAAGAAAATCATGACAAAAAAATTGTCAGTACAGTGTCATCGCCCGGATCGCCTTGTCTGTTCTCTCATCAAGAAACCTTTCTGGACAGTTGTTGGTCGACCGATGGCGACGAGACGGGAGGTTTCTTTCTCCGCACGAAGCAACACCACGAGACGCCACGAGGCGAGGCGGGGAGGGGAAACCGTTTGGTGGAGAGCAGTGAAAAGAAGAGAGCCATACCTTGCTGTTCTTGCATGATGTCGGTCCACATTGCTGTGACGCTGGTTGCAGCACCTTCTCGTGAAAGTGTTTCTGAAACGTCGGTCATGGATGTAAGAAGGTTCCTGCAGGAGCGGTGCGCTGGCTGTGCGTATGTTTCACACACTTGGTTGAATTTTCCTTTTGCCGTCGACATTATTTTTCAAGCTCCATCTGCGGATTTCACCAAAATGATTGAGGTCCTCGTGACAGAATGGATTCGCGAACGCTCGATCGACTATTTTGTCCAGCTCAACGAGTTTCGCAAGAAGAAGCTTCTTGTTGCGGACATGGACTCCACTATTGTGGAAGGAGAGACTCTGGATGAACTTGCCAAGGAATACGGCATAGGTGATCAGATTGCAGCGATCACTGCAAAAACGATGAACGGTGAGCTGGACTTTGCTGACTCGCTGCGGCATCGCGTTTCTCTTTTGAGGGGTTTGCCAGTCTGTGTTTTGCGCCAAGTGTACGACCGAATGAAGCTGTCTGCGGGAGCACAAGAACTTGTGCAGACTATGCGACAGAACAGTGCTTATTGCATTCTGGTCTCTGGAGGATTCAAGTACTTCACCACTCGAATTCGGGATGTCGTTGGATTCCATGCGGAGCGATCCAATGAATGGACTGTCGAGCTCCATGAAAACGCGGAAGTATTGGGTGGGCAAGTTGTCGATCCCATTGTGGACAAGAAAACAAAGGCTGACGTTCTCTGCTCCCTTCGCGCACAACACAACATTCTTGCTGTTGAAACGTTAGCGATTGGGGATGGTGCGAACGACTTGCCTATGCTCCTCGAAGCGGGTCTCGGAATTGCATATCACGCCAAGCCCGTTGTCTCGGCAAGCGCAGAGTTTCGAATCAAGTTCAACGATTTGACCGCCTGTCTCTATGCTCAAGGATATCGCATTGAAGATTTTGCTGGTGCACCGTCATCATCATCATCATCATCATCATCATCATCATCATCATCATCATCACACTGATCTCGCCCAAATTTATCCGCAGTCTCCTTTGGCTTGGTTTTACATTTCATCTAACAGGATTTCGAAGTCCGAAACATTTTCTCGCGCCGCGCACGAATTTCCCCCACCTCGACGAGGCTTGTCATTGTATCTTCATCCAACAGCAGTTGGAAGGAGGGCTTCGGAAGCCGATATCCTTCTTGTCTAAATTCATCCGGGAACACGAGCGTCATGTCAAACAGTGCCTCTTTTTCAAGAAGCTCCGCGATACGTCGGTACGCCCTCCTGCTCGTGTCCGGCACGGATTCAAGCATTTTGCTGCGATTGGCATAATACCACTCTCGTCGTAGCTCGGCGTTGCCCCACACTGCCTCTGGAGCCTGTGTGCGCCACAGTGCTGATAGGATTCAGAGAATATCACATCGCGGTTAGTATAACGTTCTCCACAAGTAGTAACAGAGGAAGATGGAGAGGAAGATGAAGAAGGAGAAAACGCGAGCAGAACGAAAGAAGCCCTTCTCATCTGGTACGTTTGCGAAATCTCCAGAGATAAAAGTGATGGGTGTGTGTGTGAGAGAGAAAAGAAAAATCAAGAAAATGATTCGAAACATACGATTCCGTTTGGTGCAATCATCCAAAGCGATCAATTTTCGAACTTCCTCCAGCATGTCCCTGTTTTTCTTCTCCGCAGCAATCATCTGTTCTGCGTGGTACATCTTCAAAATCACAGTTCTATAGGCGCGGATTCGGATGCGCAGGTGTTGCTGCAACAAGTGGTCACGAATATGGTCCGGAACTTTAGAGAGCTCAAGTTCCTCGTAGTCGGGCGATGACAAGAAAGACGGTCCCGAGGATGACTGCACCTTCTTCTTGGGGACTCTCGACTCAACAGGCTGTGGATCTGGTAAGGACGTCAGGAATATTGGATCCTGGCTGGAGTTCGAATAATTACCATTGTCCATACTGAGCCGCGGCCGAGTCCGTCGAGAAAATGGGATGTCCGCAGCGGATTGCTGGGCTTGCTGCACAAGCAGAGCGCTGAACGTGGGCTCTCCAGGGTGCTTTTTGATGAGATCAATATACAAAACGCACTTCTTACCCTGTGTGACGCGTTTCAAGAGCACACGCAGTCGCTTCTCCTCCACTTGCTCCCACTGAATACGCAATATGCCCACACGGATCTGTTCTCTCGACAGCTGCTCTCTCCACCAACGCTGGATCATGACAGCCCTGAAACGGTAGCGCTTCATGTACAGCAAAATGCCGTGGGTATCACGAATGATGCGCAGACAACAGACGATGTGTCTGACCGCCCTAGAGCGAATCGAATCTTTCCACACCCGGACATACGGAAGGGCATGTAAACGTAATCGCACGATGGCCCACATCTTCAACTCCTTCCTTTTCTCCTCCTTCTTCTTCATCCACCAGTCAATCATCCTTCTGGCACAACGCACTGCAGCATTCTCCATCTTCCTGCCAACTCTGCCAAGCACAAGCTTATCAACCAGAAGACTTGCGCGGGAGCAAACCATTACCAGCGACAAAAATTCCATCTGCTGCGTGACTCTTCGGACTCTCTCGACCATAATGCGCTCTGCGTGTTCTTTCTCAAGCCGTTTCTTCAACAAGAAAGCATTGTCATGTTTGCGTCTGATTCTGGAGGCCCACTCTTGCCGCTGCCAATACAAAATCTCCTGATTATGAGCAACGCGATCCAATTGTTCGTGAAACCGCTCTACAAACTTGCGGCGATCAAGATCGACAACATCTCTATTGACGTTCGTGTATTTGGCTCGATTGCATTCCACAAAGTCCCTGCCTGCGCTGACTTGGACATACATGCGCTTGTCTTTCTTGAATTTGGTCACCGATTCTCCTAAAGCATGGCGAGACATCTCGTTCACTCGCAGTTCTTCAAGACGGTAATCAACGTGGCGCTGTGACTGCTTCACAGACGAGACGTTACGATGCCCACGCGTCATTGGTTCGTCCTCGTGCTCTATGTCTTCAACTTTGGGTTTTGGAACAGTCTGCGTGCGTTTGATGACCGCAGAAGTCGTCCCAAGAGACGTTTGCGGCCTCTTGAAAGCCTTGTTTTCGGATATGAATTCCATAATTGCAACGCTTTGATTGAGCTTATCTTCAACATCATCAAACTGCGCAGTAGGACTGACGCTCGACGATGACGCATCATGCAAGTCTGCAACCCTCATTCTTCGATTCTGTTGGGTATTGTTTTCCAGAGGAGCAAAAACAAGAGGAGACGCAATGATCTTATCGAGTGCTTTTCTGCGTGCCATGGAAGACGACGTCAATCTCCTCACAGTTTCCGTAGTGGAGGGTCGTTTGGTCGGTGTTTGTTTTTCCAGCCAACCAGCGAGTGCGGTGTCTCGAATTTCCTCGTCGGTGACGCTGCCATTGACAATTTGCTTCATCCGCATGTCGGCAACAGCAGAGAGCTGCGAAGTCAACACACTGACACTGCTGCGTGAGACTGGACGAGACTGAGCTGGAGAAACTGTTCCGGACGCAGAACGGATATTAGATTCCACAGCCGCAGAAGAGGAAGAAAACATCTGCAAAGGACGAACGTCTCGCTGCAATGCATCGGCAACGATAGTATCACCAGTTCTTGCAGAGTCTAAAATGAAATCTAATGCGTCTGCACAGTGCAGCGACGCCATAGCTGGTGACTTGAATTGCGGAACGGGAGAAAGCCTGCCGTTGAGCATGTGCTTATCTCGATACGACTTTGCAATCGGCTCTGGTGAAACCATGGAGACACCCGCAAGTCTCGCAGCGGGAGTCGGAGACTTGGAAGGAGGAGGAGGAAATAACATGTAAGACGAATGCCTGTTTGAATTTCAATAGGCGTATATTCAGAGTAACAGGACAAGATGGAGAGTCTCTTCGGATTTTCCATTTTTTTTTCCGACGTTTGTTCCAAAAATGAAACGGATCCTCGGTCCTTCAAGGGGGAAGATGAGAAAACGAAACATCTCGGTGGAACGGATGCTGCCAAACCGACAGCTGATCTGCTCGGACTGGAGTGAACAGGTAGCGTTTTGACAGTGACTGATATCCCCCCGTCGACTTCCCATCTGGTACCACCGTTGAATAATAATAACACGTCATTGTCATGCATACGGGAGTATGCATAAAACAGACACGATCAACACTGGCCGACACTAGCACGTTTGTTTCACAGGGAATCCGTGCTTACGCACGCTCGGCCTTTAAGGCAACATCCGTAGCCATGTATCATTCTATCATTCGTTGGTTTGGTTTTTTGGTTTCACTTTTTGCAACGTTTGTGTCATGCGGCGACCGAGTATCGCGAGCGCCATGTTGCCATCGTGACGGAGGAGTACACGTCCAAAACGTGCGGGCGCTGCGGTGAGATCCATGCACGTCTTAGGCGGAAGCAAAAAAGCGTTTTGCATGTCCCGCGTGCAGCTCGCAGATTGATCGAGATTGGAACGGAACGCGGAACATCTATCTGAAGAGTGCCGTGAGGCGTGTTGGGGGCCTATCCGCTTCCCGGCAACGGGATGCAAGACTGAATATGCATGTCTATTCGTAGATATGCTTGTTCGATGTACGGTATATTGTAGGCGTGAAGCAGCTGTAAAAAACTAAATTACCCTCCAAGAATTTGGCTCGCATGCTGCGCCAGTTCGTCGGAGGTCGATGGCTGTCAACTCTGCCGTACTACCCGACGAAAATCACGACCGTCCTCAGAACGTTTGGGTTGGAGAGTAGTACCTCGAATAAATGACGTGCTGCTGTTCCTTCTTGATAATGCGTGCTGCGAAAAACGGCGACGAGTTTGAGAAGCAGAAGCGATTTTGGGGAGAAAGAAAGGCGCGCGATTCATGGATGCAAAGGACGAGCTAAATCACATTGTGGGAATTATTTCACAGGAAGAATCCATCATGGAGGATCTCCAATTCCAAAAGGCGCAGCTTGAAGACTTGAAGCAAAAGCTCGCAGATCAACAGTCTGCTTTTGCAGGACTTGGAAAATCCTCCAGCTTTGCAAGCTGTCGCCGAGCCTGGCTGTTTACAGGTTCAAATTTTCTCAAAGTCGACCGCGAGTCTGCGCTGCGCATGATGAAGGATGACGAAAAACGACTACTTGCCGAAATTGAGAGTGTGCAAGAAGTAATTCGCGAGCGGATCTTTGAGTTGGACGTCGTTCGTGGACGACAGCGAGAAGCAGTCGAGCACCAATAAATCAAGACGCCACAGCGGAGTTTGAACACGAGTGAGCGACAAGGTGAGGAGGCGAAACTGCATCATTATGACTACTATTTTTTTGGATGACGCTTGGTTTACAAAGATCCCGTTTCAGCTGAAGATGTGTTTTTTTTGTTTTTTGTTTTTTTGCTTTCGTTTTCTCCTTAGTTCCAAAAAAACAAAACAAAAAACAAAACAAAAACACACTGTCAACGGAAAGAAGGATGCAGACATGCGGATGTCAGATATGGTACACAGCAACAAACAACAAACTGCCCAGCAGTAGCAACAGTCCTTCGAAAGGGTGGAGCAAGAGGGAGGAAGCACAAAACTACTGGTAGGGAAATAGCGACTACCGGAAATAATACGGAGCACATGAGGGGAAGGAGGGAGAGAGAGAGAGAGAGAGAGATAATAAGAAATGAAGAAAAAACCTAGAAGAACATCAATTCCGAAGGACACAAACACAGACAAGGATAGGATAGGATACGCAAACATAATGATTCCAAGCTTCAAGCGAAACACATGAGACCCGCTAAACCTTCACAGAGGAAAACCTGTTCATGGCATCCGCTTCGTACGGTGGTCGCTTCTCATTAATCGCGTCAAGCTGCTTCGCCTCTCGAAAGTTTGAAATTGCAAGGCGGACGGCAGACGGACCTTGTTGCAGAAGACCCTTCGGCAGCTGGCCACCAGCAAGGCCCTTAAGCTCCACAATGGCTTCCGACTCCTCGCGCAGAGTCTTGCACATCCTTGTCATCTTCGCCACAGACCGGATCTTTGCCTTGATGGTTTCCTTTCGCGCAATGAGCTCCGGAGATGACTCTTCCTCGTCGGACTCCACTTCATCTTCATCTTTGTCGCACAAATTAAGGATCGTCGACATGATATCCATCACCTTCTCAGCAACAAATGGCAAAGACCAGTTGAATGCGTTCATGAAATTCGGCAAATAGTATGGATGCGGAGATGCATTGAACTGGCGAATGTTCATCAGGTTGTTCTGGAAACGAATGATGGCCCCCTTGTTGTTGTACACGTCGCAGTAGTTTGGAGCGGAAAAGATGCAAATAACAGAGGGAAAATCCGTTGTCTCGCACTTTCGATACAAACGGTATCCTTCATCTTGAGCCTCGTGGGCGCGAATAACCGATAGCAAGTTGTTGTTCTTCAAAAAAGTCGACGCTGCTCGATATGAAAACACATACGAGCATCCACGCAAGTCGTTGTTCAGGAAATCAGCATCGGGCTCGTTGTCTTCGTCTTCATCTTCCATGGGATCGGACCAAAGCAGATCACACATCGGGCCTGAGGGGGGAGGTTCTCTGAATCGGTTGATCGATTCAATGTCCGCCAAAGACAGAATGTCCGGTGAAAGACCGCCGTGAATGCACAGAAACCGCCCATTCAGCAGCGCACCCAACGGCAAACAGTCAAAGCAGTTCATGAAAGCCTCGTAAACCTCAATGTCATACTTGTAAATACACTCCTTCTTAAAGTTGAAGTATGCCGTCAAATGCCGGCACTCGTGATTTCCTCGAAGCATAAAGAACGACTTTGGATTGCAAATTTTGAGAGAAAGCAGATAGAGCGTCACTTCGCAAGAAAAGCAGCCGCGGTCCACGTAATCACCTAGAAACAAGTACTGACTCTGCGACGGGTCTCCGCCAACATCAAACAGTTTGACAAGATCATAGAACTGCCCATGAATGTCTCCACACACCGTAATGGGATCTTGGATATGAAGCACGTTTGGCTCGCGTCTCAAAACATCCCCCGCTCTCTTGATGAGCTCAATTGCATCTTCTTTGCTCAACCGACCTTCTCCAAAAAAGTGGGTTTTCAGATTTTCCGGAATCGGAAGACCTGTCGAAGACGAAAACACCTTGGAATGCGCCAACGTATCCGCAATGACCGGAGGAACATCCTTCATGACACGCCCAGGATCTCTCAAGCCACCGGACATTTTTCTTTCTTCCTTACTTCCTTCACTTCCTTTCCTAAAAGCCTGTCTTTTCGTTGATGCTTTTAAAAATATTTACGAAACGTGGATTCGAGAACGCAGATAATGGAGTTCAGCGAAACAGCCAACTTATTTTTTCTTGAAAAAAATAAAAAGAAACGAAGAAAGAACAGACAGAAAGACACAACGAAAAAAGAAAGAAAAAAGGTGGTCAATGAGAGGCGCGAATGAACGAACAACTCAGAGAAGAACAATGAGAACAATGATAACAATGATAACAATGATAACAATGATAACAATGATAACAATGATAACAATGATAACAATGATAACAATGATAACAATGATAACAATGATAACAATGATAACAATGATGATTAAAAAATGAACCAAAAATAATAATAACAAGTATGGACTCGGGAAATCAAAAAAGGCAAAGAAGATGATGCTGTTGGAGCTCTCCCATCGAGGCTCCCGACAAACCAATCAACTGCAACAAATGAGGCAAGATTCGCAAAATGGGTTTGATCGTGCGACTATCCGCAAAACAAAAGACTGTTTTGGGTTCTCTTTTTGGAATAGTTGACAGTAGATGACAGCATGCAAAGCCGGCGAAAAAGGCATCCTCTCCTTACGGAAGGAAGGACTGTCGAGACTGGTGAGGCAGAGACGCCTACAGTGTGCACGAACCCACGGATCATCATCGCTGATCACCCATAATCAATGTTGCAACCCAACAACATGCACAGCATGATTGGGAAGGGGGTAGGCCCCAACACGCCCCTCGGCATGAGAGACGTTCCTAAGATAGATGCTGCGTTGCATGGACAATAACAATAAAAATAAAGAAATGAGCGTCGCTGTGCGAGAATGCCACGCGGCGGCGTATTTATAAAGGGATTTCATGATCGAAAAGTGGGGGGGGGGGGGGGGCGAAACGAATCGGGCATCGTGTGACGGAGTTGCCAAGATAGCAAACGCATGCGCATGCGGCATGGCGCGTGGCAGTGTTTTTTGTTTACATGCCCTTTAGATTGCTTCATCATATCGCAATAAGAGGCAGCGGCGGCCGTTCGGAATCCACAGCCTGCTGCTGCTCTGCGAGCTGGTTGGTTGCTTCGCACAGCGGGTCAAGAGAGAAGTCCAGAAGAGCACTATCCAGCAATCGATTACGACTCGTGTTTGCCATTGCGATGTCGCCCAACACAGCGCCGCCGCCCCCATCGGAGTGGATGATTTTCGCTTGCAGGGACAAATGGTCTCGAAGAAATGCGTCTTTCCAGGTAATTTCCAAGATCGCTCCATGGTTTTCATAGTGGCCCATGTAGGCAGTTGCACTAAACAGAGTTACCACACGCCCGGCTGCGGAAAAACCCACCCCATCTGAGGTTACCTGATGTGCTCTCAGCAGCATTTGGAGGTTCGAACGCTGCAAAAAGGAATGCGACACATCCGGCCCAAATGTGCACACGCTCGGGCCTCGGCTGTTGGGGTGAATTCCCTCTACCGCATCGGAATCGGTGGGATCACTCCACAGCATGTCCATGAAAACTTCACGATCTCCGTCGTCTTCGTCAAAATCGGCCAACAGCATCCCTTTTTTGCATCGAGCTGCTACACGGAACATGTCGTCAAGGGATTTTGTGCGTCCAATGCCGCCATGGACGCAGAGAATGGAGTCCTCAATTAATGCAATCGGGGACAGATAGGCAAATATCCTTTCATTCACCTCTCGAAAGATCCTTCGACCGGCTGAAGCACCAAATCGCTGCTCGCACTCCTCCAGAAATCCAAAGCTTGTGTTCGTAGAAGGGTCCTCATGATTGCCTCGAAGAATAAAGATTTTTTGTGGATACTGGATTTTCAACAGCAGCAACGAGAACAGACATTCAAGAGAGTGTCTGCCGCGATCAACGATGTCACCCAAGAACAAATAGGACATGTGCGCAATATCACCGTTCGGCACCCAGTCACACGGGAACCCGATTATGGAAAAATACTTCATCATGTCCGAAAACTGTCCATGGAGATCTCCGAAACAGCGGACAGGGGCAGCAACACGGATGACGGCAGATTCAGACCGCAAGACGGTTGACGCGGCACTGATTACCGCAAGCGCATCATCCACCGCAAGCGGTGCACGACCGTACCGACCGGCGAACCGCGCAGAGCTAGCAATTCTGGGATCTGGAGCGACGTCATCGCTCCGTGAACCAGAAAAAATATCGCTAAGCAGGCGCCGAATGTGGCTGTGATTCCCGGAATGGTGAGAAACGGCGTCGGTGCTCCTCAGCAAGAAGTTCCTGATCTTTTGCTGTCCAACGGCTTTCTTTGCGACAAAAGACGCGGAATCGATTGCATGATCGATCGAACCAAGTACGAACTTCCTGACTCGTACACACGCCGCACGCTCATTCCACGTGACCTTCGGTACTGTTTTACGTGACGAAATGGTCGTCGCAAGAGACTTTGTTTTCTCAAACACATCCCATAGACCCTCGTCATTCCACGAATTATTACTGTCTTCCCAGTTCAGCGCAGAAGTTTCTGCAGACACGATCTCTTCGTGAAATGCGCATGTCCCAGCCTCGCGAAGACTGTTTCCGTCCCGGAAATACTGCAGAAGAGGACATACGTGAGACAGTCGGAACAGGCTCCACAGACCTTTGATTCGACCACGCTCCACTGCATGCAACCACTCGTCCAATGAAATCACAGCTTGATGGTGCGCATTTTTGTTGCAAGCGGTGAGAATGCGGTGAATCTCGGCGTGAATGGAATTGTGATCCAATGGACATCCGCGTGCTCGAAGAAGATGCCGGGCCATGTGTTTTACGTCTTCTGTGCGAAGACCTCTTGCAGGATCGTGACTGTAAGTGTCGAAAATATATCGAGCGCGTTCCAGTTTCCAGACGCTTCTGCGTAGGGCTCCGTCGGGACCCGCATTCATGCCCAACGATGTGACATCCATTGCCATCATGCCGAGACTGAATTCCTTCTCGTCTACTTTTCCTGAACGACTCCTGTTAAACGCCGAATAGTATCGATCTGCATAGCCGGGATGAACACCGTTCTTCTCCAACAGAGTCTGGAATGTCTGCAAATCGACAACCGGTTTCCCTGCTTCTTCTCCTTTGGACATCGACCTGAACGACTCGTGAACACGCTTCACCATGTCTAGGGAGTACGATGCTGCGAGAATCAGTTGGGATGGATCGACGGTCCATCGTGATCTCGATGAATTCTGCTCGGCCATATTTCGCTTCAGTGAACCCTTGGCTGCAGCATGCACGTTGTGTTGGCGGGTGAGCGGATTGAGCAGTTGGATATGTTTATATCCTTTTAACTCACGAATCGTTGCAAGGATTCGGGTTTCACGCGTCACACACCCATCTCTCAAAAAGGAATCTTCGTCAGCCCGATAATCTGCATCATGAAATATGAAAGGACTCCAAAAAGAGAACTATTTACCGCTTTTTAGAACCCCGGGCCTTCATGGCGGCATGTCTTGGAGATTTCTGATGAATCTCGTGTTTGGCCGCCTTCTTGCCGACCTTCTTAGGAGGCGGTGACGGTTCCTCCTCCGCGGAACCATCATCACCATCACCATCACCATCACTTGCACTGGAGTTGTCATCATCATCATTGTCTTCCTCGTCGATAGATTCATGTTTTCGAGAGGCTGCAGAAGCAGATACTCGTTGGGCTATTGCTGGGGCAGGCTTCAGGAGAGCACCCGCTCTCGACTTGACAGGCTTTGACTGTTGTTGTTGTTGTTGTTGATGCTGTTGTTCTTCATCATCATCTTCATCTTCGAAGAACTTGTCCAGACCGTCATCTTCATCTGTTTCCGAATTGTGTTCCAAAGATCGCTTTCTGGTTCTCTTCTTGTCGTCGTCCTCGTCTTCAAGCGCAACGACACAATTCACACGGGTCTTCACAAACACCTCCCAAGAAGGCGCACTGGCATCTACGTGGTAGCAGCGGACAAACCGGTCCAAACCGGCAACCAAGATGAAGTCTTTGAGATTGAAAAGAGCGCGCACAGATCCAGTCACTCCCTTGTATCGGTGCAGTGTCTTGGAACCCCGTACAGAATACACATCGCCCTGTCTCGATCCCACCACATACACGCCAGGTTGAGTTGATACAGCACACATCGATATGAAACCACAGCTCATTTCGTCGTGCTTCTCGGCAACCTTTCGATTCAAGACCGGACGTCTCATGTCCGTTGCAAAGTCGTACATTCTAAAATCTCCAAAAGATGTACAGCATGCAATGTCGGTGGAGGACGCAACGAAAAAGTCGGTGGGCCAGATGCGGGCTTGCAGCTTTGTCTTGTCCGGATGCACGTTCTTTGCTCGATGCACGCACTGCTTGCTCTGTAAATCCCACACAGTGAGATCAACGTCTTTTCCACCAACTGCAGCATACGGCCAATTGCACCGAAAGCGGACGGTCGGCTGGCGCCTCGTGTCCAAATAAAGCTCAACCTTTGCACAGCTCGCCTCCAGCCCATGCACGAACACTCTTCCTTTGGAATCACATGAAAAATACTGGTTCTCGAGCGGGCCCTTCACGAATCCTACGCAGCCGCCCTCATGTTCCTGCTTCCATTTCAATACTTCTTTCTCCTTTGAAATATCAAGGTGGCAAATGTCTCCGTTCTCATACACTGCCACAATATGCATCGGGGTCCAGGACTCGCACAATGCGACAACCGCGCGGTCTCGAACCGGCTGACCAATCGCAAGAATCACCGATTTTGTCTTTGAACTCACGACTTTGACTACTCCAGTCTCGTCTCCCGCAACGACTTTCATCGTCGTACTGGTCGTGCTAACAATGCTCCAACAAACAAAGTATAGAAAAACACCAACTTTCCAAATAAATAAATACATGAATAAAGAATGCGCGAAACTTTTCCTCTCCTTTTCTTCCTCTCCAGTTTTCCGAGAAGTCCGGCGCTGGGAAATCTCAATAATGATGACTGTTTGTTTTATACGCATTTACGTATTTTAAATGTTTCAGTAACAAATCTTTAATTGATGATTTACGTGCTTTTATAATTTATTGTAAATTGCTGAAGAGATGGATGGTGCTCCGATTGTGGAGACAATGATACCGAAGCGGTTTGTAGGCAGAAAAGCGAGTTCAGGAAAGCAGGAAGATGCAAGTGCAGGTCCGACGACGTCATCGTCGGTTGTGTTGTCGGCAGCAAGTGGATCTCGACTGAGGAAAGAACACACGATTCCGAATGAAATTCTAGAGGATGAAGAGTTGAACAAGCATATCGGTGCGCTTCCTTCGAATTATGGGTTTGAGATTCACAAGACCATTTGGAGAGTACAGACGGCAAAGGCCAAGTGTGTTGCGCTGCAGTTTCCAGAAGGCCTGCTGATGTTTTCTTGCATTATTGCGGAAATCATTGAGCAGTTTTGTCCGACTGTCGAGTCAACGATCATTCTGGGAGATGTTACGTACGGGGCTTGCTGCGTGGATGACTATACTGCCAAGTCTCTGGGAGCCGACTTCTTGGTGCACTACGGACACAGCTGCTTGATCCCCGTTGACCAGTGCTCCATGAACATTCTATATGTGTTTGTTGATATCTCAATCGACGTGTCTCATTTCGTAAACACGGTCGTGAAGTTGCTCAACAAGGACTGGAAGCTCATGCTCGTCGGCACCATCCAGTTTGCGGCCGGCCTCCGATCCGCCAAGGAAGCTTTGGAAGCGCACTTTTCACATGTAGAGATTCCGCAAGAAAAGCCACTTTCCCGAGGAGAAATTCTCGGATGCACGGCCCCCAGGCTTGAAAAGGGCAAGTTTGATTGCATTGTCTATCTGGCAGACGGTCGATTTCATCTGGAAAGCATAATGATCGCGAATCCGGACCTTCCGGCCTTCAAATACGATCCTTATTCGAAAGAACTTACGCAAGAGTACTACGATCACTCGCAAATGCTGTCGATTAGGAGGGATGCCATCAGTAGGGCTGCGAAAAGTTCAAAATGGGGCCTGATCTTGGGGACTCTGGGCCACCAGGGGTCTCCGAATATTCTCAGTCGGATTGAGGATGAGTTGAACAAGAAGGGTATTCCATTTGTGGTCGTCCTGCTGTCCGAGATCTTCCCTCACAAATTGGCACTGTTCAAGGACGTTGGTGCCTGGGTGCAGGTCGCATGCCCAAGGTTATCCATCGATTGGGGATATGCGTTTGACACGCCACTGCTCTCTCCGTACGAAGCATTCGTTGCGCTGGAAGAGGTGGCGTTCGCGACGCCGTACCCTATGGATTTCTATTCTTCAGCTGGGGGGCCGTGGTCTGTCCGCTATGGCTACGATCCTCTTGCGAAGTTCAAGGCTGCACAACCGAAGCTGCAGGTCCAGGCGGACACAGACAGTCCGTCCCAGCCTCGTGCTTGCGATTCTGAGAATGCAAAATAGACGAGGCTGCTGGCGTTGTTTTTTATTTTTTATTTTCATAATTTTCATAATTATTTTTTATTATTTGTATAATTATTATACAAGAATGGTAAACGAACAAAGTAACACACTTACTGGTGCTTGGATGCTGAAGCGGACTCTTTTTGTTCTCGTTTTCGACTGTCCTTCTCTTTCTTTTGACGCCTCCTGAGCTCCTTATCCGCTCGTTCAGCTTCCAAGGATTGCTTGGTGACGGAACTGGAGGCAACATAAGAGCCCAATGTCTCGGCTGAAATGCCCATATCCTGGGCTTTGGATTGCATTTTTCTGCCGGTTTTTTCCAGTTCCTTCTTGAACAGCTTTCTGCGCTCTTCTTCCAGAACAGGATTCAGCTTGCGCTTCTTGTTGCGATACATCCCCTCCGTCATATCCTCTTCATCCTCGCGATATGGAGCGATACGCTTCAACGACACGTGCTTGTTCAGCTGTCGATCATCGAGATCTAGAATCTCATGCAGATTCATGCCGTACGAGCGCGGAGCAACTTCCCGGTACTTGAAGCGCGTTTTGAGGCCACCAGCGATGATGTCCTCGTAATCCATCTTGTCCAGTTCGTCAACAAACTTCTTAATAGGGATTTTCGAGTGACGTCCAACCGTCGGACCCTCCTTCGCGGCAGCAACTCCAATGTCTTCGTCACCAGCGTCCTCTTGCAAACCCGCGCCGACGTCTTCGTTCCAACTGTCTTCTACATCGCCTGCCATCTCTTCCCCTTCCTCTTGAAGCAGCTCGGCACCCTCATCAGGCTTCCCTTTCTTGGCTGTCTGCGAAGCAAACAGTTTCTTCAACGACGGATCATCTCCACCCTCCGCATCCAATCCAACGTTCTCAACCACATCTTCGCCTTCCTCAATTGCATAGTACCCATCATCAAACGCTGCTGCCATCTGCTCATCGTACTGGCTAGGATCAAAATCTGCTTCAATATCAATCTTGGCAAGGCGATCCATCTCTGCTTTGGAAAATCCTCCAATCTTCTTGATCATCTCCATTCTCTTCTCGATTTCTTGGCGCTTCATGGATTTTGACCTCTTCAACTCTTCTTGGATCTGGATCTTTTCCTGCTCCTTCCTCTCCAACTTCCTCTTTCGCTCCTCTTTCCTCTTCTCTTTTCTCGCATCTACTCTCAAAGAGTCTTCGATAACTCTGGGATAAGAAACAATCTGATCGCCCCCATCTTGCTCAAATCGGAAGTTGTACTTGGATTCAAACTCGTCAGCCTTCTCGTCAAACGCCTCCTCTGCCTCTTCTGCAACAATCTCGTCATACGTGGGCACACGATGCTTGTCTCTGTCTACCCAGCGTTGGTTGAGAATGTAATCCCTCAAGAACCGCTCGTCCTCGGACAAGTCCTGTCCCGTAAAATACTCGATTGCTTTGGACTTGCCCAATTTCCCCCCGAGCTTGGGAGCAGCTGCCGCAAGCTTTTCAACATCGATCCCCTGATCCTCATCCTGTTCTTCTTCCTCGTTCTCGTTTTCTTCCCCTCGCTTCGCCGACTTTCGTCTCGGCTTCAGGAATTGATCATCCTCGGATTCCGTTCCAGCAGCATCCGCGAGCTGCGCCTTTGCGATTTCAAGAAACTCGCGTTTTGCATCTGCCTGTTCCTCAACGTACGTTCGCTGACTATTCTTCTTCATATCCAGTTTGGAGTCGTCAACAATGGAGCCGTCGTCGACACGCCCTGCCAGCAACTCCTTGCGGAGATAGTCCTTCAAAAACATCGATTTTCCCTTCTTGCTACTCTTCGAACCGTTCTCACCCACTCCCGATGCTGAGACGTCATGCTGCTGCTGCTGCTGCTGCTGCTTCTTGCTGAAGAACACTTTGCTTGAATCATAGATTTCCGGATCTTTGGAACGAATCTTCTGCAGTGTCTCCAGCACTGTAGCTTCAATGTCCGGAGTCAACAATTCGGCGTCACTGTCCTCAGACTCGGAGGTATCAGAAGTTTCTGAATCATCCTCAGATTGCGCTGCAACCTCGTCCACCCGTCTCCTGTCCTGGAATTGCCGATCCAAGCTCTTCTTCTCGCCACCCTTCTGCATACCTTCGGAAAACACGGTCGTTCGTCAAAAAACTCGTCACGAAGAGCGAAACACGCACAACAAAACCTTCCTTTCTTTTGATCATTCGAGCCGTCTTGCGCATTGTCTACGGCAGATGAGGCTCTATGAAATGCGGAGTTTTGCTGGGCGGCAGTTGCTTCTCTGTGCACAGGAGGGTCGCGGCGGGTGCGTCCACAAGACGATTTTTCAACGAGAAGGACAGATGCAGCGAACAAGGCACTGCGGAGGTATCGCGTTCTAATTTTTTTAATGTATCATTTAAAAACCATGACAAGACGGAAACCGAAAAACAGATTCCAGAAAGCAACCGTCCAGACGTCAATCTAGCACGAACAAATCATCACACCACAAACAGAAAAAGACAGAGTGAGGGAGAAACCGCAACACAGAACATAGAAAATGATCGTCATTTCTCGGCAAATTTCAAGGAGAAACGCGACGTAAAATGTGGTATGCACCAGCAGTGCAGAAGCGCCTGATAAGGGAGCAACGCATAGAATAGAGGAAACAGATTTCGGAGGGGGGAAAGGAAAATCCGTTACATAGATCGCTTGTTGGTTTTGCTGACCTTTTGCGATAGCAGATCGTCGAGCAAATGGCAGGACCGCAGTGCAGTGGGCGTTTCAAACATGTGCCGAATCTCCGCTATCTCCGATATGTCAGGATGGGAGGTCATGTAGTTCATCATACGCTCGTTCACAATCCGTCGCTGTCCCTCGCATTCCTTCTCCAAACTACGATACTTTTCATGCACCAATCGTTCCACATCAGTACGGTACCAAGAATCATAATTTGGATCGGATACGAAGAAGACTAGCCCATCCTCAAGGTGTTTTTGGAAGTTACAAGCCTTGGTTTTTGCCAAACACACTTCAGGAGGCAGTGAAGACCTACTGGAATAAGATGCCGAATTCAACACGATCAAAAGAATGAAAAGCAGGAACGGCAACACATTATACAGCATAAATCCTCCTGGTTGTGATTGCTGCTCCTGCTGTTGCTGCTGTTGCCGTTGATGTGCATACTGAGCTTGTGTTCGTGCATACTCTTGAGAGTGGCGAGCACCCGGATGCGTTCTTCTTAAACGCGGTCCGGTCATAAATCCAAACGCTCTCAGCACTTCTTCCACCGCGTCGTCATTGTTAAATACGGTTTCGGCCCGACGATAGCCATACTGAGACTCACGACCGCTGTACGACTGAGCAGCCTGCGGATCGTCATTCCCATACATGTCATATCTGCGTCGCTTGTCCGAATCCGTGAGCGTCTCCAACGCCCTCTGCACCCGCTTGAACGCTTCATCTGTGTTTTTCGCTCTGCAGCGATCAGGATGGACTTTGAGAGCAAGCTTCTTGTACGACTTGCGGATCGCAACCTCATCGGCATTCTTGTCCACTCCCAGAACTTCGTAGTGTGTCTTGCAATTCAAAATGAACGAAATTGTCTGTTTTTCTTCGGGTGAACCTTCCTCTGGCTCTGCTGCTGTTGGGGTAGCTGGTTCGGAGCCTGAAAGCGAATCCGACGATGAAGAGCTCATCGACGCCATTCCATGATGATGCGCCTTTGCATTCAGAGATTGAATGAATGCATCCACAGGCAATGACAAAGCGCCGTTCAAAGCTTTCGCCTTTTTTGCGAATCGAATCGCAGCGACAATATCACCCTCAGACTAGACACGGATCCATCGTAAAATCACCATACAGAGGAATTCCAATAGCAACAACAAACATGAGCAAGAATACAAATACAAATATAAATGGATTAGGTGCGATTGCAAGTACAAAACCACAACATACACGTCTCTGACGCGCCTTTTCCAGGAACTGCTCGGCGGCGTCTGCGTTCGTGGCAAGATTCATTCTTCTTCCAAGTTCCCACTCCAAGAAGGGAAAAGGAAAAAGGAAAAAAAAGACCAGCAAACAATCAAAATAACAACTCTCTCTTCGCTTCGGTCTTGGGAAAAGAAACTCCAAGAAAGACCAGTTTAATATTTCTTAATTTAAATTTTAAAAAATTAAAAAATAAAAGGATTGAAAAACAAAAACAAAACAAAAAACCAAAACGAAAGCTGAAAGAAAACGTGGAAACAAGGCAAGATGCACATTCATAGCAAAATAATATAATTAAAAAATGCTCGGAATATTGCAGACTTTTTGTCATCAAATCAACAGAAGAAAGAATGACGAAAGAATAGAGGGGAAAAAATCAAACACAAAAAACCAAACAAGGAGTGAATATCCCGAAGTCTCAATGGATGCTACGGGTGCTTGAATGCTCTTGCACTCTGCTGCATTTCCACTAGGTCTACATAGGAGAAATGGGATACATACACGTGGGCTCCCCTTTCGTCTTTCGTGTTTTTAAATTTCATTTCATTAATGTTAAATTCCAAGACCCGAGATTTGTCTTCTGTTCTACACTGTATAAATCTATACTTCTCCACACTACACGTTTGTGTCTGTTGTTGATTTTGTGTTGCGGTATCGATTTATTATTTTAAAAAAACAAAGTCAAAAAGCAAAATCAAAAAGAAAAAAGAAAAAAAGAAAAAAGAAGGGGGGAAAAGAAGAGGGGAAAAATAATATGTTGGATGAAAGCCGCCGAGTCCTGATCCTGGCAGAGCTCGACACGCTCTTGTTTTCAGTTCGGAGTTCTCCAAAGTACAATATTTCCAGAATTCGCAGGTCGTTTGTGTCTGGTCCGTCCTCCGATGAACACGAGCCTTCGATGCGGACGCTTCTCGCAATCGAGTCATCGGTGCGAGTGGTGCAGAATCTGTGCAGCGTGTCTCCGTATCTGTCCTCCGAGTCAGATCTGTCGTGCCAGCAGGTCTTGCATCCCTTTCTCGAAACCATACTGAGCGAAGATACGTCTGCGTTCTTGACGTCAGTCGCCATGTCTTGTCTGTACAAGTTGATTTGTAACAATATCATCACGACTGCCGATCCGCAGAATGTGTATGCTGACGTTATCACGGCGCTGGATCGATGCAAATTCGAGTCTTCGGATTCTACATTGGACGAAATTGTCTTTATGAAGGCGTTGCAGGTCCTCTCCGCTCTCGCTCGATCAGATGCATTTTGCATTATGAGCGCAAAGGCTATCCATAACATTGTTCATATATCGTATCGCATCTGCAGGCATCAGAAATGCACAGATCTGCTGCGAAGAATGGCGGAACACACTCTTGCAGATGTGCTCATTGTTTTGTTTTCAAAACTGAGGAAGCCGGAATCATTCAGCGAAGATCTGTTGTCGGGCCTGGAAATGATTTTCGAATATCTACTCGAACTCTCCGACTCGGTGCTGGGACTCTCTTTCTTGGTCACTGCATTGGAGGCTTGTGGTCGTTCGTTGGTGTCAGCCCCACGGCTGATGGCATTTGTTCAGGACAAGGTATGCGCAGCTCTTCTGCGCAATCTTTTCGCTACATCGTCCAGCCTCATTTCACACACCTTCCGCTGCCTGCATATCCTTATCGTGTTGTTTTTCAAGGAGCTGAAAGGCCAAGTAGAGTGTCTCTTGGTGGATGGTCCGCTGAGAATATTCTCGCAAAGTGACTCGCTTGTCAAGGACATGATATTGGACATCTTTCAGCATATTTGTCTGAACGAAGACTTTCTAGAATATGTGTTCTGCACCTATGATTGCAGTCTATGTCATACAAACTTGTTTGACGAAATTTGCAGGTTCTTGTCAAAACACTGTTTCCCCTCAAATGATTTGCTTCCTCATCAGAACATTACGTGTTTTGAGTGCCTGGCAAGCATTTTGAGAAACATTCAACGAACACTCGAATCCGTGGAGCATTCTCCCAGTGAGACGGTTAATCTGTCGGTTGTCAAGAAGCAAAAGCACAAGCTGCTTTCTCTGATTGATGCGTTCAATAGATCGTCCAAGAAGGGCCTTCTTGCGTTGAAGGAAGCAGAAGTTATTCCGTCTCAAGAGGATGATCAACAAGCCGTAGAGACGGCCTTGTTCATTCGGGCGTTTTCCGCACTGGGTCTGGATCCTGCTGTTGTTGGGGACTTTCTCGGGGATCCTGATTTGCAATCGCTGAACACTCTGAAGGCATACACCCGACTTTTTGATTTCACATCAATGCGAATTGAGGAAGCTCTCCGCTGGTTTTTGACATTTTTTCGACTGCCTGGCGAGGCTCAGAAGATCGACAGAATCATGTCCGAGTTTTCTCAGCACTATTTTGAGCAGAATAAGGATCAGCCCTTTCTTGTCGTGTCTCCATCTTCATCCAAGGAAGCGTCGTTCTCGTTCCTGTCTTCAGACTGTGCATACGTTCTGTCGTTCTCTATCATTATGCTCAACACCGATCTTCATAATCCGCAAGTGAAGAATAAGATGTCTCTCGAAGGTTTTGTCAAGAACAACCGAGGAATCAACGAATCACAGGATCTCCCATTCGAGTTTTTGGAATCAATTTATGTGAACATTCGCGACAATGAAATCCAATTGTCACAAGCGCTGCACATGGTCTTTTCCTCTCCCTTTCGGTGGAAGGAAATCATCTCGGACGAACGTCAGGTGTTTCTCAGTCGCATGGGGTTTATGCGTGGACTTGGCCAACTCTCTTCCTTCGATGGCGTCTTGTCCTTGCCGAAAGCAGTTATCGCGAAGGAGATGTATTTATCATTATGGGGACCTTCCATGGCAGCATACTCTGTGCTGTTTGACAACACTTCCACGCCTGCCTTGTTGCAAAAAGTTTCAATGGCGTTTGTCTCGAGCGCACAAGTGGCTAGCATGTGCGGATTGACAGAAATCGTAGACAAGTATGTTGCAGGACTGAGCAAGTTTACGAGTATTCTCTCACCGATCAATGTCAGTCAATCCGTGTCATTGTACGGCCAGTCGGAGAGATCGCTTTGCGCGACATCGACCGTTTTTGCGGTAGCAAAGCGCTGTGGGGACAGTATGAGAGAGGGTTGGAAAAACGTTGTTGATTTAATCATTCGGATGTGTTCATGCGGCGTGCTGGCAGGAGACAGTCTATTGGGCGATGAAGTGTCTGCGGAGGATTGGGAGCGAATTTACAAGTATTCTGCCGATTTTCATCGCAGACAGACAAAGTCTTCAAATTTCAATTTTCTTTCCTCGATTTTTAGTTCTGCGGAGGATGAATACAGGATGCAGGCAGATTTTGAGACTCGTGCGAAGAATATCATCAATGATTGTGGAATCGGGGATCTGTTATTTTCTGAATCTCGAATTTTTGGCTCGGAATCGCTTCTCTACCTCCTTCGTGCAGTTATTTTGAGTTCCACAAGCGGAGATACGTACGGAAGGAACTCTGACGTCAGTGGGGAGCCCGCTACTGGTTTCACAGGTCCCTCTGGGGAGATTCTTGCAGAGATCTCGTCTACGCATGGTTCGTTCTCCCGGCTTCTGTGTCTTGAAGTGCTGCTGAAATTATCGTTGGTGAACCGAGATCGAATTTCCGTTACCTGGTCTTATGTTTCGGAGTTCTTGTCTGTTATTCTGAAAAATGCGGGAAGATTGGCAGCTTCGGGGTCCTCTCTGCTTCTTGAGCGGGGGGCTCTTGGGCTGATCCGGGCATCGACACGGTTGATGCATCGAGAGAATATGCGATCTTTCCTATCCCAATCTCTTACGGAGTTGCTGAATCTTCCAGAAGCAGGATTGCCCTTCTCTGTCTATCTGTCCTTGGCGAAGAGTTCGAGTGCGTTTGTGTTGGAAGCTGGAAAGTATGTCGTAGATGCGGGGACATGGAGATGTCTTCTCTCCTTCTTTGTCAAGCTGATCGATGCTTTGAAGTCTTTCGATTCTAGGAAACGAAATCTCGAGGAAGTAACGAATTTGATTAGCGGTGCGATAGGGACTGTGATTCGTGAGCACTACTGGGTGTTCCCGCACAATGTCGTGGATCTGTGTGGAGTGCTAGAGCACCTCGCCGAGTCTGATACTGTAGAAGAATCGCTTCGCATTCCCGCTGCCGAAAGTTGTCTTGGATTGTACATAATCTTGGTGAATTCTCATGTGGATGTCGATCCTTCTGTTCTTGTCCTCCCGCTGGAGACGCTCTTCAAGTTTGCCGTTATGGACACCGCAAAGGACGCTATTCAGCATTCTGGACTTGTCTTTCTTCAGAGAGCCCTGCTGGCTCCGGAAGCAGCAGTTCTCTCTCCGAACACGTGGTTTTGTTTGTTTGATCGACTTGTTTTTCCTCTGCTGGAGAAGTACAGATCCGACGTCGATGATCATCAGCTCCGCGCCTTCAGCATTTCCGCAAAATGCGTTCTCCACTCACTCTCGAAGTTGTCTTCATCTACTGAATGGGAGCAATTCTGGCACAGGTTTCTTTCCGTGTTTGCGACTCGCGCCGACTCCGTCGCAAAGCGATGTGATTTACTAGTGGATGCGTTACCGGAGTTGATGAAGAACCTGGTCCTTGTGCTGCGGTCCTCTGGCGTTTTAGAAGGAAACCTGTCGAAGTACACGCGAAAGGTTTTGGAGTCGTCGGTGTATTTGAAAATACTGCTGCCAGAGCTGTTCCCAGAATCCGTTTCTGTTGTCCCTGAAACCGAAGTGGAAAAATCGTCGTCGTCATCGCCGGAGGACTCAGCTGCTGCTGCTATGGATGTTATCGAGTCTGTGTCAGGCTAGTTTCTGCAGTCTGTCGCATCTTTGGTGGGGAGAAGTGGATTCTCGTTCCTCTTACGCATTCCTGCTGCAAGGGATCCAGGGATCCGCTTCTTCGACCAAGGAGTTCACGCAATAGACGGTCTTGCACCTGCCGATGTGCGTTTCTTTCCAGGATCTGGAGTGGCGATAGATTGTCGTGTTTTGAAAAACCGAGGTCTCTGATTCGATCCAAGCTTCGTGATCCGGTGCTCTCCTCCACTTGACCAGCCGACCGTGGCCGCTGTCGCCGTTTGTTTTCTGGAAGATGTAAATATGATCTTGCGCTTCGTACGTGGGTGTTCCTGCGAGTCTGGTGCATGCTGTTCTGCAAAATTCGTAGCATGGAGTCTTCATCTGCCTCTCCCCTCTTTTCTTCCACGTTTGAGAGAAACGCTGCAAACGATCTTTCAGCTCGCTCTTTCATCTTCTGCTTCAGATCGTCGAGTTTCCGCTTGGATCTCGAGGAGTAAACGGCCATGCGCACCAACGCACGGTTCATGGGATTTCCAGGACTCATCGTCTCCAGCTTCTGTTGAATGACTTCAAATGTTGCAGCATCTGCGAAATCGTCCAGATCGACAGCATTATGCACAGGTTTCTCGGAAGTTGCTTTCATATCCGATGCTCTCTCTGCTTCCAATTCTTCTTTGCTGGATTGCATCAGCAGAGCTCGTCGATGCTCCTCCTCAGCGCCTGCTGACGGAGACATGTCATCCGTGACGAAGCGCACATGCCTTTCGACAACTGCGACAGTGTCGTGCTCTTGCTGAATGTATTCTCGGAGAGTCGGGAGACACCGAAACTCCAACCATTCGTCAAAATTGATGATTTGGAAGTTGCTATCGTGGCTCATGGAGCCCTCTGCTGCTCTGTATTTGTTCAAATCTCGCAGCACTTCTGGAAGAAGCTCCGTCAAAGACACGGACCATTTGTACAGGAACTTCTTCGTGGTGTCGAGCTCGTCTGTCTGGACAGAGTCATGTTTGGTCTCAACAGGATCCATGCCGGTGCTGCCGTCAGCGGTATTTTTCCACGCAATGTCTTGGCCCATCTGGCTTGCGTACTGTGCAAGTCTCTTCTGAAGAGAGTCATTCTCAATTTCGAGAGACTGACGAGCGTCTCGAAATCTGACAACTTCCGATTCCATGAACTGAACCTTGTTCTTTTGTTCGTGCAGCGCCTCCTGCAAGAATTCCAGTTTGGAGGTCAGCTCTACGATTTCCGGCCGGACAATCTGTGCGGTGTTCTTCGAAGCAAGTTGTTCGTTCTTTGAACTTCCTGTCCAGCTCTGCAAGGTCTTTTCCGCGTCGAGACTTGCATCGGAAAAATCTTTCCACAGCGCTTCAAAGGCAGTGGTCGCGCTTTCTGCTGCAGCCGCAGACCCAGAAGATCCAGCGCCCTTTGCGATGCTTTGCATCGCTTGGTACATCTTTCGACCCTTCGCTCGAGTACTCGTCAACAACTGCATGTAAGCGACTTTCCACTTGTCCTCGAGCTCCTTCAACTCCGCTGCATGCTGCGCTGCAGTGCCGGAAGAATTAGTCAAACTGTCGGACCCCTTCGCCTGCTCTGTGGGCTGTTGCCGCTGCACCTGCTCTGCTGTGTTTTTCTTTTCCAAAAGTTTCTTGTTTGCTTCCTTCTTCGCTGCTGAGTGGGTCTCTTTGTTCTGGCTTTCTTCTGAGGCTTCCTTTTTGGCTTTCGGTGGCGTTTCTTCATGTTTCAGTGGCGCGCTGATCGGAAGAGATACCTGAATTCCAAAATCAGCTTGTTCTTTCGGAAGGGAGGTGTGCATGAGAGCCTTCGCTTCCGTCTCCGACGCAATAGCGTTTTCCGGCTGCGATGCATATTTCCCAACAACTGTCTCTTTCGGCTGGCTGGATGCATGATGCTGACGCGGAGCGGGTGCTATCGTTTTCGTGACGACCGTCGTCTGCAGTCCTGTTTGGAGGCCTGAAATGTCCGTCTGCGAGGCAGTACCACCGAAGATCTCATCATCTGCATCCCTCTTGGTTCCTCGATTGATCATGAGAATTCTGGAATACGTCCCGACATCCCTAGTTTCCTTGCGCATGCCAGATATGTAATTCTCTAGATCTGAAATTTTGCTGACAAGCATCTCTTGAGCATTGTTTTGATCTTCCACAACCTTTCGCAGCGTCCCAACTTCCTTTTCTGTTCGTTTCAGTTCTTCGTCCAAATCCTCTGCATTTTTAATTGCAATTCCCCACTGGCAACGATATTTCTCAACATCCATCTCGAGAACGCGTCTCACTCGAAACAAGTCGTCGATCTTCTGGGCTTTGTCTTTGGAGTCGGAACGTAGCACCTGAATGAGAGTCCTCTGGTTCTGGAGCATGTGTCCTCGCCAGCGGTACACAGCGTTAAACTGAGTTCGGGATTCCTGATTCGAAGCGCCCAGCCTCTCAAGTTCCAAGATTCTTGCTTCCTTTCCTGCAATTACCTGCCGAAACTGGGACATCTGTTTGCTTGTCTGGTCTTTGGCGAATGCGGCTTGTTGCTTGGTCTTGATCTGCATGTCCACGATCTGCTCTGCTTGCTTTCGAAACTCTGTCATCTGCCGGTCTAGTCGAAAATCCAAATCTTTGATTCCTTGCTGCAGCCTCGCCTTTTCTTCTTCCAGTTGCAATACTGTGGTTCGTGCGCTGTTCAGATGTTCCGTCAGGGTGAGAAACATGCTCTGCGATGATTTGGAATTTGAAAATTCCACTAGTGCTCCTTGCATTTTGTGCATCACTTCGGACATCTTGGTAATGATGAATTGAATTTTGGACGTGTCCAGGTGAGAGGACGCTACAAGTCGATCTCCGATGGTTTGCGAGACGGTCTCTTCTTCCCAGAAGCTCTCCGCCTTGCTTGCCATCCACATGTCCACATCCCTCAGCTCTATGAATTCCTTTGCTGCTGCAAGTCCATTGAAATTCATGAGTTGCTCCGTCTTTGCCTTGATTCTCTCTGCCGCCTTTCTTCTTTCAGGAAGAGCCATTTCCTCCGCTGGCAGGGATTCTCCTGCTGCCAGATCTGGTAGCACGGCTGTTGCAACTGATTCCTGCCGATGCTCAAGCTGATGTTCGTCCTTTGAAAAAACGTCGATGATATTATTGACTTCGGACATCTTTCGCATCGACGCAAACCGACTCTGCAATGCACTGACTTGATCCGCAAGAAAGTCGACGTCCAATCGCACCTTTCTTTTGCGATCCACCATCATCCTTTCGTATTCCGACAAAGGAGGCGTTGCGATCACTGGCGAATGTTTGGCTCGGGAAGCACTAGCATCGTTCTTAGAATGATTTGGAGAAAAGATTCGTGGAAAAAACTTCAAGTCACCATCGACTTTTGGAGATGCCGATGTGGACATTTCTGCCGACGAGCCAACCCTCTACTTAAAAGCAAGAGAGCGCGGGCGACGGTCGAGTGCTGCTGCAAACAAACGAATATCCAAATCAGTCCAAATTTCTGGGTTCTTCCTTCTGCAGTCTATGTAGTCTGTTATACGCTATTTTTCATTTGGATGTCCAACACATTCGTGCGTAACGTGCTGAATGTTTGTTCTCTTTTTGTATTTGTATTTGTATTTGTATTTGTATTTTGTTTTTAACGCTCAGAAAAAACGAGCTGGAGAGAAAATATAGGTAATAAGGTAGCACCACTCGTTGATTTCAAACGTCCGTAGTGATGGGCTTTTGTTGTTGTTGTGCCGACTTGAATTCGAAGCACGATCTCCCAATGTTGCATTTTGTTACCTATTTTTCATTTTTCATTTTTCATTTTTCATTTTTGTGATTTGGTGGTGCTTGTCATTTTGGTATGATGATGAGATAGAGCATTTGCGATCCACGGAGAAGCGATAAGCGTTATTGAGATAGACACCACACAAAGAAAGTGGTGCCCTTTTCTTCTTCTTCTTCTTCCTCCTCTTCTTCTTTTAATTCTCTTTCTTTCCCCATCCTTTCTTTGTTGGGAGGAGGTGGGCTTTTTGGGGGGAGTGGAAGAAGGATCGAACAGACACACCCAGAAGGGGGCTTCAGACCTGCGGTTTCATGTTTGGGAAACGATGGCATTGGTTGCTTCTGACTGGTTTGGTCATTCCAGTGTGGATGATATATCTGGTGCTATTTAACCGTGATCATTTCATTCCATCTCAACCGAGAGATGCTCTGTGTGGTCGGGTGGACGATCTGTTTCTGGCCCTTCATATATCCGACATCCATTTGTCGTGGACTGCCCCTCAGCGAAAACATGATCTCGTCGAGGTGTTTGAGCGAGTGCAACGGAATATGCCGTATCTCAAGGTTGCCGTGATCACCGGCGATCTTACAGATAGCTTGCATTCCTTTGGGTCGTCGTATCAGCTTGTCGAAGACTGGAAATCATATGAAAATGCAGTCTCCAAGTGGCAGGGAGATCTCATGGATACGTGTGGAAATCATGACCTATTCTCCACGCACGATCTGGAAAACAGCGACGAGTTTCTGTACTTGCGGTACTCTTCTTCAAAATCTGTAGAGTCTGGAGTCATTTCTTTCGCGAGCCCAGCTGGTCGACCGATCGAATTTGTCAGAATTCCTGCTGTTTCTGGCAAGAAACGGGGGGCTTTCCGTCACATGAACTTCTTTGGATCTGTTTCTGACGACGACTATGCTCATTTAGATCACGCTCTGTCTGTCAGGGACCAGAATCATTTGTATCCACCGGTTCGGATTGCGTTTTCACACTTTCCGATGTCTTCGATTCACTCCAGCGGTTCGCTGTCGGATCTTCTTGCTAGCCACAACGTGTCTGCGTTCCTCTGCGGCCACTTGCATCGTCTCCCGACCACCCGTGGTTACGCAAGACACAGCCAAGGACTTCTGGAGCTTGAAACGTCCGACTTCAAGAACGATCATCGAGTTCGGTTTCTTGCTGTCTTCCGTGGCATGCTCAGTATTCGAGAGAAGCAGTCCAATTCTCTTTTCCCGGTAATTATACCGCTTTCGCCTAAAGAAGCATCGTTGCTCTCCGCTTTCGAACCATTTGCATTCTCACAGTCTTCAAACAAGATCTACTGTCTTGTAGTGCCCGAGAATTCGTCTGCAATCAGAACAGTCCGAGCAAAGTTCAAGGGGAATTCTGAGAATGAGATCCTGCTGCGACCGCTGAACGATGAGTTGCATTTGGACGATTATGTCCAAGTTGTTTCGGAGAACCCTGCTCTCGTTCACATGTGGACTGGCGTGGTAGAATTACCGTTCGGGTTGCACGAGATGACTCTTTTTGCTGACGACGAACTGGGTAGACGCGATAGAGTCGAGTTCGCATTTTACATTCCTTCGCAGGAAACACAGTATGGCGCGCTCGTGCCTCCATTGTACATGATTCCAAGGTTGCTCTTCGTCCACGTTCTTCATCTTGATCTCATCATGAAGGCGTTCTTTTTTGGGTCTCACAGTTTCGTCGTGTTGGTGTTACTTTTCCTGAAGCCGTTTTACCGTCCTATCAAACACTGGAATCGACGAGTGTATAATTTTCTCATTTTCACGATGGTCCAGTCGTTAGCGGGTCCGTGGTTTATCGGCCATCTTTCGGGCACCACCAAAGCTTTTGCCATTGCCACTCCGCTTGGCATGTATTGGTCAGACATTGGACACGTGCCCATATCCGATCCGTATGTTGCAATGTTATTCCGTACGATGCTGGCGTACATTCCCATGGTCGCCATTATTTTCGCACTTTCCAAGAATCGTCGCGGTGTTGTCCTGTTCATGTCGTCAGTTCTCTTCAGCGGATGGGAGGTCCTCCGGCTCATCGGCAACATCATGACTGTTGGCGTCATTTCGTGCATTTTATCTCCAGCCCTATTGCTTCCCTCCGTTTTTCTTCTTGGAATCATCCCGTATGAGTGGTATCGAACTCTCGTCACTTCTCGTCCAAAGTGGGTCTTTGCCCCTCGAAGAATCTCGGGCTCGAGCGGCTGATTTTAATCTTTTTTTTCCCCTTTCTTTAGTCGACATCTGCTGTACAAAACGGCTTTCCCTTCACTTTTTGGTTAGGGCACGCCCATGTAAATCAATGCAGGGATTCCCAGGAACGGGAGGCGTGAAATGCCCGGCAGAAACCAGACATTTTCAATCGTTCATGAGTGCCTCACGAGAGGACTCCAGCTCGCTTGCACTGGGAATACCGCGTGGATTCCGACACAAGAACCGCGGTCGGACATCGTGCAGATCGGGATGGCGCAGCCGCTCTCGGAGCGCAGTTTTCACCACCTGCACCATCGGATTCCGAAAATGTGCAAGTATGAAACCGACGAAACAGACAAACCGACAACGTGTGGCGAAGTGTGAGGAGGATGTGGTGCCAAATAAACACGGTGAAACATCAAAAATACGAACGCAGCAGTGTTTTATTCAATATTTTATTTGACACAACGAAGTCCAAGGTGAAACGGGAGAAACGGAAAAGGGAAAAAGGAAACGAGAGAAACGGAAAGAAGACCGATTTGAGGAATTGCTGGAATTTCTGAATTGAAATTTTATGGAAAGCGCCCTTATAGTAAAAAAAAGCCCCAACGCGTGCTTGAGTCAGAAAACTTGCACCCTTTTCTCTTTAATGGTTGGGAGTGCGTGTTTCGAAAGGCTTTTTCTTGGTGGTTTCCGCACATCATATTTAGATTGGTGTTGTGGTTTAGACTAAGGGAGGGGAATTTTTGCGAATGGACAAGGCTGGTACACATCCCGCCACGGTTCCCAGCGATCCGTTCACATTCCTGACAGCGACTGACTTCGACCCTGACCAATATCTGCGGAATTCGATTTCGACCGGTGCGCATCAGATTGCTTTCGATCTGAAGAATGTCCAGTCGGCATTGCAGACTGTGAAATCCAATCTGAAATCAAAAGTCTCGTCCTCTCACGAATCTCTTCTTGCACAAATTGACTCCCTGCATGATGCTGAAGTGGTTGTGAGCGCGGTTGATCACGGAGTTCAGGATCTGGTTGCAACGTCAGACCGTATTTCTTCGGCATTGGAGTCTCCATATGAGCAGTATGTATCCAAGTTTACGGCTCTTCAGAATGTGCACAAAGTGTCAAATTTACTTCGATGGTCACAACGCTATCTTGCGCTCTCGCAACGGCTGTCTCAGTTGGACTGGAAGAGTGAAAGCGCTGAGCTGGACTTGGCGAATGCTGCCAAAGTGGTGCTGGATATGGAGCAGGTGCTCGATGAAGGCCAGTTGGGTGGTGTGAGGGTCATTAATGATCACGTCGTCATCATGGTAAGTGCTCGAAAAAAGATTCTGGCGCGAGCAGACGAACTGCTGGAGCAAGGACTTTCGGGCCCGTCCGTATCGCAGACAGCATCCGCTCTCCAAGTGCACTTTAACTTTGGGTCTCTGGCGCGAGTAGTTCGAGACAAGTTTGTTGCAATGAGGTCAGACATTCAACGTCAATTGTCGGAAAACGAAGACATTGCAGCGACTGTCGAAGGACCGGTTGCGCTGCGTCTTCGCAGATGTCGTGTGCTGGATCACGTGTTGGTTCACAAGCGAGATTCGGCTTCGAGATTGCTGTTCTGGGACGTCGTTTCGAGAGACGGCTTTTTTGCAAGACCACAGGGAGATGTGGAGGGTGCATCCGGTTCCGTGTTCGGTTCCGGTGGTCTGCAGGACGCCGATGCGACTCCGTTATCGGATTCGTTGTTTAAGACTATTTGTGATGTATTGTTGACGTCTCTGTATGCAGCATCGGAACAGAGAAGACGAGATCGCGCAATGCGAGATTTTCCACGTTTGCACGCGGCCGTTTGCAGTCTCGGTCGAACGGTTCCTGCCGAGATTTTGAAGCCATTGGAAGATGCTTACTTTGAGACTGTTCTCCAACGGCTTCCGCAATCAGATTCCTATGCAAGGGAGCTGTCTGCCGTGTCCCACTCGCAACACCTGATGAACCGAGTAGCGCAGGCGATTCATTCCGTAATTGCCGATCGCCTCGTTCGCTCCATTCCACTGACGTCGCTCACGCAAAATGTCAGTATCGATGATCCGAAATCGGTAATGGCTCTTGCAAAACCACTTTCTGACATTCGGATGGCCACAGAGCGTTTGCTCGACGCTGCCCGTTCGTTCCCAGCAGTTTCGGAGGTTCTCCGGGATGTTGAGCCTCTTCGAGATGCAGAAAGGCAATTACTGCGTCCGCTGGTGATGTCTGCCTATCGAGCGATGGTCCAGACGATCCCGTTCGTCTCTCGCATCGAGCAGCGTGCTGCTGCAATCGCCATGGCGCTTGATCCAATCATGCGCATCCGAAACACATTGTATGCGGATCTCATGCGAGAGGTTGTTGCAAGGCTTCTGGTTCGGTATATGCGGCATCTATCAGTGCGATTCAAAAGAGGCGATGCTTCTCCAGAGGCCGTTGCAATCGCAGGCGAAATTCCGAGAACACAACTCGCATTCAGTATGTTGTACTCAACGGAGCGCATCGATTCGGAACTCCGTGCGTTCCGCGTGTTGTTGTTTGCGCAAGCATCTTCCGTTTCTGCTGTCTCCGGAGTCCGCAAATCCCTGGTCATGCAACTCGACCACAAGAAAGAAAGCAAGTTGACAGAACAGCAGGAGCGCCAGTGGGTGGAGTGGTGCGATGAACATCAGGAAGATGAAATCTGCTTGCGCATCCCTGAAGAATTCCCTGTTCTCATCGTTCCAACAGATTCTCCGTCCCGGTCCACGACGGAACACATCCAAGTTTCCGCATCTTCCACAACAGGGCATTCGCCTCTACGACCCGAATAGCAACCATCCTTTACATTACACTATAAATCCCTGCAAAACCCTCCAGTTGAGTGGGCGTTTCCACTGGCGCCTCTTGACGAACCCGAACCCGAACCCGGTCATTGAACGCCAAAGCCCAGTAGCAGCGGGTGAAGATGAAGACGAAGACAAAGAAGAAGACTTGTTTTACAGTGCATAAATCATTGGTGCAATCACCAGAATAGCAAGGAGAAAATGAAGATGATAACATCGGTGTTTCCATTCTAAAAGCAAGAGACCATAGTCCCAGTGCGTAGGTCCCATAACCCTCCCTCTTCCACATATACATATTTTAAAATAAAATTAAAAAAAATAAAACAAAAAACAACAAACACAAGCGAACGGATCCGAAGAGATTTCCAGATTGCATCCATTTGCAAGGATCGAAACGAGGGACATTAATTCTTGTTTTTGTTTTTGTATTTTGTTTTGTGAAAATACAAAAACAAGACGCAAGAAGAGAGGAGAGAGAAGAGAGAAGAGCGAAGAGAGAAGGAGGGACGGACGCACAAACGAAGATGATTACTCATTGAAGCTATCTCCACCGGAATGCTTGGGGGCCTGTTGCTGGCGTCTGCCCGAGTCTTCGTACTTGCGATCATTGGAGCTCGACAAGGATCCAGAAAGGAACTGCTGGAAAAGGTAGGATTTGACGTCGTAGATCATCTTGGCCTCGGAACAGAAAAACAATGCAAATCTGTAGAAATTAATATGAATAAAAGTAAACTGAAGTATAAAAAACGATACTGCAACAAAAAACAGAAATGAAAGGCAGCAACGAAATGAAAGGAGTAGGAAACGATCGATAATAATCGCGGAAAGAGCGAGAGTCCTCTTTGCTGTTCTCCAGAACGAAAGGGAAAAACCCACCACTCCACGAATGGTCGACAGCTGTCGCACTTCCGTTCTTTATTTCGTCACTTGTACAAGAATTGATTTAACGTATGTATGTATTGTATTAGTGTTATTGCTTTCGAGACAGAAGCGGGAGAAGGGCGAGAAAAAAAAAATAGAGGGCTGATGTTGAGAGATCGTTCGTGATTCATGTGGAAAAGCAGAGCGAAAGAGGATGACGCATTGAGTGTTGGACTTCTCGCAGATTCAAGAAGGGCCGAAGATGAAGTGCGTGTTGTCGAGTACAAGTTTTCTGGGAAGCTGAGCATGTTCCCCCTTTCTGTCTCTTTTTTGATGATTGGCGCACTGGGATTATTGCGGTATGGTCACAAGTCATATGCAACCGGGTATTTCCAAACCAATGAATTCTACTTTGGACTTGCCGGCCTTAGTGTTTTAATTCTGGCGCTTGTCTTGGTGATTCTGTTCGTCTTTTTTGCAGTGATCCGCATTCGATTCACGATCACTCCGTCTGAAATTCGGGTTCGAAAGTCAGGACTGTTTCGAAAATGCGAATTGGTGTTTTCGACTGCGAACTCTGTTTTGTTTTACTATCGATCGCATTTTGTCGAGGATCGCTCGTGGCTTACATTGACAATTGCCGAGGACAATGTTTACTATCTGCTGTTGTCGTGGAAAGGAACGGGAAATCAAAGAGCTCGATTTTTTGAGTTTATGCATCGTGTGAACGATGCTGTGCATGATTGCAAACTCTTGGTGACTCGTTCCGATGAAGCAACAACGCTGCGAAAGCGGCCTCCAAAAGAAATCATTTCCATGCACGAAGCATCCCTGCGAACTCCGTTTGCGAATCGGCCTCCAATGAATGGATTGTTTCTCAAACCCTCAGCCATGTCGAGGTTCGAGGAACCGCTTGTGTTGACTGCGACGCGGAAAGATGCTGCAGAGTCAAGCAAGACCGTTACAAAGCGAAGCAGTGCAAATTATGGAACTGTTCGAGAAGCAAGCGGGGAATCGTTATCCTTGTCCTCATTCTCGGAGACAATGACTGTTGAGCGGTCTCTTGCTGCGGCTTCTCAGCAATCCGACTGGAACAAATCCATCTATTTTATCCTGGACCGACTGCCGCTTGTTATCAATTTTGACATGGCGCTGTCGCATTTTTCCAAAACTGCCAAGACAAAGAACAGGCCGGGTAAAGCCCTGTTAATGGACGAGGTCAATGCAAAGTACGTGCTGTTTGAGAATGTCGATGCGCAGTCGGACTGTACTCAACAGCAAGAGTCGTGACCTCGGACCATCGCTCCGTCGCAGGATTGGAAGTAGTCAAGTAGACTCCGCATTTGGAGGAATTTAGCGTCTATATTTTTCATTTTCAGGGAGCTCCTACATTATACACTGAACAAGCATATCTACGAATAGATATGCATATTCAGTCTTGCATCCCGTTGCCGGGAAGCGGATAGGCCCCCAACACGCCTCACGGCACTCTTCAGATAGATGTTCCGCACTCCGTTCCCAATCTCGATCAATCTGCGAGCTGCACGCGGGACATGCAAAACGCTTTTTTGCTTCCGCCTAAGACGTGCATGGATCTCACCGCAGCGCCCGCACGTTTTGGACGTGTACTCCTCCGTCACGATGGCAACATGGCGCTCGCGATACTCGGTCGCCGCATGACACAAACGTTGCAAAAAGTGAAACCAACGAATGATAGAATAGACGGCTACGGATGCTGCGTTAAAGGCCGAGCGTGCGTAAGCACGGATTCCTGTGAAACAAACGTGCTGGTGTCGGCCAGTATCGACCGTGTCTGTTTATGCATACTCCCGTATGCATGACAATGACGTGTTATTATTCAACGGTCGACGTTTGAAAATTGATATATTTTGATATTGCGCAAACATGATGATGACGAAGACGGGGCAGAAGATCACTGTATCGAGTTCATGGTGATTTCCGCAAGCGTGGGAATCCCGCTACATGAGAACCAAAATTTCCAACGGGCATCGACAGACCCAAACGTTCCATCGCCGCGGACGACTCGGAATCGAAACGACTGTGGCACTTCTCTTGGAATTCCGTCTTCGACGTTATCTGCAGACAGGGACACGAAGAATCGCAGACATGTTATTTGCAGCTCAACAACATCGTCAACATGGATCAAACACAATGGATTGATTTCGGACATGTGTTCAAGTAAATCCGAGTCCCGGGACCATCGCAGATGCTCACAGGCCATTGTTGAAATCATCAGGATGGATCCGACAAACGGCGGCGTCTTGTCTTCATTCAGATATTCATACACAGACGAACAGCGGTACAGAACACGCATATCTCCGGAAGCTTCTGCCTCTCGTTTGCGAGCATCCACAATGCAAGCCAGCTGCGCAAAGTTGTATTCATCGAGAAAAGCAAGTTGCCGTCTGTCGCATTTCTTCAGATCACCAAGCGAAAAGATATGTTCCGCAAACGCACGCTCCTTTTCACTTTCACCGTCGGTCTCGTTCTCGTAGATGGGAGTCAGAACATCAGAACGAGAATCGAAAGTCGACACTTTGGAATCTGCAGACAGCTGCTGCGGGTCATCGGCACCGGTCTTGGCATTGGATCCATTTTTTCCAGCAGCGCTCAATGGAGATGGAGATGAGGATGAAGATGGGGGGGATGCTGATGCTGATGCTGCGGACATCTTTCTCTGCGGCAGCTTGGACAAGATCGAACGTGCATAACTCTGGATGCGTTTGCATAAAATTTGCGAGTGGATTGCGACAAGAGACGGAATATCAGGCAACTCCTGTTCGTTCACGACCGCTCCTCCGTATCCGTGGCTGAAGCATGCATTTGGCGCCAAGTATCCTGATGGTGGTCGATGTGCACTTTGCTGTGCGAGCAATTGGGAATGCACGTCGTGCGGGGTCGCATAGAATGGATACGACCCAGGAACACTGAATGCCATTTGTTGCGGATCCTGCGGATATTGCATAAACAACTGGGAAAAATGAGGGAGCAGATTTTGTTGTTGTTGTTGTTGTTGTTGTTGTTGTTGCTGCTGCTGCTGCTGCTGCTGCTGCTGCTGCTGATGATGTTGATGATAGTAATATTGTTGCTGCTGTTGCAATTGGAGCTGCGACAAGTGGTGATGCAATTGGAAGTGACAGTACGGAGAAGGATGCTCGACCTGCAGTTGCAGAGAAGGTTGCTGCAAAGCTAGGGGTACAAAGGAACCAGAAGAAGAACGAGGGAAGAGGATCTTCCCAGACTCGGAGTGATGACAGACCCCATTGTACGAACACAGCTGCGGCCGTTGGTTATGCAAACACCGTGAACAAACTGGAATTCCACCGTCACATCTCTTATGGTTCTTCCGACACAGATCGCAAGATTTCCCCACTCTTCCCGTCTGTGCAGACACTTCTTTTCGAGACATTCAAGAAAACCCGAATTTTAAAATTGAAGAACGAAAAGGGTGTAGGGAGAAGAAAAATAATAAATTCAGACAAAAATCCCGCTGTTCACTCTTCTCTCCTTGACGTAAGCTTTCACCACCTTTTGTCCTCTTTCCGCTACGTCTCTTCTTCCGAGTAGTGTTTTCATCCAGCCGCCAGAGTCCCAGACTCCAGAAATTCCCTATAAACGAGAAAACCGGGTTTCATTCCAGCCTCGCAAGCAACGGACATCTCTCTCTCTCTTTCTCTCTCTCTCGCTTAACGCATTCCTCTTTCTGCTGTACGTCCTACATGTTCAAAGCAGGACCAAAAAGAAAAGATGCATGCTGGGTTTTGCTGGACATCTCAGAATCACTTGATGCAATGCACTCGTTAATCGCACACAAACTCTCTCTTGCCGTGGTTCATTCGCAAATGCTCATTTTGCACTTTGTCACTGTTCGTTTCCCAAAGGCACAGCCCGCACAAACGCACAGATACACAAAAAGGGGGAGAAAAGGAAAAGAAAAACATATCTATCTAGTTGTCATGAGTGAAGAATTCCAAGAAGGTGACTTGGTGTCGTTTGTGCTGTTTGTGGTGATCGTCGTCGGGATCTGGTACGTGCGCCAGCATTTTCAAAATCGATCGAGGCCGTCCTCATTTGCAGCTCAATCGCAACTGCAGCCACAGTACCACTCACAGTCACAGTCGCAACCACAGAAGCAGCCGTATGAATAGCAATTCTTACATTTATTTATTCATTCTCGCCTTGTTTCTTTTCTTTTGTGGTGTTTAGGGCCTTTTTCATTTCCATTTTCCACTGCACAACGAAATGAAGTATCTAATCCCTCTCGTATGGTTTGCTTTATAGAGTCCAATCGATGCCGTTCAAGATGCCGGTGTCAAAGGTCACTCGAGTAACATCGTCATCGTCATCGGCGGCGGCGACGGCAACGTCAGGTGCAATTGCTGGTGGATCCGCACAGTCCGCGGCGTCGTCTGGAAAGTCAGTGCCGAGCTATGTGACGACACCCTCTGGAAAGCGCATCACAGTCGTTGGAAAGCCTATTATTCGTCCCTCGGCCATTCCCTCTTCATACTCGATTCACAGCAGCAGCAGCGGCCACGCCACCCATCCAGTCAACACGAACACGAACACTTGCGCACTTGCCAACAATCGGCTGAGCAATAACAGCGGAAACCTCACCAGGAAGCGAGTACAGCAGCAACAACAACCGAGCAGCCCATGGGTGGAACAGTCGACTATCATCGCCGAGTCTTCTATGGATATGAGCATCATTCGTTGAAAGCAAATTTACCACCAGTAGAAATACGTCATTACCATAATCGTTTGTTGTGATTCATCATCATCATCATCATCATCATGCTCATTGTTTCTTGGTTAGTGAAATGGTTGTTCTGTATTACAAGTCGTTGTTGACAATAAACCGGTTACCCTCGGACTGTCTTCCGTGGAAAAACACTCTCGTCACGCCTGCAAATGACTTTTTCTGACCAATATTCGCATCCAGTTCCTTATTATCGCCTCCCCCTCCTCCGCCGCTGCTGCTTGGTTGCTGTGATTGTGATGCTTGGTTGTTGTGATTCTGCGCAAGAGGTTGGGGTGGTTGTTGAACCTTTGCGATTTGTACAAAAGGACCCGATCGCTTGGCCTCTGCAACTTCGGACGGAAGCACTTCGGAAGCATCGAGGAACTGGATGGAAGGCATGTTGTAGAGTATAAAGATGCGGCATCGCGCATACTCGTCGGCTGCGTCTGGATCAAGGAATGGGCAGCACGGATTGAAGAGCAAGGAGAGATATCGCAGCCTCGGGCACTTGGACTTGAGCGACTCCACAATACACGTGAGATCCGACAGCTTGTTGCGGTTCAGCCACAGCGTGTCGAGACGCGGGAGTGCGGGCAGCGTGCTCAGCGTCGTCTCTGTGATCTCATTCGAATCTAGAATCAAATGAGTCAGCGTTGACGCGACGCTGCCGAGCGACGACAAGCTCGACACTCGGTTGTGCGACAGATCAAGGTTCGTCACCACCGCCGGAAGCGCTGGAATCGCCTCCAGATTCTGATCACTAAACGACAACTCCGTCGACATTTTCTCTCTCCCTCTCACTCCCTCCCACTCACTCAAAAAGAAGAAAGACCGAAGAAGGGACAAAAGCAACAGAAAAACTGAAATAGAATCAGATAAAGGCAAAAAGAAGGTCAATCTTGACGAACGAGGTTGATTCGATTCGTCGGGTCCCCGATGGAAAACACGCCGCATCTACGACTGCTGCTCTCCTTGTTGTGGAAGGGCTTTTGCTCATCCGAGGGCCGTGAGCGGGTTTAGGAGGAAGCGTGGACGGTGGATGGAGGAAACCGACGCCATGGACCGCTGTCTGGCCTGGAAACATCATCATTATACAACCCAAGCTGGACACGATCTCTTCCTTCAACAATCCTTTACAGTACAAAGTATTATCAGCCCGATGCTTCTGCGATCGGTTCACGTTCTTCAGTGTCTAATTGTTGTTGCTGCTGTTGCTGCTGCGATTGGTCGGCGACAACATCCAGGACCTCGGAGTGTGGTTCTGGCGCCTGCACTGTTTCTCCACCACTGTGTCCCGCGTCCACGTCGTTAACCACTGTTGCAGATTTCCCCATTCCTTCTCCGTTCTCATTCTCATTCTCTGCACAGCTCTCATGGTCACTCTGCACTGTAACTGTTTCCTGACCTAATCTCTCACCTTCTGCTGTTTCTGTTTCTGTTTCTGTTTCTGTTTCTGTTTCTGTTTCTGTTGCTCCTTCCCCCAGTTCTTGCGGACTGTTTGTCAATCGTTCCAACTGTTCTTCTCTTTCCCGCCGTTGCTGCTCCTCCTTCTCCTTCTCCTGCTCCAAATTTTCCAATTCAATCTGCAACAGCTTCCGTTTCCGCTCCCCGAGCTCATCCAGCACAGCCTTTCTGCCAAGCGCAACCCTTTTCAAATCGCGGATCCGTCTAAACACCGTCTCCAGATCCTTCTTCAGCGCCTTCATCTTTCGAATATCCCTTTGCAAATCCGCTCCAACAGTCGAAAACGTCGACTCGGCATACTCGAGGTACTTTCCAACCATCTGATTCGACATGTGCAAATGACGAAGCGCCCGAAGCTGCATATCTCGTATAGAGCCAAGTTGCTCGGAATCATACAAGTTCACTAACGGCTCCAGTGCATCGCCCATTTCCCCCAGATCTCTCTCTTTCTGTTTCTCTGTCTCTCTGTCTGTCTTATTCTTCTTGTTCTTCTTGTTCTTCTTGTTCTTCTTATTCTTCTTGTTCTTGTGACGATGATGATGATGATGCAAAAGGGCTGAAGCCGAGCCAAAGTGCGAACTACGACCGACGAAAGCTCCCCCAGAAATGGACGAAGCCCGACAGAAAGGTTTTTTGTTTTCGCTCTTCTCTCTCTCTCTCTCTCTCTCTCTCTCTCTCTCTCTCTCTGTGTGTGTGGGAGTTTTTTTGGGTTTGCATTCGATTCTTCGTTTACGAGGTCTTTTTTCCTTCTTCTTCTATTGGTTTGGTTTGGAATTGCTTGTTGAGAATTTTGTTTATATTTAGAAAGAGGGGGAAGGAGAAAAAGAAAAAGAATGAGCGATGCTGTGGGAGATGCCTCGATTCCGGTTTCGGAAGGAGTTGAAAAGCCGCCGCGTGTGAAAGGCAAGCACAAGAAGGAGAAGCCGTGGGACACTCCGGACATTGACAAGTGGACGGAGACTGCGTTTCAGCCGGGTGATATGGTTGGTGGGTCTCTACTTGAGGAATCGTCGTTTTGCGTCTTGTTCCCTGCATATCGCGAGAAATATCTAATGGAGGTGTGGTCGCAGGTGAAAAAGTCGCTGGCACCGCTGGGGATTCTTGCAGAGCTCAACGCAGTGGAAGGTTCGATGACAGTGCGAACAACAAGAAAAACATGGGATCCGTACGCAATCATCCGCGGCAGAGATCTTGTGAAGCTTCTCTCGCGCTCGGTTCCTTTCGAGCAGGCTGTCAAAATTCTGCGAGATGACATGTTTATGGACATCATCAAGATCGGAAGCTTGGTGCGCAACAAGGAGCGGTTTGTGAAGCGCAGACAGAGATTGATTGGTCCGAATGGTGCTACACTCAAGGCCATTGAGCTGCTTACGGGCTGCTATGTTTTGGTGCAGGGTAACACGGTCTCGGTCATGGGCTCTCACAAGGGTCTCAAAACAATCCGGAAAATCATCGAGGACTGCATGAACAACATTCATCCAGTGTACCACATCAAGACGCTGATGATCAAGAAGGAGCTCGCAAAGGACCCGGCATTGGTCAATGAGAACTGGGATAGATTCTTGCCAAAATTTGAAAAATCCACAAAATCCACTGCAGAGGTCGTTCGGGATGCAGACGCTGAGCTCAAGAAGAAGCTTCGTGCGGCAAAGTCTGGAAAAGACCATGATGGTACTGAGAAGGATGGGCAAGAAGAAAGGGATGGCTCGAAAGAAAGTCAAGAGAAGACGAAGAAGACGAAGTCGGAGGAGGAGGTGCATGGTGCGCAAAAGAAGCATCAGCATGAGCACCAGCCGAGCGGTGCCAGTAGCCAAGTCAAGAGCGGCGATGCAAAGAGCAAGAAGCCAAAGAAGCCGATCGAAAAGAAGGAATACACCCCGTTTCCTCCAAGTCAGCTTCCTCGAAAGATTGACATGCAGATCGAGTCTGGTGAATACTTCATGTCTGCAAAGGAGAAGCGAGAGAGGAGGGAGAAGGAGAAGGAAGAAAAGCGGGACAAGGCAATGTCGAAGAGAAAAGAGCAGAGGGAACAGGCGTATGTGGCGCCGGAGGAGAAGGCGAGGGACGTCACTGGCAGAGCACGCGCCGAGCAGACTGATTCTATGCAGGACGTTGAAGATCGTCTGAAGAACCCAGGCAAGAAGAGGGAACGCGAGGCTTCCAGTGTGGACTACGAGGAGCCCAACGCCAAAAAGGGAAAGAAACACCACAGACACTAAGTGTAAAAAAGAACAACAACAAAAAGTGTGCATCGTACTTGGTTTTCATTTTTCTCTGTTAGGACGCTGATCGGATCTCCAACCACATATGCTACTATTGTATTTAGCGCTTGTCAAATCCGTACGTGTGATGCTTGACCGCCGTCATGAAGATCTGGGTCCAAAATGGATGGGGCTCGGGAACGCTGCGGGAGCATGCTTCCTGAACAGCGATGAGGCCGTGATACGAAATGAGTCGGAACACTGCCTTTCGGATTTTCGGGTGGACAACCTCTTCGTTCACTCGCTGCACCGTTGCAGGGGGGTCGTAGTACTTCAGGATTTGGTCCGCGACAATGACTCCTTCCACGAGAATGCCACTGTCTGAATAGAATCTCAGCAGTGCGAGGAAGGAGCGAAGATACCAGCCTCGATAGACGCTCAGTCGATACGCCATTTCAGCGTCGGAGAAGCGCTGCAAACGCTCAGCAAGTGCACCGCGAAGAAACCATTCAGAAGGAGGCCTCGGAGGAAAGTTATCATAGACATCTCGACCAGAGAACTTCTTGGACACCATTTCCTCCTCTTCTTGCCATGCGGAATACTGCACAAGATCCTTGTAGAGAGATCGAAACAGCGAATCGAGCCATGCGGCGCACAATCTCTTTTGTCTAACTCGTAACTTCTTTGCGAACGCAGAATCCCTTGCAAGTGCCACTGGCGAAGACTTTGAGGCAGCTTCATCAAACTCACCTCCAACCACATGCGACGCAGACGGATCATCAACCAAACTTGCAGTCGTGTCTCGTTCGACGATCGGCTTCCGATTCGCATCGTCTTTGAATCCTCCAGAATGAGAATTCTGCGAACTTGATGGATCCATCAGCGTAAGCTTCTCCAATCGATTCGACTCCTCGGTCCCGTTCTCCACTTGCTCCGGACGCTCAGCGGCGGCAGCATCACCAGAATCCTCGGAAGTGCTAAGATTGTCATCCAGTTTCTCATTTTGACCTTTCTTTGGAGTTGATATATTCGCTTTCGCATCATTTCTTCCAAAGTCATGTTCGTGCAACGCCTCGATCTGCACAGAGGGAGATTCGATCAATTCCCCAACAGGCTCGTCATGAACCACCGCTGGCAGATCATCGTCTTGCGGTCCCGACCCACCAATACCATCCTCGTCACTCGCATCATCCTCAGAACTTTCCTCGTGCGTGTAAAACACCTGCCCGCGAACCTTTAGCAGGCCATCCCAGCTGAGGTCGTTCCACATGGATACCAAAATATCATATGCTTGTCTCACAAGAGTATTTTCGTAGAGCAACCGGCCTGGAAGCATCTGAAGCTCCCTGTCGATAGCACCATTCTTGCCCGCTGAACGACTACCACTGTCCGCACCACCACTACCACCGCCACCAAGAGCACTGTCGTCATCGCCATCATCAATGTCTAAGTCGTCGTCATCGTCGTCGTCATTCGACCCATCTTCAAACACGCCCTTCATTGCGTTCAGATCGGCGGCTTTCGCGAGATTGTCTTCGTAGTACCAGGCCGGGACTGGAGAAGCGCCCGACTTTGGTTTTGTCCGCGATTCGTACTTTACCGATGCAACGCCCCCGAGCTTGGAGGGCGGGGGGATCTCATATTCTGGATCCACCGTTTCTGCAGGGTCCTCCATCTGCACAATGTTCAATGTTACCAGTGCACTTTCGTATGCCCCAAGTTCTCTGTACGCCGCAGCGAGCTCCAGCCATCCAGTCGGATCCGAAGGAGACTTTAATACGTGTTTCCTAGCGCGGTCCAAGAACACTTCTGCCCGCTGGACATCGCTTGTGTCCACCACCCCAGAAGCCTCCGCGGCAACATTCGACGACGACGCTGATGACGCCGGCCATTTCTGTTTTCGAGAACCAAGTGTCAACACATTCATAACGTCGTGCGACAACACATCGTCATCCGACAAGTTGCACAGTTGCTTGATGATATCCGCGTCTTCAACCCGGGAAAACGACATCAAATGTCGAAATACGGATACGCCAGCTTCTCTGGAGGTTGGAAATGCACGGATGGTAGCGATCCAGTCGACGGATCGATAGATGAACCGGACGCACGGCTGCGACGTTGGAACGCAGCAATGCGATCGAATCGCCGAGCAGAGTGCAGCTTCCCGAAACAGCTGTTCGGTCACCTCAACGTGTTCACCATCCAACACGCGAATTCCAAATGCCTGAGTTCTTCCTGGAATCTCCATTTCCACCCGAACATCAATCCCTGATACCGCGCAGAACGTGCAAAACGTCCCTTTCTTGATTTTGAACGAAGACGCCGAAAGCCACGGAGCCGACTCTGCATTCGTGGTCAGCGTGTACAGGTACGCGCTCATTGCGCCGGCAGAAGAAACGTCTGCGCCCCGTGGAAAATGAACATAGTGAAACGAATTCGATCCGAAAAAGTTCTGAAACGGGTTCAGTGTTACCCGCTGCTTTTCCAGAACCACAACATCCTGAGGTCCCCAACGCGCATTCTCGGAGCGGTGGTGCACCGAGTACGCAAGCGCAACATCAAGTCGTGTGTCCAGTGTGGACCCTGCCACTGACTCTATACACTCGGGTACTCCACTAATCGTATCAAGACTCATAATCTTTCCCACTGGCCGTGTCTTCTCTCTCTCTCTCTCTCTCTCTCTCTCTCTCTCTGTGTGTGTGTGTGTGTGTGTGTGTGTGTGTGTGTGTCCAACCATACGCTCCTCTAACCGTGCACTCTTCCTGCTGTTTTCCAAAAATTTCAAAATGGATCAAAGGACTGGAAGCGGTGTACGACAGATGGAAGAGTAACGTTAAAAAAAACACCCCCGTTTTTTCCCAAACGGAATGCTTACAAAAACTCTTTGGTCATTGGTGATCACAATCCTTTTGAAAACAAGATTTAATCATTTTCTTTCATCTCCATTGTTTTAATACTGTTTTTTGTTTCAAAGAATTAGTTTCTGCGAATTTTGTGACGCGTTCTCCAGCAGCAGCAACCACTATAACAGCAACTCCTACTACTAACAGCAGTTTTCCAAATGAGCCGACGATCCGCACATGATTCATCGCAGGTCGCGTCCTTTCTGAACCCTGCGAACGGCCTTCGGTATGTTTTCCACCCTCATTTTACAATGTAATTTATGCATTCATCATGCCCATCCTCTTTCTTCGGGGTGTGCCGTGTCAATGTGTTTTCAGATTTAGATTCGGATTTAGATTCTAACGCATCATGAATGTCTGTATGTCTTTATGGACGGATGGACGGATGGACGTGTAAATTAGTGGTGAAATGGAGCGCAAAGGAATCAAGCCAAAGGACCATGCAGCGGAGAATGTAAAGAAGCTCCGGGATGCGCAGGAAGCCAATCGAACAAAGCGGACTGAAGCGCTTGAGGCGAGAGATCCGGTTGCAGAGTTTAAGCTTTCGAAATTCAAGAATGTCGAATCCGTGGTTTCCAAGTCTCTTCGCGAACAACGGGAACACCAGCACGATGCAACATTGTCGGCGTCGAGTGTCGGTGTGAACAATGAGAACACGAACAACATGCACCATAGTGGTAATGGCAGCAGCAGCAACGACACCAACAATAGCAGTGGGTATCTGAAGGCACATACGTTGGAAGATCGGTCGCAAAAGATGCTTGTTGAAAAAAAGGCCAGCGTCCCTCTGGATCTTCGAGTGCGGTCCAAAGTGAAGCCTTCCTTGCCTGATTTTTCACGGAACCCTCTCTCTCTGCATGATGGAGGCGCCGACGACGGCGACGAGAGCAGCAAGAAAAAGAAGGATTTTATTTCGACGAATGCAGTGAGCGTCATTCAATCCAAAAAGTTCGACGGGCCGCAGCCGCGCAAGGAAAAGGAGAAGGACGCGTTGGCCTTGGGGAAAGTGCCCGAGTATCTCGTGGCGAGAAAGGCCGAGATGGCCGAGAAGAAGATGGAAGAGATGAAGCGGAAGGAAGAAGAGGCGCGGCCAAAGGGGCTTACGCTGCTTTCAGAAGACGAGCGAGTCGCTACGCTTCAGAACCTTGTGCGCTCCAAAGAAGACATTATCGCGGAGCTCCACCGACTCCCGTTCTCGGATACGATGCGTGTCGTCAAGAAGCGAACGGAGCTCGATCAGAAAATCGGAGAGATCGAGGCAGCCATTCTCATCTTTTCCCGTGAAAAGGTCTACATCCAAGAGTAGCACCAGAGTCCAATCGTCATCACGCCCACATCCGCTCATCCCTTATGACTCATACCAGGTACTTGTACACTTACGTTCTTCACTTCTTTTTTGTTTACTATTCATATTAATTAATGAATGGATTAATTTAATATTCCTTTCTTCTTGACTTACAACCTTCTTGACTCGCTCTCCCGCTTCCCAGTAAGGTAGCACACGGCACACTGCACAGGATTCGCAGATTCGGACGCTTCGCAGAATCTCTGATTCATGACGGCGTTTTTTTTTGTTGTTGTTGTTGTTTTTTTGTTGGACTGGCCTATAATATTGGGGAAGCTGCGGGCTGTAGTCTTTGGGAGGCCCGCAAGCCCCAACTCCCGAGTCCTTCAACACAAAGTGCTACATTCGCAAAGTTGCCTAAGTCCCACTGCTTGTGCAAAAACTCATTAATGGCGTATCCTCTGTGTGTTTGACAAACAGTGTATTCTTTTCTTTTCATTTTTGTTTTACTCACTGAGAATTATTAGGAAGCACATCCCGCGCCATTATATTTTTGGTCGTTTGTTTCGCTCCAGCCAAGTCTTTTTTTTTTTTGTTTGAGATTTGTTGTATTTTTGAGGTTTGCAGAGCATTTTGCTGAATACTGCGTTTCCGGTGGCATTCCGATTATTTGTTCAGTTTGTACAGTATTAGTAATTACTAAGGAGAGAAAAAGTGTGTGTGTGTGTGTGTGTGTGTGTGTGAGAGAGAGAGAGAGAGAGAGAGAGAGGCAGTATTGAGAAATGGGAAACCAACGGTCGATGATGAAAAAGGACGAGCTGGATCAGCTTGTCGCGGCTTCGCACTTTTCTCGGGAAGAGCTGCAGCAGCTCCACAAGCAGTTTATGGATGAGGCGCCTACTGGGATCGTTTCGCGAAAAGATTTTACCGGGCTTGCAAGTGTGATGGGAATCCGGGATCCGTTCATGGTCGATCTTGTCTTTTCCAGTTTCGATCTGAACCGCGACGGCGCAATCGAGTTCACAGAGGTTATTCTTGCAATGTCGTGCATGATGCGCGGGTCGCCAGACGAAAAACTCGAGTTTGCGTTCAATCTGTACGATATTGACCACGACGGATTCGTCACCCGAGACGAAATGCTCAGGATTGTCACCGCGCTGTATCGGATGCACGGGGACCTCGTTTCCGTTCAGGGTGAGGCATTTGAGACCCCAGAGCAGCTTGTCTCCAAAATCTTTGCCGACATGGACATGAATGAAGACGGAAAGCTCTCTCTTGAGGAATACAAGGAAGGCGCCCTCAGGGATCCGTGTGTTGTCCAAGGGCTCTCACTCTTCCGTTAGAGAGTGAGCTACGACATTGTCTAATTGTGAGTGTGTGTTTTTTCAGTTGTGCTTCGTCTTTGCTCCATTTGCGTGCATTTGTTTCCGCGCTCTCCGCCGTCTCTCGATGATTTCTCTGCTTCCTTGTCACTCGCCAGCACATGCCAGCTTTTCACTGTGGAGATTCCGACTCATGACGCTGCCATGTAACGTCTTCCAACGTTCTTTTTATTGCATAAACATTACAAATGCTATAGTCTTGGAACGTGTACACGGTCGTCTTCTTCTTCTTACTCCTCGTCTTCGTCATCGTCAAGTAAGTTTTTGGATCGTGTAGCAGCCCGCTTTGACGTCCGCGAAGACTGTGACTTTGCTGGAACTGCAGCTGCGATCACTTGTTTCCGGCTGCGAGAGGATCGTGCTTTTGGTACCACCGCTGCCTCCTCCCCTTCCTCCTGCAACTGCTCTTCTTCTTCTTCTTCTTCTTCCTCATCATCATCATCACCACCATCGCCTTCTTGATGCGCATCGTGTTCATCATCATCACCTTCTTCGTCGTCGGACTCGACTTTCTTCTGACTTCGTCCACGGCCACTTGTCCTTTTAGGTGCTGTTGCTTTTCCTCGCGCTGAACGGGCAGCGCGTTTCTTCGGAATCTCAACAGTTTCTTCTTGCTCATGCAGCTGCTCGGCAGCTTTGGAGTCTGCTTCAATTGGCGAGTCTGCGACCGCGGAACGAGCCACACTTCCGCGACTGAGCCGCCGAGGTTCGCGAGTAGCCAACTTTGCCTTTTGTTCACCGTCCATGTTGTTCAGCGCTTCTTCACGCGACCTGGCAATCTTTTGCTCAAAATCATCATATAGAACCTTGGACTCTGCTTTGGAGAACTTCCGCATCTTGCTGATGATCGCAAGGAATGACTCGAAGGACTCGTCATCCACGAGCGCGTCTTGGTAGTTCTTGAAATTCTCGGTCAACTTCTTGAATGTCTTATCGGAATAGGAAAACAGCGACAGCGCAAAAGAAAGGCACTTCCAGGTATGTGCACTTTGGGACCGAAATCGCACACAAATCTTCTCTACAAGTGCCTCAGTCTGCCGCTCCTTGTCCACGATGTACTCGCCAATCAAGTGCCGGGACACGTTCTGGAACGCAGAAACGGGAAAGGCCTCGTCAGCAGACAGAGCGCCGAAAATGTCTGGGAGAATGTTGTACACATTATTCGAAGACTTCGTGGACATTTCTTTGAAGAAGAGTCTGGCCAGGCTTGCGATGCGGACATCCGGATCTTCTAATAATTTGGCAATTTGTGCACCATGGTCCTTAATCTTGATCATGTCGTTCAGCAGCAAGTGTGAGATTACCATAAAGGACGTTTTTCGCACAAACGTGTTCCGATCGGACAGGCGGTGGAACAAATATGGAGACCACGGTTCAAGGACATTCGGAAAGCGGAAGCACATGTCACCCAGCGCAACGGCAATGTTAGCGCGAACAGATTGATCCCGGGAGTTTTCGAGGTTCGTAACCAGGACCTGGAGATTTTGCATGCAGTAATCACGATTCAATGCCATCAGCTTTGACAGTGCGACAGTGACCGCAATACGAACCCTCTCCTCCAAGTCGTGCAACACGGAAGGGACAATGCACGCCTTCAAATGCGGCACAACATCGGAAACAAGCTGATTTTGCGTCACCAGCTTCGCCAGCGCCCTCTCCTTCTCGGCGTCAATTTCTGCCAGCATGGCTCCCACCTGATCAAGCTCCTTCTGGATACCAGATCCTGCCTCCGCTTCGGAATCGCGCAAGATACGATGCTTCTTTTCGTCGAAATTCTTCTCCGTCGCAACATACTCCCGGAAGCAGAAATGTGCAACCGCGTGCAATGTGGACGCTGCCAAATTGGGATTCGCAGAGCGAATGATTTCCACGAAAGCAGCGGAAGTAGGAGATTCTGAACGGTCGCTATCAGCAGAAACAACCGCCGAAGACTGCACTTGATTCCATGCGCTGGACACAAAGTTGAAAACGAGCTTCGAGGGATCTTCGCAAAGGGCGTAAACGGCATCAAAGCACTTGGTGAGCGCTTCGTAATCCATGTCCCCGGACTCCATCATGACTCTGCAGATTTGCAGCATCTGATCAAACAGTTTGTGGTTGGCAGCATACTTTTCAATTTGCACAGGCATTCCTGGCAATGCGGAAGTACCAAACTTGGACAGGGCACTGCAACCAACTTTGAACAAAAACGGTTCCTGAACGGCGCGGGGACCAAAGGACACTTCGGTAAGGGATTTCATTCTTGTTTGCACAATGCTGGGGCGTCCAGCAGCCAGCATCGACAGCAGCAAAAGTGCACACTGGCTTTCCTCCGCCGTCCACGACGGTGCCATGTGTTCTGTCTCTGCGCGGCACGCCGCATCCCAAAGAACATGGACCAGTTTATGCCGCTCGTCCACGGGACCGTACTTTGCAGCGCGTGAGGCATCATTGTTGTTCACGTCTTCAACGGACCGCTTCTCAACTCCTCCATTAACAGCAAGGCGCTTCAAGATTTCTTCCAGTGAGGTCACCTCGGCAATATCTGCACGGTTCAGCATGCCCAGCAACCGTCGAACGGATTCCGCACATCCGCTATCCTCGCGAACAAACAAATCGCGGAAGCATTCGATGACAGTCCGACGCACCGCTTCGTCGTGAGAAAAGGCCAGAACAAACATCTTTCGAATCCCAGCCTCGGCGCTTTCCATGTGAAACGAGTATGCAACCTTGAAAAATCGAACTGCCTCTGCAGCGTCCGACGACGTAGACGATCCTAGCAAGTGGACGGCCTCCAGCAATGCAGCCTCCAGTTTCTTCAGGAAGCGAATGCCTTCCTGTGCATCATGAATGACGGCGAGCATTTTGTGATAAGAGTCCGGCTTGTCAGACACCGAAGGAACATGTTCGGTTTCAACCACGTCAATGGGCGTGTCGCCCAGGCCCGCTTCCTCCGCTTGCACGACAGTCTTTTGCCTTGAATCCAAATCCAGAATCTCTCCATACTGTTTCTTGAACTGCTCTTCCAATATTCGCAACCGCTCCTCAGCAACCGATCGCTTCAGAATGGGTCCGAAGGGCTGGAACTCAAGAAGAGAGCCCAGACATGCGCACGCGGCGCGTCGAACAAAAGCAGACTTGTCCAACAAGCGAGAACTGCAATGAAATGCGACATCAACAAGCTTGTCTCGAGGGACGCACTTGTGTTCGATTAGGAAGCCCCATGTTTGACAAACAACAGATCGCACATACGCATTCTGGTCTCGAAAACGCTCGAACAGGATGGAAAAATAGTCTTCTCGATACTTTGTAAAATCATGTCCTTCTGTCCCGGAATATGCATAGATGATGTGGCCAAGTGTTGAAATGATGGCATTGCGAATCGTGTATGCTTGGCAATTGAGGAATGGCAGGAGCGACCCCATTGCTCGCAGGATTTGCTTAGGAATTCCTTCCCCGACTTGCTTGAGAAACGTAGCCAAATTTTTGACTCCGCCAGCAGCATCATTCGCAAAGTCTGCCGGATCCAATCTCCCGATCTGTCGAATCAAGTCTCGAATGAAATCCTCCCCGTTGTTCTCGGAAACCTTGCGCATGACATCGGCCAAATACACGGGGTTCTGCTCCTTTTCTGATTTGAACAAGACACGGAGCAGCGACGCAACAAATCCGTCCGAGTTTCTCATCGACGCCAACACGTGTGAAAAAACCGATGCAATGTAATCCAGCATCTCCTTATCTGCAAAGACGAGCTCACTTTCGATGACCGAGAGAACCCCGGAAGCCACGTTTCCTACAAGATCGTCATCAATTTTTTCGGACCCAAAAACACGCGGTACGTCCATGACGTCGAACATGCCTGCGACTCGCTTCATGAGCTCGCATTTCGCACGTACAACATCGAAGCCAAACACCGCAGTGACACCACCAGAAGCGTTCTTCTTTGCTTTTGACCCTCTTCCAGTAGTTGTGGTTGGCATTTCCGTAGCCGCGACTTTTGCATGTTCGATATCCATTTGGACTACAAGCCATACCGACAGAAACAAGTAGATCTTCACGGCAATTTTGTGGATCGCGAATACTTTGAGGACGGCATCCGATTCATCTGTCTTAGGAACGGACTGAAGCCGAACAAGATCATTTGTCATCTTTTGGAACTGCTCAATGACGACAGAAACCAGGTCTTTTCGAACATCTGGAGGCAAATGCTCGAATCGCTTAATGAGAACGTACAGTTTGACCAGGTTCGGTTGGTCGGTGATCGAGACCGACTTGTTTGACAGCGCCACGTGCACTTCCTGGAGAGTATCGCGCGGATGGGAAGGCATATCATCTTGACGAGGAATGTAGTACTGACTCGGCTTGCGCTGCGAGCTGTCCACAGGCTCTTCTAGCTCCACCGGATGGATCGGGACTTGAAAAACAATATCCATTCCGTCTGTTTGAAAAATACGTTCCTTCTTTTTCTTATTTTGACTAATTCAAAAGAGAAAGAAATAAACCACAAATTCTACAAGGGTTTGGATGAACGGGATATGTAGTATTTAAGTATGGTCAAAACAAAACCTTATAATAAAATGGAGAAAGGGGAAGTTGCTGATGCATTTCGAAATTCAGCGTCCGTTCAGAGAAAGGCTTCTGGGAAAAAATGCGCGGGCGAGGTTTTCCAATTGCGGCACAGTAACGGTCTAGCATCACATACGGAGAGTTGAGGCTAGCGTGTCGTCCAGATTCCACACTGTCACTTGAAGAGCAGCGCCTTTTATGCATGCTCAACAAGCTGTTTTGAGAGGGCTGAGTGTGTGAGGAACCGCAACAGCACAGCAGCACAACAGCACAAAGCACGGAATGTCTGGGAGTGCAAAGAGACCGATTGATGAGTATCCGGAGCATCAGATTCTGCCAGGAGTAACAATCACTGATTTCCGTAACTCCACAGATCTGAACGCTGATTTGCAGCACTCGAGAGAGGAATCGGCGCACAGCGGTGGTGGTGATGGCGGTGGTGAGGAATCCGGGGTTCTTCTTCTTCTTCAAGCTGCGATTGAGCGGATAGAAACGGCTCTGTTCCACTTGCGGCGATCAAACCAAGAAATGCACGAGTACGATCCGGAAGGAAAGGACCCTGAGCTGGTGGACGCCATTGCCGAGAACGTCATTGTCATGCAGAGATATGAATCCAAAGTTGAGGAGCTTCGAAGAGAACTCGGGATCCATGCCCCGTGTGCTGCGGCGTCGCAGCCGGCCGAGAGTAACTCGTCGCGGGACGGACTGGATGTCTAGGAATGGGAGAACCCTGCTCCCGTTTCCTGTTGTCCGTAGTCCTGTCCTGTTGGGGGAGCCCCGCATCGTTTCCGTGAGTTCCATGTCTGCTTATACATCCTACCTGTCCGATCCTTTCACGCGTTCTTGCTGGTGATGGCTGATGAGAGAGAGGTTTGCGGGCTCCGGACCTTCACCATCAATCTGTCTGCCAGCGTGTGCGTTGAGAGAGATTAAATGTTCCCAATCGAATGCATAAACAGCCAACAAGTAATTGTTAATTGTGTGTGATACGTGTGTACCTGTGTGCGTCTGTATATATATTTTTGCTCTGCCTTGTGTGTGCTGAGCGTCGTAACCGGAGTTGTTTCGTGCCGATCAATTCGACACACATGGCCGACAAGCTGTATTCGCCCAGCCCGCCGGTTTCGGCAAGGTATGCCCCGCCGTCCGCCTCGATGTTTTCCTCAAATCATAATAACAGTGGTGCAATGTATGACCCGTACGCAAATACACCGAGAGCAACGCTCATCCCGTTTCGGCCGCCTCCAGTTCATGTCGAAGAGGAGTTCAAACGATCGAATGATTTTCGAAAGGAAGCCCAGTTGGAGATGCAGGTGCAGCGAGATGCTCTGGAAGGTCGAACTGACTCGGGTCTTCTTCCACGGCGGGAATCCTTTCCACAGCCAATGAGCAAGAGAACGAAGATTTTTGTTGCTGTGGCTGTGATCCACATGGTTGTGTTGTGGATGATTGCGGCCGTGCTGGCGTATAATTTTTGGTATACGTGGACTGTGGATCACCAGCAATATGCGGTGCTTGATCAATTGCGAGCGCTGAGCGTTCAGTCCGAGCGTCTTCTTCTTTTTTCCATGGGTAATCAGAATCCAATTGTCCGTTCCGAGCACGGGTCCTCTGTGGTTGAAGTTTCTGCGCCATTGTCGTTTTCTGCCGTCGTGCTAAGATCCAACAACTACTTTTCCACGTCGCTGAATTCCACCGCGGATGGTCAGATTGTGTTGAAACGAAATGAGTCCATTCTCTTGCAGAGTTCGACGGCGGATCATCGGACATGGCTCAATGGAAATCTGACGCTGGAGTACGTGGACGCCACGACCTGGGCTGTTTCGCATCTGTACACTCCCCGCGATGCTTCCCATCTTCACGTGCTTGGGCACCAGCATTCGTCGCTTCGGTCTGCATCCTCAGACGTTCTTCGTGCATTGTATCAATTGCGCTTCAAAGACGGGGAGTTTGCCATCAGTCGAAACAGCAGCGATATCCTGCAGATTTTGGACGGTTCTATTTCGATGCAAACCGAGCTGAATGGCGGAACTCTGTGGATGAACAGAATCCGATTCTCTCGCGACTCTCTCTTTGTCTACAATATGAGTTTAACCCCCCTGTCTCTGACGTCGAATGCGACCCAGTCCCCGTTTTTGATTTCATCGGAAGGAGGCCTTGTTCTCCGAACACCGCGCACGAACCGCAGTGATGCAGGTCCTGCATACGCGCCGCCAGCAGCCCCCACAGTGGTTGTCTCGACGAATGGTCTCATCATGAATACATCAAAGGTTTCTTGGAACGCACCGACGTCGTGGTATCGTGTGGGGGCAGATGATTTCTTTTTGCACGTGACAAATAGCACTGCTGCGTCTGGTTCTCTCGCAACAATTACGACCTTTCATTCCACGAACCTATCCAAGCCGCTGTCCACCCTGTCACTGAGCTCGTTCGTCGTGGATGTAAAGGACGTGTTTCTGACGTCGATTCATGGGGAGGAAATGGTTCTGCAATCCCCGTCGATGGATACGCAGCTGAAGATTGGGCAGCTGAAGATTCGATCCGTGGATTCAACTCGAGTTGTCACAGTTTCGCAAGAAGATGTGCCGCGTATTCTCATGTCTCCAGGCAATTTGATTATTAATTCCTCTACGATAGTAGCGCAGCGAGTTGTCGTGTTCCCTCGGGCGGATGCGACGACTGTCTTGGGAAGCCCGGCAGTCGGCTATGACCTGACCATTTTTGCTGCCAACCAGACAATGCAGACAAACACAACGCTGATCGATTTTGAAAGATCGTTCGGACGCATCGACAGCATTGACACGATTATGATGTACTCTTCTGTCGGCTCGATGTACATGGACACGTTGTATCCACTCAGAGCTGTCGACCGCCACTCGATCCGGGGTTCGGTTCGGAACATTACGTCTTTCTCTGACATGCAGCTCTACTGGTCGAATTCAACGTTTCACACAACAACTGGGGGTGTGACGATCCTCGTTTCCAACAGATCTGAGGCACTCTACGTCCAAGGGTCGCAGCGAATTGTTGCTGGCTGGCTGCGATTGGAAGGCCAAAGCTCGGTGATTGCGGGGCGGTGCATGGAAATTGATTTCAACAGAACCACAATTGCTTCGTTTGCGTCTCCAGTGCTGTCGATCTCTGCCCCGAATATATCCATCCTTGCTCTGCAGAATATCAATCTGCAATCGGAGAACATGGCTGCACGAGTGGGATCCGTTTCTGTGGTGGTGCAGAGTACGTTCAACATGACAGCATCTGGAGGCTTGTTTGTATCGTCCCCGGCTTCTCTGTTTGCGGATGTCAACACCGTTGACGTGAATTCAACTAACTTTTTGTTGAAAAGTTCTCGAGATATTCTGTTTAGAGCGTCGAATGGAAACCGAGATGCGACGTTTGAAATGCTCCCCAATGGGCAAATTTTAATCTCTGGTTTCGTCTCCATCTTGAATGGAAACGTCAGTGCGGATGCGTCTTCCATCCGCCTCAACTCGACATCTGCGGTGTCCGTTGTTGGTTCGTCTTCTGTCATCGCGAGCTCGCCCTTGATTCAGCTCTCGTCTATATCCGCCTCGCAGTCTTCTTTTTTTACGCAGAATGCATCCACTATTTCCATAAGCACCGGTGCGCTGTTGTTCAATGTGTCCGCGGCAATGACCTTCAACGACGCAATTTTCCTGGGACAAACGACGTCGAGGCTTTCGCGCGGAGCAGGAGGGTATGTAGAGTTCTCTTCCGCAGGGACACCCGGGGCCACGTTGACCTCGCCGAATATAATGGTCACCTCACCGAACCTGACTCTGGAGTTCTCCTCTCTGCGAGTATCGTACGTCTCCGTAAGCAATGTTCCGACGTTGCAATTGCTGAATGTAAACTCGTCGGTGTCGCCGATCGCACTTGTGGCGGGCGGGTCATCGTTCCGGATCTATCGTCAAGATAGTCTCACCGCGCAGCCAGGTGGTCTGACGAGCTTGGAAGGGCAGTCTGCGTGTCCTGGATGCGGATCAGGGGGCTCTCTCTCGTTGCATGCTGGAGACGGGCATTCATCATCGTCAACCGATTCGGGAGGCCACGTCATTGTCACAGCTGGAAATGGCACTTCCAGTGCAATGGGAGGCTCCATCTATCTGCGTGCGGGAGGGAACGCAAACGTTGCAGCGAGCTCTGGGTCGATCTATCTCCAAGCTGGATATTCAGCAACGTCTCGAGGCTCCGTTGTGGTAGAGTCTGGAGTATTTGGAGTATTTGCCAAGTCTGGATCCGCAGTTTCGTCCTTGTCTGTCACCGGCACGACCGTGGATGTTGGGACTGCCGATGGAAATGTTCGCATAACTGCTCAAGGACTCAGTCTGGATTCTCCTACCATCCGAATGGGCGCGAACTCGACGGTCGGTGGGACGTCCTTGTACGGATCACTTCGCGTCATTGGTACCAGTTTTGCAATTGCCAACTCGTCAGACTACGCAGATCTGACCAGTACGGATGCGCTCTTCTCGCTTTCCAAGAAGACGGTGTATGTACGATCTCCTGCATCCCCCGGGACCTCCATCACGATCGGGACGAGCAACGCAGACTCGTCATCCACTCCAACCGACAGCGTGTCGATCCGAGCCGCCACTATTGTTCTTTATTCGCAAGACGTGTCTGTGGGTGCGCGTGTGGAGGTCTCGTCGACTCACACTTACCTCCGTGTTCCCTCGGGATCCGATGTCAAGGTATCCGGTGGGAATCTTGATGTGACGAATGGAAAACTGCGAGAAGGTGGTTTGGATCTGATCCCGACGAACTCGGTAATCATGTTCAAAGGAATCGCTTGTCCCGCCGGATACTCGGAATTGACAGAAGGACGCGGCCGATCGGTGTTTGGGATGCCGACGCAAGCGAGTGGTCAGTGGTCCGACTACAATCCGCAGCAAGGCACCGCCATTCCGTTTCCTCCTTCCTCGACCACACGGTCGTTTGTCGTTCCGCCTCAGAATCCAGTCGTCTCTGTCTCGCATACGCACGGTAGCACCGCAGTGTGCAGCACGGGTTGCTTCAATGACCTTACGGTATCCGTGGCGGTTCCGTCTTTTTCCGGATCGTCAGTGGCTCCAGTTGTGCAATCCTCTACCAATTCTGTTAATGTCCACGACATTATCCCCGGCATTTACCTACTCCTCTGCGTCAAATCGTAAATATAACCGCGTTTTTTTTGTTTTTTTTTGCTCGAAGTCCGTTTGTGTACACTATCAAATACCGGAATCCACCTGCATTGTACACAGATTATCCATGGCCACCGGCTGAGGATGCATCCTCAATGTCGGCCGCTTGTCGTTTCAAAGCCATCCCTCGGCGTCTGCGAATTTTCGGAAGCGGAACGTGATCCGTCGCTTTCCCAGGGGATGGGGTGGGGGTGGGGGGAAGCGCGAAGCTGCAGCTCGAAGTTTGTGCACAGGGTCTTTCTTTTCTCGACCATCCGAAAAACACAGTCAGTTCACCTGCCGTCCTGTCGGCGGAATAACAGAACGATCGTAAACAAAATAAAAAAACAAGGCGCCGATCGTCAACGACAGCGTGTCCGCGGGCGTGACATTGCGGGGATTCCAAAGTTTACACAAAACCACCCCAAAGGGAAAATAGGGAGCACAAGAAGAACACAGCGAGTCAGTCAGGAAGTCGTGTGTGAGTGAGTGAGTGCGAGGTGTAATGAATGGGCCTAATCTTCCGTCGTTCCGAGCCCAAGTAGTGCAAAATCGCATTCAAGCCAAGCGGTCGATGCAGCAAACCAAGGATTTCCTCGTGTCTCTCCCGCCCGTTGACGAATCGGCTCTGGACAGCTACGAAGACTTTCTTTCCAGCCTACCGCCTCCCGCGAAGATTGTCCTTCCCATCAGAAAGTCAATGGAATCTCCAAAGTCGAAAAAGATGATGTCCCCACAACGTTCATAGCACCATTGTTTATTACGTAATTTAACAAATTTCAAAAAAATAAAAATAAAAATAAAAATAAAAATAAAACATAACAGATCGACTCATTCATCTTTACGCAACCTATTCGCTTGCGATTTCTCTGCATTTTAAATATTATTAAAATTTAAAAAAAAAACCGCTAATATAACGCAAAAGAGCAACCAGACTAGGAACGAACGAGTCGAGTCGTCGTGCTTTCTGCAAATCTGTGTGTCTTTTGGCCGCAGTTTGGGCAGCTGGCGGGCATTTCGGTTTTTTGGGAAAAGAAGTGATGCTTATGCTTGATGGTAGATATGCTTTCGACCTCGATTCGGGGCCGTTTTTTCCCTTTCAGTTTCGGGACGTTTCTTTTTATTCTTCATTCATTTATTATCACTTTGTACTGTTTGTATTGTTTGCATTGTTTGCATTGTTTGTTTTGTTTGTTTGATTGAGGAAGCAAGGTACAAGGATCAAGTTGATTGATTGAATGCCTCCCAAGAAAGCAGAGCCTGTTCCCGAGGTTCCTCCGGAGCCTGCCGCGCCTGCCGAGCCACAGTCTGGCAGTTCATCGTACGTGAAGCCGTCTCATGATGCAAAGTATGTTGGCGAATGGCAGATTTTCGATGGTGTTCGGATGCGCCATGGCCGCGGGATCTACACCGAAGGTGCACAGTCGTACGATGGCGAGTTCCAGAAAGACGCAATGCATGGATTCGGCATGTTGAAATTTGCCAGTGGTGCATCGTATGAAGGATCTTTTGAAATGGGGCAGTTTTCAGGAAAGGGGAAGTACGTGTGGGCCGACGGCGCCAGATATGAAGGACAGTGGAGAAATGGGAAGATGCATGGATCCGGCATCTATCACGATGGAAACGGTAAAGAGTTCCGAGGACAGTTTGCAAACGGAGTCGGCCCCGGACTCTATCAGCACGTCCATTAAGAGAAAAAGTGAAGAAGAAGAAGAATGATTTCCCCCTCGATTTCTTCTGCGGCTGCTTCGCACCACGTGTCTGCTTCAGAGTTCCGACATGTCTATATGCGGTTATGTAAGGACAAAGGATTGTACATAGATCACATTGCTAGTGTTCGATTTCTTCTCTCTCCCTCTCTCTCTCTCTCTCTCACTCACACACACACACACACACAATATTCCGTTCTTTCCACTATTACTTTATTACTGCTGTTTCACTCCCCTTCTCAACTCTCCTCGATTCTTCGTTGTCTTCTGGCTATACTTGGTTAAACAAACAAAAACAAAAAAGACACACAGATACACTCACTCAGCAACACATGCACCGAAAAAAAAAAGCGCACTACTCAAACCACTGGAACTTAGAAGTCGTCTTCCTTCTTCGCTTGCGTAAATGCAAAGTTGTCGGCATACTGTCTGATTCTCTTCGGCTCCTTCTTGACAATGGGCTCTTCGACTTTGCAATCCCAGCCCAGCTTTGTGGCGAATGCGACTGCCTGTTCCTTTGAGTCGAACGACAGGACCATATTCGACAGCGGGTCTGCAGACGACGTCCAGCCCATCAGTGGATTCGCCCATTTCACATCATTTGAAAAGTCAAGTCTCCACTTGTGCGTCTTTGCGGTCCCTTGCTGCTCGGGCGTGCGACACGGAATATAGATGCGGGCAACTCGGGAAAGCTGCGATTCGGGAACACCAGAGAGTACTCCAACAGCTCCCTTTGCAATTGTTGACGACGACGACGATGACGACGATGATGCCGACGACATGACACGACGGAAAAGAACTCGTGCAAGCATGTTTAAATTTTCTATTATGTGGATTTCCCCCCTTTTTGAGCAAAACGAGATCAATGTGAGTGGTGGCCGTAGGGGTGGTGGTACTGGCGGGAGCAGGAGTAGGAATTTGGCTTCCTAGTGTAAGACTGAAGTCGAAAAAAGGCTCAATGTATTATGATTTCGAGAAGAAGAAGGGGGAAAAAAGTAGAATAATTAATTAGTTAATAAAATGAAAGGAAGTGCTTTGTAAAGAATAAACAGGGTCTGTTCTGGGAAGGGCTTTGCTCTTTTGCTCTTTGCTCTTTGCAGTTTGCCGGACAGCCGTTTTTGGAAAGGACGACCGGTTGTAGTGAGACCAGACGACTCCCAAACGGCTGTATTTGTTTGACTAACAAGCGAAACTTGAACTGCAGGGTGAGGCAGAGACCACTGAAGACCGATAGGTGCATCCCGAACCCTAGAAACCCTAGAAAAGATTATTTTCCATTAAGGACCAATAGTGAGGGGGGCCCTTCTCTCCAAAAGACAAAGAAGACAGGAATTGGAGAACTCGCAATCGTTTCAGTCTCTTATTTCCCTTTTTCTTCTGCTTCTTTTTCCCCCTTTCTCTTCTTTTCTTTCCCGGTGTCCGTTCTTGTGTTTCTCTTCATCGATTAGATTTTGTATCAGCCATGGGTCGTATGCACAGCAATGGAAAGGGTATTGCGCGCTCTGCGCTCCCTTACAAGCGCACTCCCGCTGTCTGGCAGAAGTCGACTTCGGAGGATGTCATCTCCCAGGTGACTGCCCTTGCGCGTAAGGGTCTTACTCCGTCTCAGATCGGTGTGATTCTCCGTGACTCGCATGGAGTTGGCCAGGTCCGTTCCATCACTGGATCGAAGATCATCCGTCTGCTCAAGGCAAAGGGTCTTGCCCCCGAAATCCCAGAGGATCTCTACTGCCTCATCAAGAAGGCCGTGAACGTCCGCAAGCACCTCGAGAAGTTCCGCCAGGACAGAGACTCCAAGTTCCGCCTCATTCTCATCGAGTCCCGTATCCACCGCTTGGCCCGTTACTACAAGCTTGCACGCCAGCTCCCGCCCACCTGGAAGTACGAGTCGGCAACTGCATCCACCCTTGTTGCGTAAAAGATAACCCATGATAAAGAAGTAGAATGGAAAAAAGAAGGAGAAACAACGAAAAGAAGAATAATGAAGTATACCCTTTTGGGATACATAATGATTCTTCATCTTTCGCTTCTCCACTGTTCCTCGCGAACACGGACACGGCGAGGCGCGGGCGCGTACTTGTGCAATACGAATACATCACAGTTTTTTTTAATTATTACATTGCCATTCACCCATGGCTCCTCACCATTCCAGCGATTGCGAAGTGCTACTGCTCGCTGACGACTGAAGGCTTGCAAGCTTGTGTTTTCTGGACTGCTCGCCCGTGGATCCTGGAGGCAGATTGTGCAATCGAGGATATGGGTTCTTATAATGAACACCGATTTCTAACCGCTGCTGTGCATCCGACAAGAGCTTTGAAATTGCAGAAGCATCCGACACGGATTTCGACGCACGGAAGCTCGTCTGTGCCTCTTTTGCAATGTACATTTGTTCGGCTACTGAAGGCCATGACTGACCCGTTCGGAGAATCTGACGATATCTGCCCCCCATCGCAATACATATATTTAAAAATTAAGGAAACGCGGGGGGAGGAACAAAGGAAAGCACTCCCGCCCCATCAGCCAGCCATTCAGTCCGTCCGTTCGTCAGTCAGCCATTCAGCCATTCAGTCCATCAGCCATCCACGTGTTGGAAGACAAAGCAGGAGCGGGGGAGAAACATACAGGGATAGAACTTGTGATCGAAGCGACCTCATTTCAGGATTCCGTCTAGACAATTCGATGCTAAACAGATAACGATCCAGAAATCCAAAGCAAAAAAAAAAAAACGCCAAACAAAAAAAACTTTTAAAAAAATCAAAACCCGCAAAACAAACAGTGCCAATTCGATTATATGTTATATTTGTGACGCTGGGAGCGCTTGAAGAAAACGGTGAAAAGGGACAGAAGTTGTCGTCGATATTCCTCGACGACAAATGGACCAGGTGTTTGGGTATGTTGTTCGGCTTTTTTTTAATTAGGAGTATTCGCGGACGAGCAGAAAAGGTCCGATTCCGGTCCTTGCTACTCCGCCACCCGTCAGTCACCATCTTCCACTGAGTGACAAGTGTCACGGCGGAATCCCTCAAAAGCATCGGGGGTGTGCGCCTCTGAATTCCAAAGAAGAAAGGGGAACAAAGGAAAAACCAAAAGAAAAATTCTGAATTTCAATTCGCCCTTTCGGCAAAAGCATTTCCTCCTCTCTCATGCCGGGCCTTCCTCCCCTTTCCTCCCCAAACCCTGCATCTTTCTCTCATTCCTGCTTCCCGTGATTTTGTTGCTTAAAATTATAATAATAACATTACTATTATTCTTCATTCGTTCGTCTTTTTCTCCTTCTATTTTTTATTAATTTTTTTTCGTTTTTGTCTGCACGCTTTTTTCCCCCCTTCTCACCTATTCTGTGCCTCCTTCAAGAATATTCATGATTTCATTCGCCACTTGTACATCGTAATCAACACTCTTTTTATTTTCATTATTATTTTCATTATTATTGTTGTTGTTGTTTTTCCTTTTTTCCCCGTTTCTTGTTTCCCCCCTTTTCTATTGTGGCACACCTTGTTTCTTTTCGCAAACCCCCACTTTAGGGAATGGATTACGCCGTCGAGTGGTACAATGATGTTGCAATTGCTGAAAATGGTATGATTTCTTGTTTGTTCTTCATTGTGGTCGCCCCCATCCTTTTGTTGTTGTTGTTGTTATTGTCGCATTTAGTGTTCGTATTGTTTGAGAGGAAGGGAAATCGCTGCTTTATTCTCAGCATCTGTCAAACTAATGATTCTGGTTTTCTTTGATTTTTGCGTTGGTGGATAGATCTTGATTATTTGAAGGATTGCTCACACTCATCGCAAGGTACTTTGCATTCACAAACTCTAACGCCAGCGCAGCAGTCTCATTCGGCACCATTCTCTTCGGTTTCGCACAATGATGAGTTTTTGGTCGATGCCACTTTGTCCACTCCTCATTTGCACCATTCTAGCTACTTGAAAGGTCCGGTGAGTAGTAGTCATTCGGGGCATGTTCATAATTATAATAGCAATAGCAGCAACAACAGCAGCAGCAGCAACTCCAACACCAACTCCAACAACGTCGGCACCACCAATGTGCATCACAGTGACGGGTTTTTTGGACAGCCGAGCTATCTTGGGGCGCACGAGAACATTCCGCTCGGGTTTGTGCCGTCTCCTTTCAACCCAAAGATGCCAGCGTCTGCCATTCTCTTCCATCCCCAGTCTGCCGGGAGTGCTTGTTCGAATTTGCTGGCAAGTGACACTGGCAATGAAGATCTTGAGAACGGTGACGACGGAATGGCGGACACTCCCGACCCACCGCTGGCATCTTCTTTTCTGGATGGCGAGCATCATGTGGAGTCTCCGCTGTACGCAACCCATAGTTCGTCGCACCGCGAGACGTTGGTGTCGACGAATGCAACCTTTTGCGAAATGGAACAGAAGCTGTTAGCAACGGACTGCTTGCTTTTGGACTCGTCTGCTTCGTCGTCTGCACCTACAGGAAGCGTGTTCCCGCAGCATCATGATCGAGGCAGTGGAACGGGTGCCAGACGTGCGATTCTTGGTGCTCTCAGTGGCGGAAATGGGAATGGGAATGGCAATTTCCGTGTTGCTTCTGCGCTTTCCCGAGAGGCTCAGGCGTTTTCTCTCGCGCATGTTCCACTGCACATGCACTCCGGCATGACACCGGGCCTGTCGTCGGTTGCATCGCCACCTCCTGCGTCTTCTTCTGTTTCGTCATCCATAACGTCGGTTGACGCGTTGGTCGATTTGGATCTGTCTGTCAATCTTTTAGAAGGAGGTGCAATGTCGACTCCAGTTCGATCAATGGTCTATTTGGACCCCTCGCCACCGTCATCCGTTGCGACTCCTCATCTTCACAACAATTCACAATTGCTGGCAGCGTCATCATCACCAACGGTACCTGTCCCATCGGCCGCGACTGCAAAAAGCACAGCGCGCGGTAGTCGAAAGAGACGGACTCCTGAAGATCTTCCTCCCGCTGGATCGGCGGCGAACAACACCACCACTGCTTCTGCGACTGGCATCTCTTCTTCCGCAAACACAAACTTTACCTTGGGAGTGAACGGCACGGCCACGATTGTTGGTGCACGCACGTCGTCGTCTCCTACTTCTCCGCTCACCGGTTCGAGATCGTTCATGTCGGGGTCTGTACGCCGCTCGATTGTGGGGGTGTCATCGTTTTCGTCTTCGTCGGCAACGTTGCTGTCTAACGCATCAACGGCCTCGTCATTTGCTTCTCAAAATAGCAGATCATCTCCTCACGGGGAAGTGATGAAGCCCATCTCGTCTCTGCCCAATCTTTCGGAATGCTTCGCAGATGTTCCGTTGTCCGTATCCAGTGGATTAATGCCCTCACCGCGATCGGCAAAGCGGTCGATTGTTTCAATGCGTGGCGGATCACAATCTCCTGTCCCGCCTCCGTTTTCTCTTTCCTTGTCGTCTCCTCTTCCGTCTCCATCACCGTCTCCTTCGTCGCCCTTCCAGACTCCGTTCCTCGCTTCCGCTGTATCAAATACGAACAACAACAGCGGACGAGGATATGTGCATGCTTCGGGTACCGCAGCATCTGGCGTTGGAAGAGTTTCTTCTGGTGGAGTATTTCCGTCCATTTCAGGAGTCGAATCCATTTCTGCACCAGGCTTCTGCTCTTCTGGGTCTTCGTCCTCGTCGTCCTCCTCGCCTTCCCCTTCCGGATCTCCGTCGTCGCCGTTCACAATTTCGTCCGCTCTCGGCAACCGGTTCGGGTCGGCAATGTCGCTTATGCCTGGTCGCTCTGCGTCTGTTGGGTTGCTTGACAATGTTTCTCCCGTGAAGCCGGAAGCAGTCTCCGCGGAATCTGCGAACGCAGATCAAAAGAGTGTCTTGCACAAGGATACCTTCATCAAGACGCTTTCCGGTGGTTCCATCTGCGTCCGAATTCAAAGATCCATCACTCCCGGTCCTGGTTCGTTCCCACAACATTGACGTGCGTGTTATTGCGCGCGCGTCGGTCTCGGTGTGTTTCAGTGTCCCTAGGTTATTGTCTCGTATCAATGAACTGCCTCCGAGAAACGAATGAGAAGCTGATCCTGACGGGAAGAAGAAAATGGAAAAGAATAGTGTTTTTTTCTCTTGACTGTTTACTGTCCAGTGCTGTACGTGTGTTTGTATGTACGTGTGTGTGTGTGTGTGTGTGTCTTTTGTTGCCAAAAAAAATTGAAAAAAAGAGGAAGTATGAAGAATGGCGAAATGTCTTGCGGGGCTGGCAGTACTGCGGCGAAGCAACAGCCGTTTCACACCAGCATGTCAGTGTTCTTTGTTTTCGCTGCCCGTTCAAGTTGTACCGGATGTTGCATGTATGGCTCATTTTTTTTTTCTTCCCGAAATTGTAAAGTTTGCATGATGTTGTGATTTCCACATGGCCATAAGGGACACAAGCGTCTCATGATTTAGCCACTTCTCGTTTGCCCGCTCGCCAAAAACATGAATCATGATTGGCCATCGGGCTAAGCTGTCACCGAAGACAGGTCCAAGCCACATGTTTTGTTTTGCTTCTTTAATTGGGGGGCGATCACCAACTCTTCAATGCAGATTTGTTTACATTAAAGGGCCGTCGCTTCTTCTTGCTCTCGGCATCTTCGCGCATGGCCAGTTTGAGCTTGTCAGGAAGACCCCACTTTGGAGCCATGAAATATGTGTCTTGTCCTTGGTGAAAGGTGCTGCTTGAGGGATCGGTTGCAAGTATGAGAAACAAACAGAAAAAATGATAGAAAGAAAAGAAAAGCGAGATGGAGAAAAAACGGCCAGCTCTCGACTGTAGATGAAGACTGCTTTCGGGTGAATTCGGAAGCCCGCCAAAAAAAGGCTGTGCTTTGCGTATTCTCTGGTATTGGGGAAAAGGAAATTACGAGATTGAACTCGTCTTGAGCGTCGTGTCATTGTCATCGTTATTGTTATAGTTATTGCGCATTTTACGTTTGTGTTTTGAATCCAAGACGAGGCTGGCTTTTGTCGCGGAAAAAAAACAAGAGAAAGCGATATTAATGTCGGAGAGCATTCAGTCGGTGCAAGCTCGGCGCGATGCTCTTCTTGCAAAATACAAGCATACAGGATGGTTTCCAGAAGCTTCATTTTCGATGACTGGAAATAACAATAATGACTTTGTTTCTTCTTCTGCGCTGAATTCCAGTCGAGCAAATTCATCGATGGATTCATCTTCCATTCTTGCATCGACTTCACGGATCGGGACGATTGACGACCGATCCATCATGTTTGTGCCTCAGTCAACATCGAACCAGCCAGCACATTTACCGCATCTTGCACAGAGTCTGGAACAAATACAGCTTGATGAAGATCGCAAGCGACAGGATGTCGCGCAAAGCACAGAGAATCCTGCGGCAGCAGGTGCAAATGCAAGCGCACTGGGAGATGGCAGAAACACGGCGCAATCTGCGAGTTTATCGACTGATGACGTGCAGGAAATGTTGGTTCGGGCATTGGATGCTTCTCGAACAGAGAGAGAGCGACTGCGGGAAGATATGAGGAGGGAGATACAAAAACGAGATGATTATGTGATGGATTTGCAGGCCCAGCTTCGACACAAGGATGCCGATCAGTCGCAGAGGAGGAGTCTTAACAGTTCTGTTTTGTCCCCAATGCTTGCACAATCCCGAGGCTCCGATTCAGTGTTTATGCATCCTGCGACGTCTGTGGAGTGGCACTCCAGAACGCAGCACCAGTCCGTGCTCGCTTCTGCTCCTCCGTACATGCATTCGTACGCAATACCGCCGTACGGAAACCAGCAGGGCGGAAGAGCGTCGGTATCGGCACCGGTTTCCGCAAACAGCTCGCCAACGCAGCTGCCATTGACCGGTCGAAATGATGCGCCCGTAATGGCGAAACCTTTCCGTGCTGCCTCGACGTCGTTCGGGGCGGGCAGCAGCAGCAGCGGTAGTAGTGGGACGAATCCGACTAGCGCGACTTCGTTGCTGAGTATTTTGCCGGAATCCACGCTGCAGTCCACAATCGAAATCCTGTCTTCGAAACTTGCTGCCGCTCAATCGACTGCGCTGATGTATGCCGGGGAGGTGGAGAGAGTCAAGGAGGAAAACCGGAAACTGGACGAAGTGCTGAAGCAAGTGAGAAACGAGTATGCGACTCAGGCTCGACAATCGGATGCAACGCTGGAGCAGCTTCTTCTGTGCGTATGTTATTTTATATTTTATTTGGCTTGGTTTGCAATTCTTTCTTTCTTTTATTCCCGCACCCGTTTTTTTCTTCTTCTTCTTCTTCTTCTTAATTATTATTTAATTATCCCTGGAGTTGATTGTTATCTTCATCTGGCTTGGAGCAGCTAAACTGACGGAGTTGCAATTTTACCGTGGTGTCCTCCTTTGTAGAAACAACAATTGTACGAAAAGGATGGACGGCTCAAGGAGGTGAGCAGCGTTATTGCTGAATTGGAGGCGCATGTTCAGCAAGTGCAGCGCAACCAAGCGAACGCCATCCAAGACTCGGAACGTGCTTTGCACGATGAGCACGAAAAGCACATGGAAGCTGTACAGCGATTGGAGTTGCTCGAAATGCAATTTGCGGAAAAGGTATGCACATCGTTTTTTTCCCCTTCCTTCACCATATCGCCTTTGTTTTGCTGGCACAGCTCTCTAACGTAGGGATGATTTCATTTTTTTGAGCATATTTTTGCAGAATGCCATTTGGCTTGCCAAAGACGAGGAGATTGAAGAGCTGAAAATGTATGTTGCCTCTCTTCCTATGCAGCCGTCGATGGAATTGAAAGAGAAGGACGCACAGCTGTCTGTATTTCACGAGGAGCTTTCCCGCATGGCCTCCGAATTGGACACTGAACGACGAAAATCCCAAACGGTAGAAGATGAACTGGTATTCCAGAAGTCCGAGAACGAGCGACTTCGATCGGATCTTTGTGTTTTGCATGACCGAGTTGCAGATATTCAGTCTCGGCTCTTGCGGAAGGCCGAGCTGAGTGCAGATGACAAGGAACTGGCTATCCGCGAGCTCCATTCGCGAGTCGTCGGCCTTGAATCGGAGAATGACCTTCTACGGAAAACACTTGCTGCCCATCTTCCGTCGTCGGCCAAACAGTCGGCCAGTGTCGATGTCCTCAAGGAGCGGGAAGCTCTGCTGTCTTCTGTGAACGACGAGCTTGTGGATGCCTTTAAAGTCGTCGAGCAGATCCTTGGAATGGTCAAAAGCGCCCTTGAAAGTCCCGAGTTCTCGGAAGACATCGCCTTTGACAAGGCCAAACGAGGCGCGGCCATCACGGAGAATGCAAAAGCACTCCGAACCCTGTGTGAAAAACTCCAGGCTTTTCTCGCGCAGAGATATGCCAGCCATCTTGAACAGGGCTGCATAGTCTCATAGCCGCATTTCGTCAAATTTTTAATTGGTCTTCTTTATCGTTTTCGAGATCATCGTCCTCTTCACCTCTCATGTATCCGCTCCTTGTCGCAATTCCCATTTCTTGACGTGCGTTGGACATATTCATTGTACTGTTCCACGTTCTGGAGAAGTTCACACCAAAGCAACGTGACCATGCCGATATTTGGCTTGATCCACATACACATCCCAAACGAAACGAAACGAAACGAAACGGAGTTCGGAATTCTTTGTCTATAAGGTGAAAACACTTCACGCCTGCAAGAAACGCCGGGTCAAAAAAAATTTAAATAAATAAATAAAGTAAACGAAGCATTCGGTGGAATGCGAAACAAAGAAGATTCTGCGAGGAGGCTTTCGTCTGCGGCATGTCGGCATCGCAAACATGCAGGAAGAACCAAAACCAAACAAGAAGAAAGCAGGGAAAACCCACATTTTAAACGTTTTGAATGTTTTTTGTATGGAGCTTTGTTCAGATTTGTATGTATTTTTGGGAGTCGTTTCTCCGAAGGGCGAGAACAAGCAACATGCATGAACGTACGCAAACAAGAAGCATACCAAAGGAAAATCCGGTTTTGTTCGCTTAACCAAGTCGTTCACAAGCTAATGCTTGGGGCACTATTTAAAGTAGAAACCATAGTCGGTTTACATTTTCATCCTTTGTTCTTCTTCTCCTTATACCACGGGATGCCAGTGTACGTGCACACCCTGCCACGCTGCACACACCGCTAGGCGAATCCTGTACATATGCAATAAGACATATTGTGGCTTCGTGCTAAGTACCGCTGCCTCTTATTGCGATATGATGAAGCAATCTAAAGGGCATGTAAACAAAAAACACTGCCACGCGCCATGCCGCATGCGTTTGTTACCTTGGCAACTCCGTCACACGATGCCCGATTCGTTTCGCCCCCCCCCACCATTTTGATCATGAAATCCCTATACACACGCCGCCGCGTTGCATTCTCGCACAGCGACGCTCATTTCTTATTTTTATTTTTATTGTCCATGCAACGCAACATCTATCTTGGGAACGTCGCTCATGCCGAGGGGCGTGTTGGGGCCTACCCCCTTCCCAATCATGCTGTGCATGTTGCTGGGTTGCAACATTGATTATGGGTGGTCAGCGATGGTTATCCGTGGTTACTGTACAATGTAGGCGTAGTTGTGAAGAGCAGGGCGTTGATGCTGACTGTAAAATAAAAAAAAGCCCCTTTGCGCCAAATAGTGTTTGCCTTGAAGGGTAATACTTGTTGCTTCGTTTGCTGCTGCTCCTTTCTCCAAACACGTCATTACACACTTTGCGCTTTCACGCTCAGTGCGATAAATAAAAAAAGACAGGAACGCAGCGGATCGAAGTCTGGCTCTCTGCTAGAGACAGACCGCAGGAAAAAAGAAAGGAAGAATAAAGGCTGCGAAAAGACTGCGAGAGATAGAGGAAAATAGAGAAACCACAGGCAAGAAGATAGCGCTGAATAAGAAGAGAAAGAGATGCATCTGCAGCCTGCATTCCGTCCTTTGTTATGTTGTTTGTTGGCAAGTTTGGTAGTTTTGAATGGTGTTTCTCGTGTATGTGCAAATGACGAAGAGTTTGTGGCTGCGATCTGTGCTGAAGAAGAGCATCTTGAGGCCCGACTAATGCTGATGCTGTTTGGACTTCTTGCGATATCCTTGCTGATTGTCTACTTGCTTATTCGGTTTCATTTCCACTTTCTTCCAGAGTCGATTGCAATGATTGCCGTAGGTGCGCTTGCTGGACTTTTCGTGAAGCTGTCGAATTCTCACGAGGACATTGGTGCGCTTCGGCTATCTCCAGAGATATTTTTTATCTTTTTGCTGCCATCCATCATCTTCGAAGCCGGGTATGCGCTGGAAAAGAAGGACTTTTTCGGGAATATCGGGTCCATTGTTGTATATGCCGTTTTGGGAACGGTGCTGTCGACCATCGTGATTGCGGTTGGCCTATATGCGTTTGGAACCTTCGGCGCTTCCGCTCCGCTTTCCATGCTGGACTGTTTGCTCTTTGGAGCCCTCATTTCTGCCGTGGATCCAGTCGCCACACTTGCCATCTTTTCGGCGCTCAATGTGAACCCGACTCTCCATTATCTTGTTTTTGGAGAATCGGTGGTGAACGATGCGGTGGCAATCGTGCTTTACAAGACGTTCGAGTACTTTGTTGACCACGAATTTTCGGCGCTTTCCATTTTGCTGGGTGTCTGGCAGTTCATCCTGCTGTTCTTTGGGTCCACCATTCTTGGAATCGCAGTTGGCTTCCTCAGTGCGCTGTTTTTCAAGTACGTTGCGATGAGAGACCACTTGGTGCTCGCGTTGTCCATGCTGACCGTCCAGGCATACATGGGATATTTGCTCGCGGAGGCAATCTCCCTTTCCGGAATCATGTGTGTGCTGTCGTCGGGAATTCTCATGTCGTACTATGTGCGACCAAACTTGACTGAAGAGCTGTCTGTGATGTCTGCTCGTGTATTCAAAATGTTCGCGTTCATTTCCGAGTCGTTTGTTTTCTTGTACCTTGGATTTGCGATCTTCGTTTTTGAACACAAGGTTCACTACGGCCTTATCTTCTGGGGCATCGTATTTTGCTTGCTGGGCCGTGCCGCAAACATTTATCCGCTTTCGTTGCTTCTTAACAGAGGCCGGACGAACAAAATCTCGGCAAAGAATCAGTTTGTCATGTTCCTTGCTGGCCTTCGTGGCGCCATCGCATTCGCTCTCGCTATTGGACTCGTGGGGCCGAAATCTCCTGTATCGGATGGCAAAATGATCTTCACAACAACACTGGCCATCGTGATGTTCACGATTGTCGTGTTTGGTGGATCCACGCTACCCTTGCTCAAATGGCTCAAGGTTGAGCCCAAGGTGACCATGTCAAAAATGGAAGAGTTTGAAAACGTCACTTCTGCACAGGAGTACTGGAGTCAGGTCATGCGCAATCGACAGCAGCAGGGGAGAAATTGGCTTGTGCGGCTGGATGAGAAGTATTTGAGACTGTGGTTTTCGAGATCCGATGCGCTTCCCCCCACTGTTGTCCGCGAACAGACCGAGCTGTCCCGACTGGACTCGTACTGGCATGTGAATGATCCAGAAGATCATGACCAGGCGAATCTTATCGGCGCATCGGTCGCTACTGCGGATTCCAATCGGGGTGGTAGCATGGCTCCAGGGTCCCCACAACACCACGATGATTCCCCTGTGCACCGATCGGCCTCGCTGTCCCCAGGTCAGATGGAAGTCGTCCACATCTTGGACGACATGGTTCGCGACCCAATTTATGCATCTAAGCTTGCACAAGCTGTGGAGCTCTTCAAGAACGTCCATGCCCATGCAAAGTGAGAGCACAGGCGCCGAGTTTGGAAGCTGATTGTTCGGTTTTCATGTTTTTATCTTTTCTTGTTTGATGAGTTTTTGTTTGGTTTGTCCGCTTCAACCTTGATGAAAATATTCTTAGCCGGGTTGTTTTTTTATTTTTTATTCCTCTTTTTCCCGGATTGCTCGTTCCAAATATTCTACACCACAACAGTGTTGTGGGAGTGATCATCTGCCAAACAACCGATCCGAGACGTCGCGATCGCAGAACAGACAAAACACTTTCTCATGATCTGGGAAAAAAGGATGACGTCTGTTCTCATCCAGACAGATGCGCAAACGCCGTGCGCCGCAGCGCGAACAACCCGCTGGCAAAACTTGCAAGACCTTCACAGTCTCTGGGAAGAAGAAGGGTTTTCCAGGACAGTTTGTCCCCGGAGCACACGCAGATATATAAAATTGATTCTTCTTGGACAGCCTTGTTTTGTACGGTCGATTGCAAGTCGCACAGTTACGATGCAATGAGGACGACACAAATGCATCATGGTCAATTGCAAAGTATCGTGCAAGCACGTCATCCAGCACGCCTTCTTTCTGGAGAGCCGACAAAAAAGCCGCTTTGTACATTCTGACCGCTTCCGCAAGTGCCACGTCCTTCACCAGCCGTCCCTGCGCGACAAGCCGCATATCGCTCTCCATTTTGGCTCGCAGAAACGGCTTCCACAACGGCGTCAAGTCCATTTCTCGATAAGCCTCCACCAGCGCTTTTCCTAGAGGTGTCGCTGCAAACGTGGTGCCATTCTTCGTAACATATCCTCGGTTTTGAACTTGTTGAATATGCGACGCAATGGTGGCATCCGTGCCTATTCCGTTTGAATCCATCGTGGAAATCAAGTCGGCTTCGGACAAGAGCGGAGGAGGTGCGGTGCGCCCTTCCGTCATCAAAAGATTTGTTGGAGTAAACCGCTGCCCCTGCTCGAAAGCAGGCATGACTCGATTGCTCCATGATTCATAGATGTACACTTCGAGAAAGTTTCGCTGCTCAATGATCAGTCCGGAGGCAGAGAATGTCTCGGTATCGGCAACGATGCACTGCACAACCGTCTCGCTTCCAATGGCATCTTGTGAACAGCATGCTAGGAAATGCCGAGTGACAAGCTCGTAGACTTTGCGTTCATTATCGTTCTCGAAATCCGTTGTGAACTTGGTTGGATGAATCGGAGGATGAGCATTGTCGTTTGAGCGGCCTTCCCGTGGACGAATGAACTTTCCACCGTCCACGAGTCCGGAAGCATATCCCCCCCATTGGTCCGATTCGAACTGCAACGCAACGAGGGTCTTGATTTCGTCATCGGAAATAGTATCCCGAACAAACAAATCCGTTTCTGTTCTCGGATATGACAAAATACCCTTCTGATACAGTGCTTCGGCCACGTGCATCGCATCTTCACCAGACATTTGCAATTTTCTCGAAGCAAGCTTTTGAAATTCGACGGTGTTCAGCGGCAGTGGTCTCCATTTTCGAGCCTGTTTCTTGTGGACAGACTGAACAACTGTTTCCGGGGCTCTCATGCAGCGATCATACAGGACAAAACACGTGAGGCGGTCGAAGAGCCTACCACGGCTCCATGCAAAATGGACCGTGTCCAACTTCATGTCGATAGAGTAAAATGTTTCTGGTCGAAATGTCTCAATCTTATGCTGCCGCTCCACCACAAATCCAAGAGTTGGGAACTGACACGGGCCATAGGAATAAATAACGCGCCGTCCGTTTTCCTCTCTTCGCAACCCAGGGAACTTTTGCTGCAAATGATCCGTCATCCATCTTGTAAACGCAGCTCCGATTCTCAAATCAACTTCCTGTCGAAACGCTACTGCATCGGCTTCATTCTTATTCGGTTGTACCAAATTCAGAAACGCTCGATTGATATCCCGGGGTGTGAACGACGAAAATCGTGCGCGGAGAACATGAAACGGCCGACTTCTGCGTTCCTTTTGGCAAATTCCGATAATCTCAAATCCTATTGCCTCGCCCTCCCTATCACAATCCGTCCAAATGACAAGCGTGTCCATATCTTTGCATTCCTTTTGCAGAGTGGTGATGATGTCCCGATGGTCTTCCGCAATAGTCTCCACAACAGGCGCAGAAAACGCTTCTACAGATTCGCATCTTCCCCATCCATATTCATCCGGGAAATCAAGACCGCAAACGTGACCTCTGACAGAAGTAAACCGCATCGTCACTGATCCAAGCTGCGGATGCGTCGACTCGAATTCCATCGTTGCAACGCGACCCACGCTGCGATTTGAAACTCGAGCATTTTGCGATAGAATATTTACAATTTCTCGAGCCGCCGATGGCTTCTCGGCAACATTCAGAACAATTCGCCCCATAATAATATTCTGCACATCGAACAGCCCCAACTCGTTCACTGACCGCGTATTTTTGTAATGGGGGTTTTCCTTTAAATTATATATATATGCATATATATTCACACAAATAAAAGACAGACACAGACACAGAGACGCAGTAAAAGAGTGCGACTGTGCGCGTGCGACTGTGCGCGTGTGTGTCGGGGGAGAATATTTGGAGATTTTCCCGCGAAATGAAGAACGGCAGGTGAACTGACTGTGTTTTTCGGATGGTCGAGAAAAGAAAGACCCTGTGCACAAACTTCGAGCTGCAGCTTCGCGCTTCCCCCCACCCCCACCCCATCCCCTGGGAAAGCGACGGATCACGTTCCGCTTGCGAAAATTCGCAGACGCCGAGGGATGGCTTTGAAACGACAAGCGGCCGACATTGAGGATGCATCCTCAGCCGGTGGCCATGGATAATCTGTGTACAATGCAGGTGATACTCACAGACGGATGTTCTTGGTCTCTCGCGTATAGTTGGGCACTGTGCATTCCGCAACATTTCTTACCGGACGGCGGGGATCGTGACTGGGACCGGGTGAGAAGTGAGTAGTGCTCGCAGCGTTTTTACTGAAACACGATGGTGACAAAAGTGGGCTGCATTTGAAAAATCAAAAACGCAAAACCAATCATCACACCAACAACATCAGTGATGATGATGACGACAATAATAATAATAATGGTAGTAATAATCATTCTCATTATCGCAAGAACAAGAACAATGACGATCAGCCGTTTAAAAAAATGATATATATGGACTTAGACTACGGAAATTGCAGAACTCGACAATGTGATCGACGCGGTGCAAGAACTCGTGCTTGCTCCAAAAAGGAGTTTCGTGTCCGAGGTGAACAGCAACGGGTCAACGTACCGTCGATTCAAGAAATAGCGATTGATGAACCGAACCATGCCCAAGGACATGAGAGACCAGAAGAAGAAAAAGAACATCAGCAACAGAAGCAACGATGCATTGTCCAATTGGTGTTTTGCAATGCCATAAAACACACCGGATAATACTCCCAGAACAAGCCATCGAACCGCATTATCTTCCGTCGCAGAGAGAGAGAAGCGGATTCCCAGAAGACATGCGCTGTGATGGGACACCGCAATCCTGTGCATGAAAAACTGATGAACGACAAACGCAAAGAATGCAATGGAGAATGTCCATCCAAAGACGACTCCCAGTGTGACGCATATTCCCATTGTGCAGCAAAACGCTAGAAGCGAATAGCACACAATCAAAAAAGACTGCTGCTCCGTCTTGGAATCCATCAATCGGTGTTCTTTGCCACCAAGGGACACCCGTTCGTGAATTTGATGAACGATCCAATTGAAGAGCGGGCCAACGAGGAACAAGATGTAATCCGAGAAGGACTCTCGATCTTCCTCGTAATAAGTTGGGAACAAGCGTGTCTTTGAAAAAGGCATTTCCACGCTCTTGTTATGAAGTCGGCGAGAGAGGTCGTCTGGTGCCGAATAGAGTGCTGCATACTTGTGCAACTTCTGCGGATCCAGCGCAGGATTCTTCACGACAGGCGGGAGATAAGAATGCGGATCTATACCAAACGAGCAATCCTCGATACAAAGAACTGCATGTGAGTATCGCAATTTGGGAATCAATCCAAACAGCCGACGAAACAGGCGCTCTAAAACATGCTGCTTCGCAGGAAGGATGTATCCAATGGCAAAGTACAGGTCTCGCGGCATGAAGTACGCGTTCAGCAAATCCACGATTTCCTGCAATCGATAGTGCCTCTTTCTGTCCTTCGTTCCGTGATATCGAACACTGATTGCATTTGTCAGTCGCTCCCATTCATAGTCCGTAATTCGGTCCCGAAGGCCGGCGAACGGAACCCTTTGAATTTCCGACTTCCCAGCAGGAACAGGCCAACAATAGCATGGAAAACTCTGTTGCCCCTCAATGAAAAATTCCATGTAGACACGCGAAATTAAAAGAGACGGTGTATAGCGTGTCTTCGACCGCACATACGGAGGGAAAAAGTGAGAAGAAAGATGCGAATCCAAAGATTTTAGACGCGAAATCCGGTGAGCCCACAGAGACACTGCCCACAGAGGAATGTTCGAGAACCCAATCAAGATACCAACCGCATAAGCCTGAAATGCCAGCGGAAGCACGGTGACGCTCACAGAAACAAGAACCAGACACGCAACGACACGCAATCGTATTCGCAAATGTTGAGAAACAATTATTTGCATGTCTGAAAACCACTGCGAAGAAAACGTTTGGTCTTCCTCTCGTCCCAAAACTGTTGACAGCAACGGATACAACTCGGTGGTTCGAAGTCGAAAAGACGAGTCAAAGAAGGCGACAAAGGAACAGAAGGATTGGTGCGCATTTCGAAGAAGAGAATCTCGAACGGAACCAGAAGAGACGCCTTGGTGTGGTTGTTCCTGCAATAGCTGAATATCAGCATCATCATAATCCGCAGATCGGTATCGAGAATGCAACCATAAATAAATGCAAAGCAGCAAGTATAGAGTCAGTGAAATAGACACAAATCCAGCAAACACATATTCCCACTGAACGTTGTGCAGCGAACCAAGGTAGATGAATAAGTCAACCGTGTCTTCGTTTGAGCCCATTTCTGTCTGCGTTCGGACGCTTTTCTCTGTGTTGTTGTTGTTGCTGCTGGTGTTGTTGTGATTCCTTTGGTTATTCGTGCATGACGAGAGAATGTTGGGAGAAGAAATCTCAAAATGAGAAGCACTGCTGGCATGCTTTGGCTGCGGAGAGGTCGGATCCGGAGCATTGCTGACATGCATCCGTAGTCTGTACAACAAAACGCACAAAACGTACAGTGCATGGGAATATCTAGCAAGGATGGGACATATTTATTTATTTTATTTATTTTTTTAATCATTCATTCATCCATTATTCCAAAGAAGTCTCCTTCAGGTTCCTGTACAAGTCTAGGGCGCGCTTTCGCTTCTCTGCGCCAGGAAACGGGGGCGGAGAGATCGCTTCCTTCAGAGTAGACGTGATGGTTTTGCGATAGGACCGAAGGTGGCGCAGCTGCTGGCCCTTCCGCTCCATCAGATCAATCACATTCCGGAGTCGTGACATGAGATCCAGATCGGATGCTTGGAATGAAGATGCGGCTTCCTGTGTCTGTCGCAGAAGCGTCGAGTATTCACGGTTCAGTGTCTCGTACTCTTGCTCGAGTGAGGAAATGACTTCGTCGATATCCACGTCGGCCCCCATTGCAGAGTTGGCAAGCTTATTCTGCCTTGCAATGATCGACGAGTTCAGGCCACTGCCAGACAGCGACTCTCTTCGCTGAGAAGACGAAAATGACCCGTTGTTGTTCTTACGGTCCGCTGACTGCTGCTGCGCAGACTCGGGACGAGGGCGATTGGGAGTTGGTGAAGGTGAGGGCGACGCATTGCGGATCCTATGTCCGTCAATTGCATTTTGCACAACAGCCGTCGTGTGGAACGATGGTCCAGTGTTGGTTCCAAGGAGGAAAGGAACGTCTTGGTCGAGATTGGCTTGTCTGAGCTTCTCGTGCATATTCCCCAAGTATGTAGAAATGGATGACAAGCTCGGTGGAGGAGGACGTGCAGCAACAGCACTGACAGGTCGCTTTTTCGACGCAGCGGAACCGGAGGCCGCAGAGGCTTGAGAGGACGAGCCTGCTCCACCACGCTTCTTAACCGTCTTCTTTTTCGCTGCCTCCTGCGACTGCTGCTCGAGACTCGTCAATCGATCCACCAGGTGCTCGTTGATGTTGATGATCTCCGTCAAGGCAGTCTCCAACTTTGAGTTTCTGGTTTCAAGATCAACACGGTGACTGTGTTCATTGTCGAACGCAGACTGCAAATCCTCGATTTTGTGCTGGCGGTCCTCGACATTCCTCGTCAGTTCGGAAACTCTGTTCTGCAGTTCACCAACACTGCCTGCTGCAGTCCTTTGTATTGCAGAAAGCTGTGCATCCAGGTCGTCCGATCGAATCTGATACGTCTTCTTTTCACTCTCCAGCGCCCGTGACATATCCTTGTAAAATACAGCATCCTTTTCAAACCCTCGAAGTTGCTCCCGAAGGCTATTCGCAGTTGCAATCAAGTCGTTTCGCTCACGAGTAAGCACTTCCCGCTCGGAATTCCACGAAGACTGCAACCTCGCGATACGTGACTCGGCCTCTTCACGAGCATCAAACGCCGCACGCTTTGTCGACTCGTATGCATCCTTGTAGAACGAGCATTCCGTTTCCAAACGGCGGATCTTGTCCTGGAGAGCGCGGAAAGCGGACGCAACTGCATGCGAGTTCGAAGCGGATGCGCCGAGATCGATCATGGACCCGCTTGCTCCAAGCTGCGAAGCATTTGGGTTGAACGCCTGCGACTGGCCCGAAGCATGGTGCGGAAGATCGGCAGTGGAGAGTCTTGAGAGATTGTGCCGAAGCTGGTCAAGTTCATCAGCGGTGTCTCCGCGGTGAATGGAATCTGACATTCTGATATAACTACACAAAAAGAAAGGCAGGCTCGTTCGCTCGCTTGCACCTTTTTTTTTTCTTTTTCTTTTTCTTTTTTCTTTTTCTTTTTCTTTTTTTTTGAGGGGGGAGGTGGGGCGCAGAAAAGTGAAATCGAAATGCACTGAGAAAATTGGAAAGGGAAGAAAGTCAGAGAAATACAATCTTTTAATTTAAAAAAACTAAATGGAAATACGGAAAGGAAAGGAGGGAAAATAAAAATGGAAGAGTTGAAAAAATAAAACAGTCCGGCGTTGCAGACGGAAATGCAACGGCTGGCAGCTTGGGTGTTTCAACGATTTTCCTACCGTAGTCAAGTCTAGAAATTTCTTTCATTCTTTCACTTTTTCTTCATTCTATTATTTCTGTATGTTTGTGTTTTTTATAATCGAACTCTCAAGCAACACGTTTCATCAAGGACAAGACACATATTTCATGGCTCCAAAGAGGGGTCTTCCTGACAAGCTCAAACTGGCCATGCGCGAAGATGCCGAGAGCAAGAAGAAGCGACGGCCCTTTAATGTAAACAAATCTGCATTGAAGAGTTGGTGATCGCCCCCCAATTAAAGAAGCAAAATCAAAACATGTGGCTTGGACCTGTCTTCGGTGATAGCTTAGCCCGATGGCCAATCATGATTCATGTTTTTGGCGAGCGTCTGCTTCTGTTTTGCTCGTACAACGCTTTAATTTGGACAGCGACGAGTCCGCTTGACATGTGTTTTGTTCCCCACCGACATCCTCGAATTGAAACAATGTGCAGCAGTTCGCACTTCGCAGGTCCGTCAAGAGCCAGAGCCCAAGAACAAGAAAGGGAATGTTTATTGTTGTTTGTTACCGAGACCTTGGAACTGCGGAACAATCCGTGAACAGACGCGGCAGCTGACAATTGAAACAAAACAAAAAATAAGAAAGAGAAAACATCGAAGAAGAGTGCAAAAAGCAGAAGAGAGGACGAAGAAGGAAATATAAAGAAGACGTCATCTATACAATTAAAATAAAGAGACCGAGCAAAACTATTATTACAGGGTCAAGTAAGACACCGGCAAAGAGAGAAGTACACGGCGAGGACTGCAAGACTACATTGTAGAAATGATCTTGTCAATCTGCAGACCGACTTCTGGACATTCGACACGCAGCCTTTGAAGCATGGTCTTGATCTTTTGGTTCTTATCTTGCGCCTTTGCAAGTTCGGAATCGAGAGCGTCTGGAGAAATCTGGCACTGATACTTGCTCTCCTTGATGTCCTGATACTTTTGGATCAAGCGCAGAACGCTGGCCTTTTGTTCAATGAGGGCGTACTTGTCAAGACCGAGTCGGTGGACTTGCTGCTCTGCATCCGCCAGCGTTTCGCGCTCCCGATCAACATCCGACGCAAGTGCCGACGCTTGAGCAGCCAGATCTTGCTGTTGCACATAGGCCTGGCGAATCTGCTGATCGTACTTGGCGGCATTGCTCTTCTCCTTTTCCAGCTCCGAGGCACGCAACGCTACATCCCGTTGCAACGAAGCGCGGGTGGCAGCAGCACTGGCTCCACTTTTGGAGGATTGGGTCTGCTTGACAGCGAGCGACGCGCGACCTTTAGTAGCAATCATCTCTCGTTTGTAAATCAACTGCTCCATGTCGTCCACCAGCAACTTTTGATCTCGTTGCAACTGTTCGTAACGAACCTGCATGATATGGATTTCTTTTTTCATCTTTGAAATATCATCCTGTCCGACAGTCGGATCTAAGGCCTCTGCCGTCTCCTTGGACAGGGAAATCTTCTTTTCCCAGAGCATGATCGACCTTTCCGCTTCGATCAACGAATCCATAATCTGCTTCTTATCCGACCGAATCTGCTCGATTTGCGATCGCAGTCGGATGGATTCATTTTCGAGCTCTCCAAGCTTCGCTTCAAGAGTGCCTTCCATCTGAAAGTTGACATCTGCGATCGCAGACTGCGTCTTTGCATTGCGCGAGAGTTCTTCGTTCAAGCGTACCATGTCCAAGTGCATCCGATCCATGTCCTTGGCAAGAACCTTGACATTCTCTTTGTGAGATTCGTGCTCATTCTCCAGACGTGTCCTCTTATGAAGCAACACGTTCTGCTCAGCTCGCAGAGTCTGCACAGCCTCGGACATTTCGCTGAGTCTGTTGAGGAGCTGAACAAGATCCGTTTGAGCGCGGAGCCACAGGCGCTGTGCGTCGTCAATTTCCCGTTCAAGGCCTTCAATCTGCCGGCCCATGTTCTTGATGGTTGCTTCCAAAGGACCTGTGTCGGCTTCTTCACCCACTTCTTGCATCCTAGCGACCAACGCCTCGTATCGTCGATTCAACTTGTCCAACTCTCGCTGCTTCCGTTCCACTTCGTCATTTCGTCGGCGAACCTCAACCTCAAACTTGTCCACGGAGGCTGCACGCTGCGCCAATTCAGACTCGTATTCCCGAAGAGCGTCCTCAAGAGAATCGTTGTGCGCATGAAGGGTAATGGAGTCCATCCGAATACGAGCGATCTCATTCTGGACTTGAGCAAGTTCCATTTCTCGGTCGCGCACTTGCTTCTGAATCTTGGACACCTGTCTCATCAGAGAATCTGAGCCCTTCTTGAGCGCGCTCTCGTCATTAGCAGCCTCTTCAATCTGGGATTGCAAGCCTCGCAACGACGAAGTCTTGAGTTCGATCGACCGCTGTGTTTTGCTGAGCTCCTGCTGAAGGCGTCGTGCCTCCTGGTCCAATCGCCCCACTTCAGCATCTGTGGATTCAAGCGACCTATGCAGCATCGAGTGTTTGGACGACATTTCTGTACTGGACTCTTTGATCTTGGCGATCTGTCCTTCGACGAATTCTTGCTCCGCATGGAGCTTCCGCGACACCTGAACCAGCTGTCCATTTCTTTCCTGCTCCTTCGCAATTGACCTGTCTAAGCCAACGAGTTCAGATTCCAAGGAAACAACCTGCTCACGTTGCTTTCGAATCGCGTCTTCCGTTGCCCTGAACGCTTCATCTCTGCGCTGCATTCCAACCAGACTGGATTTCCACTGTCCCATGAGTACCTTCCTGTCGAAGTGGATTGTTGCCATTTCATTCGACGCTTCAGAGAGCGCCTTTCGTGCAGCATTCGTCTCATTGCGCTGTGCATCCAACTGAGCCTGCAGCGTCGCAAGAGTGTTCTGCTGGTTCTTGATCTGCTCGTGAAGCCCGTCAATTAAAATGTCCTGTGTCTTCTTTTCCTTTTCCAGCGCACTCACGTCTTGCTCAGCCTTGTACGTCTCTCGCCTCTTGACTGCAATCTGAGAGGCCATTTCAGCATTGTATTTTTCAACCTGAACGAGAGTTTCGGCGATACGATCCAGCTCGGATTGGTATCGTTCAAGCTTCCTTTGCTGCTCGTCGCGTTCTCCTTTCTGGGTCTCATACCGGGACTGAGCTTCCCGGGCCTGCGATTCCACCTCCTCACGAAAACGGATCGCCGCAGAATGTTCCTGATGCAGATTCTCGAGGTTTTCCTGCAACTTGGCCAACTGCTGCTGAACTCCGTAAAGCTCGGCACCAACAGTGTCCTTCGAAGTCGTCATCCGCTGGAGCTCCGTAGTCTTCTCTCGAAGCTCCTGTTCAATTCGATCAAGCTCCGTAGACAGCTGCACTTCGACGGTTTTCTGAATCCGCTCAGGAAGGAATGCAAACGGAACATCCGAGCTATCGGAGCCAGTTGGCGACGACGGTTGATTTCGATCCATAGTTGCTGCTACTGGATTTGGAAACCTATCGAATGCCAGTGAAAACAAGAAACACACAACAGAAAGAAAATCAAGAACAAAGAAAGGATTGCTATTCGAAAAAAAGGATAATAATAGTCATAATAATAAAACAAGGAAGAAAGAAAAAGAAAGGGAAAAAGTCTCAAAAAGAATCCGAGAAACGAGAATTAAAACGTCACTTTTCCTGTTTCCTTTGTTGATGTTATTGATTGCTTTGGTTTTTGTTGTTGTTGTTGTTGTTGTTGTTGTTGTTTTTTGAAGAACGTTGACACTAGATTGGCATCAATTGAGTCCTGATGTGGGAAACAAGGGGCAGTTCAAACGGACGTTGTTTTCTGCAAAATCCTATCTTTTTCTCAATGTCTCCTTTGTAATGAATGCACCTCTCCGTTTGTTGCTTATGCAATTACTTCTTCTTTTTGTTCTCCTTTTTTTTCTCTTCTCATTCGCCACCATTATCATCTTGTTCTGCCCTTCTTGGTATTGTCATCTTGTCGGATCCAGGTACAATGTCCAGCTTACCGCTGTCTGCCGAGGCCAATGGGTACTTGGAAGCGCATGACATCCGTCCTTTGATGGAACGGATGCTCCGGGAAGTGGTTGTGCACAAGCCGCAAGATCCGATTTCGTTCTTGATTGATCTTCTGCAGCACCCTGAGTGCCCTCGAATCATTCTTTCATCGTCGCATCTTGCATCTCCTGTCACAAAAGCAGTCATCGACTTCATTGTGTCTTCCACAAGGGTGTTTCCTGTTTCACTGGATCAGATCGGAAAGAAGAATGCATCGGACGACCTTGCATTGATGGAATCGACTTCCAACTACATCAAGACGAACAAGGATTGCGCAAAGTCTGGCTGGCTCTTGATTGGGCTTCCCAAGAATCGAACGCAGGCGCTCAAGTTGCAGGCTCTTGGAGTCCTTCCGACGCATGTCATCAATCTGGATGTGGCAGGAGAGCAGTCTGTGGAGACACCCGAGGATAACGAAAATCGGAAACAGATGATTGCGTGTTACAAGCCGGAAAGTGTTCGCAATGTCAAGACTGACCAGAGCACAACCTCAAACAGCAGCGCTGCGGTATTTGAAGAAATCGCAACCTTCGTTCAAAAGCCAGTGAAGCCTCTGCGGACGCAAGGATTGGGAGTCATGATTTCTGGTGCGCCTGCTTCTGGGAAGGGTACGCAGTGCGAGCGGATTGTTTCGGAATTCCAGCTGATTCACATCTCCACTGGTGACTTGCTTCGTGACAACGTCAAGCGTGGAACCGAACTTGGCGCCAAGGCAAAAGCATTCATGGAAGCCGGCAAGCTGGTTCCCGACCAGATCATCATCGACCTTGTTTTGGATCGTTTAGCGCAAACCGATTGCAGAAATCAAGGATGGTTGCTGGACGGATTCCCAAGAACACGGAAACAGGCACTGGCTCTTTCTGCTGTTGGTGTATTGCCGGATCGTTTTGTGCAGCTGGACGTACCGGATTTCTTGCTGGTAGAACGAGTTACTGGTAGAAGGACGGATCCTGCTACTGGGAAGATCTATCACATGAAGTTCAGCCCTCCAGATTCCAAGGAAGTTGCCGCTAGACTAGTTCAGCGAGCAGATGATAACGAAGAAACGGTGCGCACTCGCCTTCAAGAGTATCACAAGAACGCCAAAGAAGTGCTGGAAGAATATGCCGGTCTTGTAAAGCGCTTTGACGGTACTGGCGCTCCAGATGATGTATTCCTGCAAATCAAGGCATACATTCAAACTGCAAAGTAGCGACTGAAGACGACAATTTCTCACTCCTTCTCCTTCTCCTTCTTCTTCTTCTTCTTCTTCTGCTTGCTTTCTTTTCTTTTCTTTTCTTTCTGTTTTATTTCTTTGTTTCTTTGATTTTTGTGGGGGCTTTCCTCCACTTCTTTTTCCCCCTTTCAGACTTGTGGGATCTGTGACTTTATTCATGTAAACCCGCATATTTTCCCCTCGGATTCGGCGATTTCTGCAAGCAACAAGCCCCGCCGTTGGCAATTTTTTTTTTTTGAGTTCTTCTCATCGTGTTTTATCTCGCTTTCATCATCTTGACAAAAAGCTTTGAAATCCTAACGTAGGATTGTTTCCTGTCCGGTTAGAACAAAATAAAAACGAAATCTGCCTCACTACCACGATTTTACGTTTTCCTTGTTCTAATATTTCGTTTTGATTTGGCTACTGGTGTCCACAATTCGGATTTGTTGCGAATCGGTCACTCTCAGGCCCCCTTAGATGATTGACTTTCGTAGGATCGATTATTCATGCAACATTGAATCCACAGCCCCTACATTATACACTGAGTATGCATATCTACGAATAGACGTGCATATTCAATCTTGCATCCCGTTGTCGGGAAGCGGATAGGCCCCCAACACGCCTCACGACGCTCTTCAGATAGATGTTCCGCACTCCGTTCCCAATCTCGATCAATCTGCGAGCTGCACGCGGGACATGCAAAACGCTTTTTTGCTTCCGCCTAAGACGTGCATGGATCTCACCGCAGCGCCCGCACGTTTTGGACGTGTACTCCTCCGTCACGATGGCAACATGGCGCTCGCGATACTCGGTCGCCGTATGACACAAACGTTGCAAAAAGTGAAACCAACGAATGATAGAATGATAGATGGTTACGGATGTTGCCTTAAAGGTCGAGCGTGCGTAAGCACGGATTCCTGTGAAGCAAACGTGCTAGTGTCGGCCAGTGTTGATCGTGTCTGTTTATGCATACTTCCGTATGCATGAAAATGACGGGTTATTATTCAACGGCATGACATGGTGGTGGTGATGAGGGGAGGAAGACAGCGGCAGGACAGACTTTGAAAGACATCATGTACGACCCAAAAACAAAAAACAAAAACAGAATTAATTAATTGATAATAAAAATGAAAACAACCTTCGCCATATCTATTACTTTCAGAAGCTCGAGAAGATTTCTAGGATTGCGGTATTCCAAAACCGCAATTAATGTCCGGAATACAATCCTCAGCAGACACTTGGCGAACATCGTGAAAACGAGAAAATATTGAGTTGTCGGTCGACATACTCATCTCAAAGAACGATGTCAATGCAGGGTCACTACGTGCATAGTAACGCGCGTCAAACCCGTCAAAATCCGCGATACAAATGTCAGCTCCTGAGTTCACTAGCGCTGTCACAAAATCGACGCGACCATTCCGCACAGTCAAAATCAAAGCAGTTTCGCCAGTCACTGGCGATCGGAAATTCACATTCATGTGTGGATGAGAAAGAAGACATCGAGCGACTGCCATGTGACCCGCAGAGCAGGCAAACATGAGTGCATTATGACCCAAAGTCTTTTCGCAAACGGTGACGTCTGCATTTGCATCAAGTAATTGTTGCACGATTTCGGCATGTCCCAGTCTGCTAGCCTCCAGCAACGCTGTCATGCCACTCGCTGCAGATACGTGATTCACGTCGGTACCTCGACCCAATGCTGCACAAACAAGGCCAAGATGACCAGCTTTGCATCCTTGCATCAGAACACTCTCCGATGTGCTTTCCAACAAAGAACATCCTCGCTCGACCAACAACTGAGCAATGTCAAAGTGCTTATTGTCAAGTGCGCACAGAACGGGCATCTTTTTGAATGGGAAATTAACAACAGCCGAAGACAATGATTGAGACGATGCATTTGACTTGAGTGCTGGAGAAAGCAGCAACGAACTCACCAGGTCCTTAAACCCATGAGAAGCCGCATACGAAAGAGGGGACATTCCGTTACACTTGGTGTGAGAAATGTCTGCACCCGCTTCACATAGAATCTGCACTGCTTCAGCGTTGTTCGACACTACACAGAAATCCAGCGCGGTTAAATGAGTGTTCGGGTCCTCTGCACCAAGATTCGCTCCTGCACGAACGAGAATGCGGATCATGGCAGCATTTCCTTCCTTTGCTGCAATAAGCAAAGCCGTTAGCTGCTGATCATTCTCCATTTCAAGATCGATAGGAACAGACACCAACTCCTTGGCACATTCTGTGAAACCAAATCTTGCAGCCATACATATGGCTGATCCATCAGTGCTGGACGCAAAATCTGGTTCCGCGCCGCTTTGCAGCAACAATCGAACCACATCGACTGCGTTGTAGGACACTGCAGAGATGAGTGCTGACCAACCGTCGCTGCAGCGAGCATTGATGTCAGCGCCACTTCTTATCAGCGCCATTACAGAAGCAACGGACCTGGAGTCGCAAGCAAACATGAGCGCTGTATAATCTTCTGCACCTTTCGCATTCACATCCGCGCCCATTTCGGCCAACGCCTCGACGGTCAAGGCATTTCCACAGCGGCACGCAATGGACAAGGCGTTTTGGCCTTCAGGACCCGCAGCTTCAATCTCTGCCCCACGTCTCGCCAGTTCACGAATGAGCTCGGGGTCGTCGTGAATTGCAGCTAGCATCAACGCAGTGAAGCCTCCACGGGATACTGCTGTGGGATCCGCACCGACATTCAGCAGCAAGCGCGCAACAGATAACGAGCCGTTTTCACATGCAAAGTGAAGAGCATTTCGACCCACCACATCTCTGGCATTCACAAACTGGCGCACCTCCGTGAGGCTTGGCGTCAGTACGGCTTCGTCTCTTGCACTCTCCGGAACAAGACATGGGTCGGAAAAGTATCGCAAAATTAACTGAGCACTCGTGGCATCCCCGGCACGACATGCTTCCATCAACGAACTTCGCCCAGTGATATCCACAGACCTAGGATCGGATCCAAGCTGAAGAAAATCCTTGACTAACTCTGGAATTCCAAGGCCAGACGCAATAATAAGCGGTGTGCGGTCATACTCGTCGATGGATTCTCTTGGAAGCGACGAGTCGTCTTCCACGATCTTACGAACTGCATCCACTCGACCTGCAAGGAGCTCCCGCCAAAAGATCAACTCGCGATTGTACATTATAATTGGAGAAAGAGGAATTGAAATGGCGCTTGAGTGCGAAGCGTTCTGCGTGCTCCAGTTACGAGCGATCGCAGTCGCGTTCACGTCTTCCTGGGCTGCTGCACTTGCAAGAGTCTTCGAATGCTGCGATCTGCGGCGGCGTTTCTTCTCTGGGGCTGGCAACTCATTCACAGGAGTTCTGGAGGTCCTCTTTGATTTCCTCATTGTATTTTCCCAACAGACTGATTTCAACAATCAATGCGTGTCTTTCAGAAATTGGGAACATATCCAGGAAAACTCTTGAATTGACTTCAAGCGATCCCGTGAGCCGACCGAAGTCGTACCAATCCCGTTCCCCGCACGCAGGAGCTACGGCCGCCGGGGAACCCTTTCTGCGACTCTCGGAATGGCTGCTCCTCAGTCCTTACTTTCTCAGTTCCGTCGATTCCTTGCTAGAGACGTTATTCAACAGTCCTCAAATCGGCAGTGCGGACAACGAAATATAATTTTAAATTAATTAAAAATAAATAATAAGAAACCACAGGATAGAGGATAGAGCAGCGATGGGATCGAGGTATGCGGTCTGTCCACACTGCTCATGAAAAACAGATCACAATAAAATTACGGTACATGCACAAGAAGAATGCCGCCGCAGCCCAGACCTGCAAGACACCACGAAGCAGTAAACGGGCACGTAGACATCGATACAGTGTATACAGGGATACTTGTAGACGCCACACGAATCGAGTCGTGGATTGCCATGCCAGGAACGGCAGAAGCACGATCCGCAGTCGAAGCAGGACCGACAGGGGCGTCGTCGCTGTGGGCAACGACCTTCGTTCTTTCCTCATTCACGTACTGCAAGCGCGTTCCCACAAGCCCTACAGACATCCAAGACGTTGCTCTTCTATGGCGAGCAACTGGCTCTTTGAACACTTCCAACTGCCCATTCGCGGTACAAAAAATGACTCGCGATCCATCCACGGAGACGTCGGAATCCCAGAAAAAATCCACTGCCAGTGAAGGTGAAACTGGCTTCCGCCGAAGCTGTTTTTTCCCAAACACGTCCAATTCTGTGATCACGAGTTGGTCCATGACACTGTTGGATCCAAAAAGAAACCGACCCCTCGCACTGAATCCCGACACGATCGGAGGTCGACAGACGCGCGCATCTGCCAAGATACAACAAGGGTCTGCAACGTCAAGAAACACAGGACACCGGTCGACAAAACTTACCATAAGGACTCTGCCAAGGTATGGTTCTAAATGCAGGCCAATCACCGGAGAGGCACATACAAACAGTGCCGACTTCAGAATGGCATCTATGCCGTTTTTCCCCTCAGAAACCTGCAATTGCATGAAAAGGACATGGCCGGAAGAACTTCCCACATAAAGGCCCAAAGTCGCTGGATCAAACTCTACAGATAGAATCCGATCTCCAATCGACGGAAGCCTCACAGTCGTGACGACCGATTTCAACTCCAATCGACGAAACGGATGTACTCCCTCGTGCTTTGGAACCAGATACAAGTAGGCTTCTCCCACATCATTCACTACTGCAAGCAAGCCACACCAACGCTCATTCACTGTCAGAAATGGACATACTTTAAAGTCAACAGAGTAGTGTCCTGGAACAGTGAAATCAAAGCACTTCCTCATCGCATCCAAAATCGCCGAGGCAGACGAGTTCGCTGTGTTCCGCTGTTTGAGGAACGACGCTCTGCAAATTGATACCACACACGCGTCATGTGCATTCGTGCCCAGCGGCCGAAGAGCGTCTGCAAGCGACATGGAACTGCAAGCGAACCAAAGATCGACGCATGATCGGATGTCAGCATCATCAGCGGAAGAGGTTGCGTCTGGAAACCACGCACAATGTCGGATAGACTGCCCCGGTCCCGCAACGTTCAAGAACACTGATGCGGGTGACATCTTTCGAAGACCGCCTTCCTCTAACGGCATACTATCGGCAGATATCCTCGAGTTCATGTCTGGAGACAGGACCGAACTCGCTGAATCGCGTACACGGACCTCCAGTGACAGAGGAGGAGACGGAGGCGCGCTTCCAGCCCAAACAGTGAATGACAACGACGGGTCGCCAGGCTCTCCGAATCTAGATACATAATCCGCATTCAACTTCGTGGATCGCGCTCTGTGGAAAGCATTCACGGCCTCGGAGGTGTGCATGCTTTCTGGAATGCGGTGCAACACGCCCAAGACGGAAGATTCAAAACCAGACAAGGACAGTCGGAAACGCTCTTCCATTTGCTGCCGCTCCGTCGTGTTCTTTGTTTCGCCCGTACCATCATCTGCCGCAACATCCACGGACTGCGGAACGTCCACTGCAGCAGACGGAACGCTTGGTGGCGGTGGGACAACAACGTCGTCTTCAGCAGAACCTTTTCTTTTCTTTTTATGGACTTTTGGAGGCGTTGGTTTTGCATTGTCAGCAATTGCTTGCGAACTCATCTTTTCTTGGCGCCGAGACATGCTCTGTGCATTCGAATGTGTTTCTGCAAGCTCGTCCTGCTTGTCGTCTTGAGCATCAACATCATTGAACGCCGGAGTCTTTCGCCGAGTACACTCTCTTCGCGGTCGGCTGGAGCTCATCACAGGAACAAAAAGTGCAGATAGAAACTCTATTTGACTGCGAAACGCCACAACATTCCATACCACGAATAAAAGTAGAGCGGGGGGGGGGGGGGGGGGGGGAACAATAAAACAAAATGAAAGGAGAAAAGGAGAACGGAGAAAAGGAGAAAAGAACACGAATATTCGGGTTTGTCTCCAGCGCCGCGTCACGCTACCACAGGAGAAAACCTCAAGCGGGCTCGACCTCCATTTGTTGGCGATTGCTTTGCGACAGCGCAGATGGAAAAAAGGTTTTCGATTCAGTCGCAGTGGCCAAAGACGGGAGAAGTGCGGCAATGTTGAAATGCGTGCTCCAACGAACCTTGCATGGAGGAGGTGGTGGATTCTCCTCCTGTCGACACGCTGTTTGTAAATCGAAGATCCTGCGTACTCCTCCGCCTTGGGCAGCTCGAAGTTTCAGTTCTGGGAAACCGCCATTGATGTTTGAAGACGATGTGGTCCTTGCCGAACGCGACCCATCATTTGAAACGACTCTGCGGATGGTCGAACCTCCATCGCGCACAAAATCTGGAGTACGCTCAAACAAAAGCCATGCTTCGGATAAGCTGCCTGAACCGTCACGGTTTGTGATCCGCCCGGCTGACGGACGGACCGATGCTTCTCGACAAGAGATCACGAGCTGGGTTGATAGCATTTGCACACGGGTCTTCGAAGTGTTTTCTGTGGCTGGAAGATATGAGGATCTGCTCGTCTCTGTTTTTTCTGCTGATGACGATCCGTGCGGATTCACGTTTGACGTGGTTGTTTATGGCGATGACGAGTCCGTAGACCATTTTCGTTCGCTCACAATTGCGGAACCACATGCAGGTGCGCCTCGCTGTCAGGCAGCTGCTTGTCGACTCGTATTGGACGGCGATACTTTGCATGCCGAGCTGCAACGTGTGCTGCCGCGCCCGCCATCGAAGCCGTTGACCGAAGCTCAAAAGAGGGTCTTTCAAGTTCTGATCGCGAGTTGCTTGGAATGGACTGCGAGAATGAAGGGTGTTCCCATAGGAGACTGCGTTTTAAGAATCGAGGGATTTACAGACTTGGAGCTGCAGTTTTGGAAATCGTTGGGATTTGCGGTTCAGTCATCTCACTCTTTACGGCACATCCTCGAAGATTTTCAGTTGGGGGCGTCCACAGCGGTGGCAGATGCTTTTTTTGACACGCAAGCTGTACAAAATCATGGAGACCATGTTCATACGCATCAGCATGGCGAGGATTGCTCGGTTTGCGCCTCACGCGACAAGAACACCTCGGTGGATCCTTTTGCAAGTTTGCGCCCATTTCTGAAACTGGATGCTGAGACGAACAAGTACCCGTTGCTGAACGAGTCCGTTTGGACCGCAGAATACAGAGATGTCAATCGCTCTCGTTTTCCGAATATTCTTTATCCGTCGATTGTGAAGTTTTCAAACTAGAATTTTTTCATCCGTCACCGTCCAACAGACAACAGCCGAGTCTTTCGGAAACGTTTTTAATGTTGTTTTTTTCTTACTTTTTTTTCCTTTTTCCTGAACTTATATCGGTGATCATTCGTGTCAGAAAGGGAGAGAGATCTTCCTGCATTATCTTTACTGCTGAGAAACGGCTGCAATGGCTTCGATTTCAATGCGTGCATCCCGTGGGAGGCCGGCAACTGCAAACGTTGAACGAGCCGGACGATGCGTTCCAAATGCCTCCTCATAGAGCTTGTTAACCGCTGCAAAATCTGCCATGTCTCTCAGCAGCACAGTGGTTTTCAACACATGAGACATGCTCGATCCAGACGCTTCAAGCACAGCCTTCATATTCGCAAACACTTGCTTGGCCTGGACGTCGACCGTTGCCCCAACAAGCTGCATGGACTGCGGATCCAGTCCAATGACCCCAGACAAGTAAACAGTATTTCCGTGTTTCACCGCTTGCGAGTAAGGACCGATCGCAGCCGGTGCATTCGATGTTGACACAAGCTCCATCTTGTTGTTGGTGCTCTCCCCTGTTCTTCTTTTCCTTCTTTGTCAGCAGTATCTGCGTGAAATCTCCATCGTCGCGCAGCACCTCAGCCCGCCAGCGGAACGACCGTCTTGCAGTCGAGTTGGGGGCCGCTTGCCTGCAATACCACATCCCAAATCGACGCGTGGCGACTGCATTCCCTCGCTTGCACAAAAAGGATTCTACTGTTTTTGCACCGCTGAGCGACAAAGTCAACAGCCAAAGAAAATAAGGCGTTTGCTGCGTGTGTCGTTTTGATTCCTTGTCTTTCCACCCACGACACAGCTTGCAAACAAAAGTTTGGGACAATGTATCCTTCAGGTTACTTGGAATAGAGCTCGTGTTTCCAGCGGTTTTCTTGTTTTTTGTTTGTTTGTTTTCTTATCACCGGTGCTGCTTTTGTGTGTTTTTGATTGTATTTGCCTTGTGCTTGTGTGGAGGGTGGTGGTGAAGCGGTGGTGTTTGGTGTTTTTTACGCAAATGAGCAGCGATGTTGGATCGAATGTGAACGCGGATCCCTCGCTCCGGCGAGTCTCTGCACTTGCGCGACATCTTGCTCCTCGTGTTCTTTCTGTTTCTCAGGTGCTTCCTTCATTCCTGGAACACTTGCGGAGAGAAGCTGGGAGTGCTGCGCTTCCACGGCAGTCACCTCCTGAATTCACTCCTTCTCGGATTGCATACATCTCACCTCATGAATCGCTGTCTTCTGAAACTCTGCAGGCTGGCGTCGTTCTTGTTGCTCATCCGAGACCCGATGTTCGCAAAGCATTTATAGACCGTCTTTGTCAAGCTGCTGTGGAGAGATCTCTTTTGGTGTATGCAATCTCTCCAGAAGGATCAAACACAGTCTCTGTTCCGGGCGTTTTCCGACTGATGACGCATGCCACGCTGTCGCGACGCGCGATTCTGTCGGCGCTGCTGAGACACGGCGCGCATGTCCTTGTTTTCGGACTCGTTTCCACACGCGATGATGTGTCATTGCTGATGGAAGCAGCTTACACCGGCTATCACACTGTGGCTGAAGTGTTTGGTGAGTCCCCGCAAGATGTTCTGGCTAGGCTGGAGACGATCGGGGTGGATGCGACCATGCTTCCGAAGAGTCTCCGGGTCATTGTTCCAGTGCACGGAGACCAGGACATGAAGGAGTAATAACCTCCCCGTGACGCAAAACGATTTTTACAAGTGCGCTTCTTCGAGATAACACGAGGTTACGCGAGACCGTAAGAACGGAGTTTTTCAACCGCGCTCTTGTACTTTTCTTTCAAATCAAAAATCTCGTTGAAGAAATCTACATCGAACGCTTCCAATTCTCTCCGCAGATCCTCATTTTCGGTTTGCAAACGTTGGGCCTCTGCAGTCGACGACTTTAAGGAGGCCTCCATTCTGGCAACACTCTCTTCCAGCGAATTTGACTTCTTGATCGACAGGTCCAACTGAGAACGGAGTGCTCCAATCTCAGCGACCGCTGCGGCGAGATCAGTTTGCGATGCTTCTGCGATACGCCCTTTATCTTGCCGCAGAGAATCCAGTTCTGCGGCAGCTTTTTCCAGCTTTGATCGCAAACCCAGTATTTCCGATTCGTTCGACACTTGTTTCTGACCGAACGTCGTAAGTTGTTCCTCCTTGAGAGTGAGCAGCCGTTGGAGCTTGACAACGTCCTCCTGTAGCTTTGCAGAAGAGAGTCTGTCATCAGTGCGTTGCTTCGCGATTTTGAGTGCCGACGCGGCTTTTTCCTCGGATTCTTTTAGCTGTCCTTCGAGCTCCAAGCATTTTTTCTTCCAGATCTTAACCTGAGATAAAATTTCCGTGTATTTGAGATTAGAAACAGAATGCTGTTTCAATTCTTCGTTCTCCTTCTGCAACTTTTCGACAACCTTCTGCAATGCGACCACGACGTGTTGCATCTCGTGAGGGTCCCGTGATGAAAGAGATCCATCGGCAATCCCAGACGCTTTGCTCGAAACCTTTTTCTTCGATTGCTGCGGTAACAAGTCCCGGATGGTGTCAGACAGACTTGGGTAGGCAGAAACAGTGGAACAAGATTGGACGAACATGTTGTTAAGAGCCTGCAGCTCCTGCACTCGCTGGCGGTACCTTTCGAGGCGCAAGGCGCCCGATTCCTTTTCTAGTCTTAACTGTAACAGCTCACCGTCAACTGTCAAGCGCAACGAATTGCCATCCGAATTGGGTAGAGCAGCTTCCGAAGTCGCGTGCTCCAAACGAATGTCCCTCATCCTGATTTCCTCTCTGAGTTTTGATTCCGATTCACGCAATATGAACAATTCCGACTTACACTGAGCTAGTTCTGCAAGAAGATCACCGCTGAAGACATGAGTACTAGCCTTCTGCAATTCCGAACGAACCCGATCCAGTTCCGCCGAAGACTCCTTCAGTTTCTTCTCGAGCATGTCCACTTTCCCTTGCAATACCTCCGACTCCTTTTCTTTGTTGGAACACAACACAGAAGCGTCTTTCAGCTTCTGTTTGAAGCCATCTAGCTGTTTCTGGACTTTCTTCTCTTCCTCCCATCGAATCCGCGCCAGCAGACTGGCGTTTGGCTTGGAATCCGGCCCATTTGGGTTCTCCGCGAGGCCAGACACAGTATTCGGTCCGGATACTGAAGATGGGGACGGCGCACGCACCGAAGCAGGAACAGAAGTAGGAACAGAAGCAGGAAAAGCCTCCATCGCTGCGACAGTCGTTAGCTGTTTTTTCAAATTGGTGACGTCTGATTCCAAGGACGAAACACGCTTCTTCAAGTCCTCTCTTTCACGCAGGAGCTTGTCGTTCTCTTGCTTGACACTAATGTACTGAGCTTCCAATTTGCCGTTTTCGTCTCTTCCAGAAACATCACGTACTGGACGCGGTTCGACATTCGGTGGATCAACAGTCATATTTTGAGCCCCGGTTTCACGTAGTTCACGATTCTGATTAGTGACAGCAGCTATCTCCATTGCCAGCTTCGCGTTTTCCTCAGAATACCGTTTGCAGGATTCCTCCAAGAGACGACAGCTAGCACACGCATCGTCTCGCTCTCGACGCAAAACATCCAGCTCTGCTTTGATCTTCTCCGTACGCTGCTGCAATGCCAAATATTTGTCGGAATCACCACGATTGGGCTGCGAATTTTGGGACGAAGATGAGACAGCGGCTTCCTTCCTCGCGGTTGCGGACGCCCTCGATGTTAGCATGCTCCGCTTGGCTTCGTCCTCCGCAACCATCACAATTTCCTTTCTCAGCTGATCCACCGCAGCTTGCAAATTCCTCAATTGCACATTCTTTTCATTCAGCTGCGATTTCAGTACTGACAGTTGTCTCTGCATTGTACGGGATGGCATATCCTCGGAAACCTTCTTCAATTGTATTTCCACATCGCATAGCAGTCGATTCTTCTCTTCAAGAGCAGCACGGCATGTATGCAGTTCCTTACGCAATGTGTCTGCCTCCATCTGGAGCGAAGAAACCTTCTTATCGCGATCCATTAGCATGGCCTCCACTTCCTCGGGTGGAATACCGCGTGAAGGATTGAAGGCATCCGCGTTGTAAGGACGATCAATGACATTTGTGCCCGGACGATCCGCTGCCGCTCGAAGACGAGAAATAGACTCCTGAGATTCAATATGGACCTTCTCACAAAACTCCTCCATACGGGACTGCATTTCCTGACGCATGGACAAGTTGTTGTCCCTTTCCAGTTGCAACAGCTCTTGATACCGCAAAATCGCATCGTCTTTCTTTTGCATCTGCGCCTTCAGGCTTTCGATTGTCATTTGTGCAACGCGGACAACCTTGTGCGCGTCTTCTGCTGTTTCTCCTACAAGATCAGAGTCCTTTCCCGAGACACCGCCAGATTTGCCCCTTGTAAACTGAAGGATTTCGCGATCTCGTTCTTCCAAGCGTGCCTGAAGATCTGCCGACAACAATTCTGTTCGGATGAGCTTTTCCTGGATATCTTCAAGCTTCGTTTGCAACATGATGACTGAGGCATCTGCGACTCCGTCATGTGCGGCCGCGGTAGTCGTCGCCGGTCTCCCTCCGAGTCTTTCCAAAGACAGCGAAAGCTCATTTGATACCAATTCGCTGTGACGTATATCCACTTCCAGAAGCCTCTCTTCTAATTCTGATACTCGCTGCTTCAGATCACGGTTCTCTTCTTCCAATGTCGTCTCCACTGAAATCAACTCTTCTTCTGCAGTTCTGAGCGCTTCCGTCGTCTTCTCGAGTTTCATGGAAGAGAACTTCGCTTCATCTCGCAAAAATTCACATTCCCTGCGGAGCCGCACCTCAGATACTTTGGATTGGGAAAGATGGTCAGACACTTCGACAACCTTCCGGATAACATCTCGTGTGTCGGTTTTGGCGCTTAAAATCAATTGCAGTTCAGAGAGCGCATTGTACTTCACCGCCCATTCTTCGCATCGAGTGCGGGCTTCGTGCAGTTCCACTTTCAGCTTATCAAGATTCTCCACATTCTGTCCGTTTTCCAATTTCAACTCATCGTTTCGTCGATGCACGCTCTCCAACTCTATCCACCATCTCTGAGAACGTATCGCAGGAGTCTGACCAGGTCGATTGAAAGACCCCGACCTACGAGAAGTTGAACTTGCAAGAGAAGACGCCGAAGAAGGAACAAGAAACGCATCACGAAGATCCTGCTCGGCTCGCAGTCGCAAACGCCGCTCATCTCGTAAAGACTGCCGAACACGGAACAACTCGGCACTTTTCTCAGAGAGCAACTGGAGCAAACGACGCAACGAGGACGCTTGTTGCTGATTTTCAAGAGAAGCACTCTCGAGCTGTCTTGCATTGTCAATCTCAAGTTTCCGAAGCTGAATTATTTGCAGTTGCAATTTGCCGAGGATTGCTGACGATTCATCCCCAGACTTCGAAGTCTGCTGCAGCTGTCTTACGGTATCATTAAGAGCAACGATTTCGATGTCGTACTGCGCACGAAGAGAGTCCAACTGGACAGACATCTGGGCACTCAACTGGGCTAGGTGTTTGTATGTGGCATTCTCTGACGACAGTTCCAGGATTTTCTTCTCAAGAAGTTCCGTTTTTCTTAAAAGCGCTGCACTTTCCTCTGCCGACAAGCATCCGTTCAACTTTTTCTCCAGCAGGGCCTCTCGTTCGGCAGTTTCCCGATGCTGCTGAGAGAGTCGAACAATTTGCGATTGCAGCTCCTGACACCTTCGGTCGCCAGCAACAACTTCTTCTCTAGATCGGCTCAATCTTTCTTCCACAATTCTCACGTTTTCCTGTTGCTGAGCAAGCTGAACCTGCAAAGCCGTAACAACGGCAATCTGTTGGGGGCCGGAAGCACCAGCAGCAGCAGCGGCATTGGTGGAAACGCTGGACATCTTCTCCATTGACTGCATGTACCTATCTGCACGTTCTTTCTCTGCGCGAAGCTGCACTCGCAAATCTTCAGCCTCTTTTTCGGATTTCTTCACGATCAGCACTAAATCATCAATTCGCACTTTCGCATCAAGAAGTTCCGCTTCCTGAGCAGCGGATGTGGCTTGCGATCGCATCAAGTAGTCTCTTTCAATTCGACATTCTTCGTATTGCAATCTTGGAACACTGCTCTCGATCTGCTTTTCCATTACGACTCCGCGCGCTTCAGTGCTGTGGAATATTTCCTCCAAAAACACGATTCTCTCTTTCATTTTTCCTTGCTGCTCGGTAAACTTGTGCTTCAGCGAGAGCAACTCCCTTGTCAAGCTCTGGAACGATTCGTTCATGTGCACGAACCGCTTCGACATGACGTTTTCGTTGACTTTTAGCAGCGTGATTTTTCGAGACATCTCAGCTATTTTTCGAGTCGTCTCATCGGGATTCTTCGACGCATCTTCCAGAAGCACGCACATGTTCTCAAACTCAGAGCTCTTCACTTTGGCAGCCTCAAGAGCCAGCTGCAACTCAAAAATCTCTCCGGACATCGACTGGAGTCTTTCATCCGTGAGATTCGTAAGATCGCTTATCGCCTGGTCCTTCATGTGAATCAGCTTCTGTAGCCTGGACACCTCGGATTCGTATTCTTCGACCTTGGTATGAACGGAAAACAACTCACGTTGCACATCATCAGCCAAAGAGTACTTCTCCCTGTTCTTCAGCGCGGAGAGCTCACGCGCGGCCGACACCGCAGATTCGACAGCAATTGCAACACCACCGGACTCTATGTTGGAAACAGAACGGCGAAGCTCATGGTTATCCTGCGAGAGCCTTTCCAGTTGAGCATTCGTCCTGTCTAACATTATCTTCAGTTCGCGGAATTCGTCTTCATTGTGAGATGCCGAAAGATCGGGCAATGAACCATCTCCAGAGCGGGCGTCTGACATTCGATTCTGCAATGGGGTTCCAGACACGGAGCTTCTGTCCGTCTGATAAGCTGAAACCTTTCTGCTAGACCGAGATTCCGATTTCAGTTCAGAGACCTTATCAAGAATCGTTCGAAGATTTCGATTTTCCTCTTCCAACTTCGTGATGCGGGACTGGTACTCAACGTCAATATCACGACTGACAACATCCGGAGGCTGTGATTCTTGCCGGCGAGAAGAAGACTTTGCAAGAACAGCAAGCTGGTTCATTTCTGATTCAACCAACTTCTCATGATCTCGAACAGACATTTCGTTGGCCTTCTTCAAAAACCCACGAATCCCACTGAGATTACCGTCTCGCATCGCATCTGCCAGATTGTCTAGCAACATAATTTGGTCGCCAGAGAGACCCAGTTTGACGGCGCGGGACCCAGACTCCCACGCTCGATCTCGTGCGACCGATTTCCAATGCAAAAGCTCTTCATTTGTTCGTTCGATCTCATGCTCCAGTTGGGATTTTAGAGCCCGCAGTCTTTCAACTTCTATCTGATTTCGTGCTTTGAGCACTTCAGGCTTGAGATCGCTGTCAGGAACATTATACTTGACACGCAGAACGTGCAATTGCTCGGCGAATTCCTCCAAATCGACTTCCCGAAGATTAAGTTGGGTAGTCAGTTGCGAGATGTCCCGATCGCGGAACACCATCTGACGTTCTAATTCTCGTATCTCTTCTTGAGCTTCGGTCATGCCATAAATTCCTTTCTCGAACCGGGTCAACTTCTGATTGAGATTTGTCAACCGTTCATCTTTCTCTGCTAATTCTTTGTTCAGTCGGTCAATTCTCTTCCTTTCAATCTCAAGATCAACTTTCAGATGAGCAGCCTCTTTCTGGAATTCGGATTGTGCAGCCAACGACAAAGACGGTTTTCTTCTCGGGCTCTCGCGTTTGGTGCCGGATCTCTCCATAGTCATCGATGAATTCGGAGAGAGAGACGACGTGCGGATTTGTGCGTACGCCTGTTCAAGCTCGGCATTCTTCTCGGCCAGCACTCGATCCAGTTGCTCTAATCGAGTGTCGACTTTTGCAGAATGAGACCGTGCATCCTCTTCTTTAAACCGCACCAATTCCTCACGAAGCTTCGATATCAAGTCCTCTTTTTCCTTCAACTCTTTCTCGTGCATGTCAACGATGGTATGAGCCTCACTGGAGTACTGGTCCACTGCTAAGACCAGCTTTTGCTCAGCAGTCTGCAACCTCTTTTCTAGCGACATTGTGCTTTGGATTAACGCAGCTTTGTCCGCTTCAAGATCCTCAATGCGCTTTTCTGCATCTTGAGCCAACAGCTTCCGCTCCCTGACTTCTTCGGTCAGCCTATCAGCCCGCTCTTCGAAATCGATCAAAGACTGTTGCATTGATCGTATTTGCGATTCCAGATCGTTCTTTGACGCTGACAACGCATTGATCTCCTTGAGATACTTGTCAATCTGCTTGTTCTTCAAAGCAAATTGTGACTTGATATCCTGTGCTTTCTGCGCTTCCGAGTCGCGAAGGATCCTTATTTTCGCCTCTTGATCTCGAAAAGCAGCAAGCTCTTCTTTCAGGTCAGAACACTGCTTGTCTAACTCCAACAGGTCGTGCTTTCGCTTTTCGCTCTGATCCTGGAACTCTCTGTTCGAATTCCTTAGTTGCATGATGGTGGCATCCTTTTCAGTGCATTCGGCTTCGAGCTTAGCTTTGGATTCCTTCAATTCTTCCAATGCTTGATGAAAATTAGCGTTTCCCTCGTAGTTATCATGCGCCTCTCGCAATCGAGTAAGTTCTGTTTTCATTGCCGCGACCTCAGAAGTAAGATCTTTGTTCTCCTCTAACTGGCCCTCGAGGTCGAGTGATTTCAACCTAACAGAAAAACAACATTAGTTGCGACACAGAAAAATGGACGATAATTAAGCCCGGTGGAAAATAACATACTCTGCTACAAGTTGCGAGACTCGGAACAACTGGATCAGATTCTCTTTTGTCACCAGATGGGAAGCAGGATCCACATAAGACGATACGATGGGCAGATACAAGTCATCCAGCTCGTCAACGACGCCCTCACCCTGTAAAAACAAACATGAAACACGTTAATTAGAAGCTCACAATTCACATGTCGCGTATTACACATCATGTGCCACACACTTCACATATCATTCTTGAAGACGAAGCGAATATAAAAGCACCATACTCTCAAAAATCGATCCACATCGACGTCAAGGATCCTTTTCCAGTTAAGCCGATTGTCTTTTCGTGTAAACGTGTAATCTACACCTCCTTCACCTTCTTCGTCGGCCATGATCTTCAGTCACTTACAATTTCGTTATGATCCTCTTTTTTTTTCTCTCTTTTTTTTTTTTTTATTTAATATATATATAAATATATATAAACAGCTACTTCGGTGACGAAACAGGAACGAACGGTGGGATCATTTTGTTCGGCGGGATTTGATTCAGCATCAACTGATTCTACTGAGGAGAAAAAACGATAAAAAGCAAAGAAAGTCGAAATCGAAACGCCCCCGTCTCCACAGTCCGCGCGCACAACTGCGGTCTTTCTTTGCATCTTTTCATTGGGATGTTGCTGTTGTTGTTCTTTGCTTGTTCCTTTGTTTGTTCTTTTGTTTGGATTTGATTTCTTCAAAAAAACCGGCGTTTTCATCAAGGCCTTGCCTGTAACGTGTCGTAGATGTTGTTTCTGCGAATTCTGCTAGTGCTCAGTGTTTTTGTTTTCTTCAAAACTGGGGTTTGCAGTGGATTGAGTATTCCATCAAACTCGACAGGCCTCAACGACTGGCTGAATGTGGTTGATTCTTCATTAGATGCAGGACAAACCAAGAATTATCATACGTCTGTTGAAAGCGGTGACTTTGCGTTTACGGTTTCTCTTAGGGGCAGTTCGGTTGTCCGACTATCCGTCTTTGGTCCTGACAGTACTGCTTTGTATTCTGAAGTTCTCGGGTCGACAGAAGTGCTGTTCTGGTCTCGCGAAGAGGAAACTCTGTCTGACTCTCGTGTGCAGACCGGAAAATATTTGATTGTAGTACAGAACACAGCGGCGACGACGACTGCCTCTTTTTCGCTGAGAGTCCAAAAATTTGGACGGTGGCGATCGTTGACGGTTGCGTTGTGCTCTGCTCTGGGTCCACTGGTGCTGATCTTTCTTTGTGGATGCATGTGTTATCCCAGGAGATTTATGAATCGAAAACCTTCGGTTTGATTTGCGCCTGTCGTTTTTATTATGACAAGCAATGCTCGATGCATGCACGTGCGAAGCCTTCTGCAATATATTCCACGAACATTTTGTCGGTTTCAGTGAATGGAAAATGCTGATGCCCTACTCGCGCACGCTTATAAATACCTGGCTTGATGTTGCTGGACACCAGAGAAGGAGAATCGGAAAAATTTGTGGCAAAAAACACATTAGACTGTGTTGGGTGGCGAATGATGCAAACAGACACATCGTCGAAAACAGTTATAAACCCTCCAAATTCGTTGGTCACACTTTTTAGAAGCGAGTGGGTGACACTCGTGTCCATAAGTTGGGTAAGCGACTCGTCGATGGATTCAAGGGCAGTCCTTTCTGCCTTTGTGCAAAGCATCATTAGCCCATCAATTCCCAAAGAACCTGCGGATAATGCCTCCCATAAACCATCTAAAACCCGATGTTCCTCTGCAATCGAAATGGCTTCTGCAAACTGAACTTGCAAATTGTTTTCAATCGTTCGAACTGTCGCACGTAGCAGAGCTTCCGCTTTCTCCGGTGCTATATCTACCTGTGGAGTGTACTCTTTGATCGATGCGACCACCAGAATCAGCAAATCCAAATGAAGAAGAGAATTCGTAGCCATGGGCTCTCCAGCGCCCTTGCTTTCCGCTGGTTCGGAACAACTGGCGACGACAGCACACGAGTCTTGGACAAACAACAAGCAATCCCCAACACTCTGAAGACCGTAACGATCCGAATTCTCCAACAGATACGAAAAGAACTCTTGGCCGCCAGTCTGTCCTTTCAACGGCATAGATATTCGTGTCGTTGTGATGCCGTTGCGGGCATAGCGTGGGACAATTCCAGAATAGAAATCGAGCATTCGGCGAAGGCAATCCACACAATCAAAAAGCGGTAGAGCAGGATCGGGACGGAGGAGCTGTTCTTCAAAAAGACGGACTTGGAAATCATACGCGAACGATCGCAAGTGCAATGCTCTTATTAGCCGGCTCAGCTTGTCAGAGAAGTCGGTTGCACTTGGAGAAATTGACGAAATCGGATGTCTGACGAAAACATTGACGAAAATGTCGGAAGCACGAAACCCCAGCTCAATGAAGCAGCATCCTTGGTCTGGGAACACTTGATAAAAGTACGCAGCGTTCGGAATCAGAGATACTGAAACAAGGCCAACGGGGCTCCGCAAACTGATGCACGTCGATCCTTGGTATGCGTCCGGATGGCCGAAATAGTGTGGAGAGCTGCAGACAAACGGAGAAAACCCGAGATGCTGTTGTATGTACGCCGAATATCGGGCGATAAATCGATCCAAAACGTTTCTGTGGAGTAAAACAGTCCTTCGCACACGCAAGTACTCATCTTCATCGAAATGAATTCCGACGAATTTATCCAAGCGCTCTTCATCCAAGTGCACCACGCGAGTGCCAGAGGCCACGCGTCCTTGTGTGAACAATGGAGAACGAAAGCATGCAGTTGGCACAGACTGTTGCAAGCCGAACCGAAGCAATTCCCAATCGGAAGATAACGAACTTTTTTGCATACGAGACTCCATGGATTCCATTCCTGAAAATAATAACTGCAACTGACGGATGTGATGCTCGTTGCCCCCTTCAATCGCACTCGGAGAGCAAAACCTTCCATCAAGCACTTCGAATATAGACCTATTCATTTGACTTATCTGATCCGGGCTGATTGCCAAAGAAAACCCCGGGTTCATGACTCGTGCAACAGACGGGGGTGTGGCCGACTGCCACAGCAGTAGTGATTGACCGACAGAAAAACTTGCATCAGAAGAAGACATGCATGATATGACATTTCGCGTGCTGGAATGTTTCTTCAATCCTATCTTTGCATGGACAACAGAATGAATAACATGAGATCGACAAACCGACCAAACAGAAATAGAACACAGAGAGTGCCAGAAAGAATCGAAAAGCGATGCTGAGCAATGAAACCCGTGCAATTCAATTGCACTGGGACGAAGACACACAAACAGGAATCCAGATTGCTGATGTCGCTTTGATTCCATGACTTCAAAAACCAAGAAACGACAATCTGCAGCAGGATCGCAGATTTCGTCCAAGTTCGAAAGATGCCGCGCGACCGTTGCGAGACAGCGAAAGCGAAATCCGAGCGATGATGCAAATTGACAGACATTGACACAGCAGCCAGCCATGCTCGACGGTGGCAAAAATGAATCCATCTTCGAAAACGAAACCGTACTGCACTGTACATCAACAGCAAAATCGAGGACGTACTTCAGTTTCATGAAATGGTCGTGAGACAAAGTATCAGAATCGAATGATTCGACGAAGCGCCGAATCACCGCTCTGATAAGAGCATGTTGGACGACTACGAGTAAGGACACAAGGATACCTTTGTGATCAAAGTCCCCGGCAGAGAGAACGTCAGCACGAAGAATTCGGGAATCATTTGGGAACCCCGCATAGGAATCAACGAAACGCGCCATATGCAGCTTTCGAAGATCTGCAAATTCCAAAACCTCCTTGAAATCGAAATCCGTTGTTTGTGAATCGAGCTTGCTAGGATAGACCACTTCGTTTCCCGTCGAAACACAGGGATGTATGTAAATCAGAGCAAGACCCTTGGAAGAAGGCATGGGGATTTTTGCAGGAATGGCGGATGAACGATAAGACGGTTGATCAACACCATTCAAGAGAAAGGTGAAATCTTGAAAAACAAACGGAACGCCATTCACATAGTAACTATCGACAACAGGAATGCAAAGCAAATCAGCCCCGTTATACCCATTAATCGGCTGGAACGACCGAGATAACAGCTCCTGTCTCAAAATTGAAAAGAAATCCTGCAGAGGATGAAGGAACTGAGGAAGCAACACGAATGACGTCGAGTCCTTTCGAGAAGGATGGTTTCGCAGAAAATCGAGATCGTTTTGTTGCATTTTCAAGTTGGGATTTCGAGCAATTAGAGTAGACAAACTCGATAGAGCCATGCTTGCGATCTTGCTCACCACAAGATCGTGAAGTTTGTATGTGATGTCTGTGGACGGAGGATCAATACCAAAAACCAAAAGCAGAAGACTGGAATCAGACTCCGCCAGTGAATTGTCTCTGCGAAACTTTGTAGAATCATGGGCCTTCGACAAACAAAGACGCATGTAGAAGATATGGCCAAAAGAATCTCTGTATACAAAAAGATTCTTGCGATTGGAAACAGAAAATGCAAGGAATATCGAAGAAATGAGATTCTGGACAGCTAACTGAGAAAAAGACAAACGAAATGGCACAACGAACGACAGAGAATGCACAAGCGGGCAACGAAACATTCCAGGGTGATGAGATGGCGGAACAGCAAAGAAAGTTTGGATCGCTTGCTCGCTTGCAATGTCGTCGTCATAGAAGGATCGGTCAACGGAGAATGCATCTTCATCATCAGAAACGATATCGAATTTGCTGGGAGGAAGGAGTAAATCCGAGCAAAGGCGAGAGTCATGCAACTGTGACAGCAAGATCAGCTGGTTCGAGCGATGATTCAAGGATCCAATCCAGTAACAAATGTTATCCAACAGTTCCGAAACCAAAACGTGCCCAGGAGAGATCCGAGGATGGAATATTGAAATACGAACAGTGCTGAAATGAACTTGGATAAAGCACCAGAAAGAGCTAAAATCTGAAGAAGCATCTGCAGCTGAAAATATTGAGGAGCTGCGGGAAACGTCCCCGTGATTCTTGACGTCCATGACCACATAAACTTCGTCGACTTTCACCAACGTCAGCATGTCAAACTTCTCCAACTCTTCGAAAAACAGAGAGCGGCCCTCCGCTGCATCGACAAAAGTGAGAGGTTGATCCAACTCCACTTTCAATTCTGCGGGTAACGTGGAGAGAAAACTCCGCACCTGATCAAGTAAAGATCGCGTCAGCTGTTTTCGCAAAAGCAGTCCTGCAAGAACTTGGCGGGAAAATAGTGCGAATATTCGCTTTGACACCGAAGTCGTTGAAGTCGTCCATCCATCGCTCCATTGGGAGTTGTTATTATGTCGCGTAGCCTCCACATCAGAAGTCAAAAACGAATGAAACGCTTGTTGCCTACATTCCAAAGAAGACGATGCATTCAGAAAGCATTTCAGTACTTCATCGAGAGTCCTGTAGACAGTAATCGCCTCGATCTGGAACCGGATACTACGATCTCCCGACAGAACATCCTGAAATGGGGAGAGCGGCATCCCTGGGAGCACAAGAATTTCCTTCAGCGGCTCCTCACCAGAAGCAAAGAGCGAGAATCTGAGAAAGTATGGGGATGTCAGCAACTCACTACTCGGCATTTCGGTCTCAATGCCAGCGGCATGAGGAACCCAAATCTGCGGACTGGTGGAGCATTGGAAAAAGAGAGAAGAAACCGCAGAGAACAGTTCACGCTCCGTTTCCGTATGTGACAAGGGGCTGTAAGCTCCTGCAGGATCCGAAAGATTACTACATATCCTGAAATACTCTGATACGTCGAAAGACGTTGAAAAACTGGGCAAAGTCGAAATGACTCGATCAACGACATCGCTTGTAAGGCCAATCCCATGTTGAAGAGCACGGCAGGCCACAAGAGACCGGAATGCTGTCACAAGTGAAGTCAAACGCGACAGAAAAGCATCTCGCAGGAGAATTTCTTCTGAAGAGAGATACTGTGTGGGATCGTGACAATGAAAAACAGACATTGTTCCTACTGTCTCAAAAGCATTATTCAAATTTTCTGCGCCGCTTGAAGACCGTAGATCTGCATCCACTGTCCAGACACCCTCAGTTGTGGAAAGAGAAATGCCCTGCAACACAACAGACGAAATCGCGGCTGATGGAAGACCGTGCGCTGCCACACTCACAAACGGAACCACCAATATCAGAAAGTACGAGGAAGAAATGACCACAGCAAAACACTGGAATGCACCCCGGCCGCAAGCAGTAAACAACGAAGCTCGAGACAAATTGATCCTATCTGCAGCAACAGCACTGAGGGTACGTCCGAATGGGGATGTAGAATGTTCAACTTGTGGGCACAGCAAAAAGACGTTGTCATCCTCGTCATCCGACGTCAAAATGCTGACATCGGCGCAGACCGAAAGCACCGAGGAGAGGAAAGCGACTATGGCATTGTTCAGCGCAACGCAGCACGCAGTAATATCTGCGTTCACAAGGGCATTATACGCGCCGCGAGTTACAACGGGAATGGACAACATCTCAAACCTCAATTCGGTCAAATTGTATGGAAGGCAAATTGTTTTCAGCGAAAATTCCAAACCCATCAACTTCGAGAATGCGAGACTCTGGTATCGAGAATGTCGTCCTGACGGCTCTTGTTGAGCCAGACGACTCTGTAACTTTGATACGCTCTTCTTGAAAGACCCGTCAGCCGACTTGTCAATAACATACAGATAGCTGTAAAATGCTGTTAAAATATTCTGTAAAATAGACGAAAATTTGGAACAAACGACGTCCCAGAGTACTTCTGTGGAACCACATTCAAAGCCAAGATTGAGCACCGCTGGGATTTCCCATTCCCCTGTAAAAGAGTCCATCCACAAATCAATGCCGAACGATCCAGATTTTGAAAAATACACCGCCACGAACAGGAAAAGAAACCGATTATCTTCCTCGTGACCTTTGTTCGTTTGAAACTCAAAGACGAAAACGCTAGAGTTGCGATCTTCAAACAGAAGATGCCCACCCCGGCTTGACAAGTACCCAACAAAAGTATCAAACAGAGTTTGCCACAATCCTGAGTGGCTTAGTGCCCACCGAAAATGGGCCTGCCTCATAATACTGGCCACACAAAGGGACCGGAGAGAGAACCAGGACGGAACAGCGCGAGCAACGTTTCCCGGCCGAGAGTGAACAGCAATCGAAGTCTGGCGATCGACTCTGTTTTTGTTCATTGCTCGCAACACCAACGAAATCCTCGGGTGGTGTATAATCGTGAAACGAAAATTGCGATCCGCAGAAACACGGAGAAGATCCAAAAAAGAAGAACGAAGGTAAACACGGTCCGTCGCATTCACAGAAAAATAAAGAAAGCGAAGACGAATTAAGTTGCTCTCGGACTCCTTTTGAACGTACAGCATCGCTGAGGAAGCGGTGCGCGACTGATCGAGCCGTTCAAACTCCCCATCATCCTGAGCGCTGACATCGGCGGCCGGCGACGCATGCACGGAAGCACTGTTCTTCCGCTCCGCCCAGACAAAAACAGCGTCAGACGAAAACGAAGCGCCCCATGATCGCGACGCCATAAGAACAATATTAAAAGCACGCGCAAACACAACTTCTTTGGTCACCGAGATCACCCCCGCGGAGTCGGAAAGCATGGCGTAGGGAACGAGAATCTCTAATTCTTCCACAGAAAAGTGCCGTTCCAGCTCTCGCACAGATAGCTCGCCAAGACGGCACACAAACTCAACATCAGAACTCGCCTCGGCTTTCAGCTCCGGCACTGTATGCTTTGAGTGGCCCGAAACGCCTTGATTGGAAACAGCAAACCCTCTGGAAAGAGGGTCAGAAACATCCCTACCTCGCAATCCTTCGCCGTTAACAATGCTCTGAAAAAGACGATGGATGTAGAGAAAAACTGCGTCAGATTCCTGTAAGGCAGAAAAGAAACCCTTAACGGCCGGATTTGTGTGCGAAAATGTAAGAGACTCCAAGGTAGAAGAAACAAGCGCAACGATTTCAACATAGCACCTCCGTGGTGCCTGCTTCTTGGCTCGTTTCCTGACATTCCGAGATGGCAGCGCTGCAAGCTCTTCTTCGCGTTTCTTGAACTTCTTTTCATCAGCAAAAACTTTTGCATTTCTGTCATGCAACGAGACTCGATATACGACTGTCACAAACGAAGAGAACAGAAATTGAAGTTCAAGCTCCACAAGACGACGATCCGCATCCTCTCCAGACGGCCCATCATACACAAAACGCGACGGCAAAAATCCGTCTCGTAAACGTCGATCCAGAAAAGAAATGAGGGGACAATACGGAACATCATACGTCACAGACTGAAGATCATAGGGATAAAGGCTCGTAGATTGATTTGTCATGGGATTGCAATCTCCTAAACCAAAAAGAGAGGACGTGACATGCAACATATGTTGCCAAGCTTGCAACCGTGGAAGTCTGTAGCCGGGTAAGACATCATCTCGACAATCGTTCAGATCAACAATTGTTCCGCATTCAACGTCATACAAGCCAATCCCTCCAACCGTTTTTGAAGCAACAGAAGTAATTTCATCCCAGTTAGGAGGCAGCTTGGAAGCACAGCGTGAACCGATGATCAAAAACCACGACGACGCATCAAACCTCCTCATGGCCGTACATGCGCAAATCAAAGGGCTTGAAAGACCAGTCGAGCCAAAGAGCATGCCATCTGTTATACAGATGTGAATGGGGGCGGCGTCGGATTCGGAGAACTCAAGCATGAACAGAGAATTTTCTAGCACATCTTCCACTGCTGAACCATCAGTGCCATGCTCATGCACATTATTCTGGGAAACGCAGGACGTTTCCACATCCTTAAGACGCTCGCGAATTTGCGAAAGAAGAAAATCCCGCGAAGACTCCGTCAGTTCGTGCTCTTCAAGCAACAAGCAAATGCGGCGAGAAGATGACAGACTTGCGATGACCGATACAGAAAGAGAGGGGCGAGAAGATGAAAAGTAAGGATATCGCAGATCAAGTAAATGACGAAATACTGCCTCTACGGCTCCAACATACGAGTCTGCAAGGATGCTGCCGCTTGAAACATCAAAAACCCATGTTGACGCGCTCATGTCCAGCGACAACAGGAATGAGTAACGAGCATAACACACGACGACCTCAGAGGATGGCACGAGCAAGGCCTCTTTCAATGACAATTCCTTGGAAACAGAAATCGGGTCATTTGACAGAAAACCTACTGACACAGGAAATTGTCCAAAAGATTGCAACCGGGTGCTGTCCTCAGCTATCCACAAGCGAGAATTGCAAAATTCCGAAAACCAAAAGTATCGGTCCAACAGTGAAAATATGTGGTGATCCCTGCTCCACAAAAGCACGGTTCTTGCAGTTGGAAGATGGTTTCCGTACGCATCTACTGCAAGCACGGACATTTCCGACCAGCCAGGAAGTACTGCGGTCAACGCTGATCGGTAAGCTTCTCCGCTTCGTGACCAAATTGCTGCTTGCAAGAATGCTGCTTTTCTCTGGTCCGCCAGAGAGGGGAGGGACTGCTCGCAGAAATCCAAAGAGTTTTATTTCCGCCTCATGCACACAATTGAGTCGGGATGGACGGCACCACACACAGCTGTCAGAGTGTCAGAGTGTGGTGACACGTCAGACGAGACTCGCCTATCATCTTGTTTGGTAAAATGAGTGGAAGCAGTCTCGTTCGTGTTTTCTTTGCTTTCTTCTTTCTTCTTTTGCTTCACGTGCACAGATTGTTGTTATTTACCATCAAACTTCATTACTGTTCAATTTTTTTTAACTGTTTCTTTCATTCCATGTCAACAATCACAAATCTTGCAGCAAAGGATCCTTTTGCAGAGGGAGATGACGAACTTGCAGTCGACGGTGGCAACAAAGTGCACATTCGCATTCAGAAGAGAAATGGTCGGAAATCAGTAACCACTGTTCAAGGACTGCCACAGGGAATTGACTTCAATAGAATTCTTCGGGTTCTGAAGAAGAATTTAAATTGCAATGGCACGGTAAATGAAGACGAGACAGCAGGAAAAGTTCTTCAGTTACAAGGTGATCAGCGTCAATCAATTCTCGATTTTCTCGTGAATGAGGAGATTGTGAAGCGAGAGAATGTTGTTCTTCACGGTTATTAGAAGGATCCAGGTTTACCAGCTTGATTTCTGTACAAAGTTCTTTGTATTTTTCGTGATCAACTGCCCGTTGATTGCTCCGAAAGAATAAAACATCTGCTGAGATTCGTCGCTTTGTTCACCGCGCCTATACTGTACCTGAATCATTGCTCGCCATCCATGTGCAGTCTTGCATCGAAGCCGAATGTGATTTTCAGTGCAGAGAGTGGAAGTAGGCCCAACACGCCGAAGCGTTCTTCAAACTGATACTGCGCGCACCAATCTAAACTCGATCCACACGCGCCGGGGGGTTAGAATTGTGAGTGCGAGGACTGAGGAGGGATCATTTTTGTGGGACCGCGGGGGGGGGGGGGGGGGGGGGGTAACCGACTGAACGACGATGGACTGGCGTGCCTGGAGGGGGGAAGATCGAACGGAACAAAGTCGTATTGTCTGAAATGCATGGGTGGGTGAGGTAAAGAAGAGTTAGTGAGTGGACTACTGCATCCAATTGGACAATGAGGTGTGGTGTTCTTTTTGCTTGTGCGTGCAGCACAATGGATGCCAAGGCTCACCTGCATTGCCGGCGGTCTCATGACGGACCAGCGAAGTGCGAACTGCTGCACATTGTTTCGATTCAAGGATTGTCAGCGGGAACAGACTTTTACTCACCGCGGTCGGAATCCGAATCCGCTGCAGCTTCTGGCACATCCTCTACATGAACATTAACCACATCCAGCTGCAAAATCTCCATCCGGTTCAGCACATCTGTATTATTTTCAAACACCGCGTCTGCAAGGCATGGGGATGTGCGACCCATGTCTCCATGGACAAATTCTTTGATGTACATCCCAGCAGACGACTCCAGCTCACAAATCAAAAAGTGGTCATTGATTCTCTGAAGAATCGCCAACGAATGAAGTTTCTTGGACCGCTCAACAATCGCACGACGATGCATCACTCGTACAGGAGTACGTTGATGTACCACAACGGAGTGCGCAGAAAACCGCTGAATGTTCGCAGACAGCATATCCTTGTTTGGAAGAACGCTGCTACTCCATACAACGCAACGATAGGTCTTTTTCTTGCTACATTCGGCTAGCTTCAGTGACTGGAAAGCCTGTGCTTGATCACGGGGAATGTGAACATCTACCAAAGAAACTCTGCCTTCAGAAACATTTTCCAAGTTGGAACAAAAGACATCAAGTTGTTGTTGTGGCCAACATTCAGTTGTTCTCATTTTCCGTGCATTAATAAGCTGAAGAATAAATGGGCGACCAGGAGAAAGCATGCGAACGTCAATATCCTCTCGTCCAGCAGATGACAAACGACATTCATCTACATGCCCAACAGTTTGACGAACCGCCTCGGACATGAGAGAAAGGAGCGAATCGTCTCGCATCAATTTACCGTCAATGACCCAGGGAGTCTGGGACAACTCCCTGGACCACTTGCAATAGCGGCCGCAAATTACTGACTGGCCAGAATGGCACCCGACAAAACGGACAGACGGAGATCTCGCGTCAAGCGTGGTCAACAGTGTCTTCGCATAATCGTTACCAAATAACAGGGACAACTTGTAGTTATTCAATTCGCTTAGGCAGCGCTTGACAGCTACGATGGACGGGCCCGAAGACTGAGAGCCAGAGGGGCACCCCAGGCCTCTTTGAAAATGCTTCCGTTTGTCTTCAGAGACCGGCACTTGATACGACAGTCCAAGGGGATCGTCCATTCCGCGAGCTCGCTTGGCCACATTCTCATTCGACTCTGTCTTCCCTTTGGTGTGATGATGATTATATGGAAGATGAAGCTTTTCATACAAAAACGCGTCGTGGTAGTCTGCGCGATCATTCGTCAAAAGGGCAATGTCGAAGTTGATGGTGAATTGAGCATCCTGGACAATGAATGATGAAATGTCTCCGGAAAAATCAGGAACTTGGCGACGAATTGCAACCAGAGCAATTTGCTGGAAAAAATCTTTCAAATCGTACACATGGTGGAAAAAGCTGGAACCAACCGACGCAAACAATATATGCTGTCGAATGACCAGAGAAGGTGGGAAGGCTACACCAACAGTGCACTTCTCTCCAGGTTCTGGAAACGCGAAATCTTGTAAAGCATTTACAATCTGCTCAATGAGAAAGTCCTGATCGAATAACGTCTTTAATACCCCTAGACAAGATATGCAATCCATGAGGGCAGGATTTGACAGATCGGAAGCTGTAAAGCACGATCGGACGTCTTCCACAGAGCAACGTCCTGAGAAAATTCTGATACATCCAGGGCAGCAACCAAGGTCCGCAAGGAAGGAGTTAGCATCGACTCGAAACGACATGTTTCCGGGGTTTGACAGATCGGCGAAGAATGCTTCAAACAAAGTCCGAATAGGAGACGTTGTGATAATCGGCAGTGGCAGAAATTCGCTCATGGCGGGAGGTTCCTTCAGGGAGTGCCTCCATCGACTGTAGTGAAAACTCGCTTTTCCGTGTTTCAGAGTTTCACGCTTCGGCCCCACCGCTTCTTCGGGTTTGGGTGGGGTTTTTTTTTTTTTTTTTTGGTTCTCTTGTTTTATTTTTCGCTCATCTCTTTTTTTTTTCCTTGAATCCATCCACTCTCTGAGAATGTCTTCAAAAAAGCGCGATCATCCGGATCAAGTACAGAAAGTACTTGTGTCGGCCGATGAAGCTCCGAGGCCGCAGAAATTTCCCAGAGGCGGAGGCTCTGTTTTGACTCCGGTCGAGCATCGGCAAGCGACTTTGGAAGCGGAGCGAGAGGAGATCTTTCGGCCATCCAACGTGGATCATGCGTCCCGCGGCGCTAAGCCAACGGATTCTACAAAACGGAGAGCGAAAAAGACTGCTTCCGAAGATCTTTTTAAAGACATTGCGGACCCAACTGATGGCCCGATCGCTCGTCCACCTTCAGTGGTATTGCTGTCTGCCAAAAATCTGTCTCCAGGATTTATTTCTGTGGGCTGCATCCGATCCATCTCTCGAGAAGATGTGCAAATCGGTATGCCCAACGGCATTGTGGCTTTTGCTCTGAAAAAGGAGTTGTCGCGCCTTTCCGACGATGTCAGTCATGTCATCCAAATCGGGCAGTTTGTGAACTGTGTGGTTACTCACGTGGAACATGAAAAGCAGGGAAGGAAGGTGTTTGTGTCACTGCTTCCGCAGTTGGTCAATTCTGGAATCGACCGTTCTCGCGTTCATGCTGGCTGCGTGTTGTTTTCTTGTATCAAGTCCGTTGAAGAACACGGCTACGTGGTGTCTTTCGGTCTAAAAAATGATGATTGTGTTGGATTTCTCCCAAAGCTGAAAGATTCTGATTTGCGTGTCGGGCAGCTGTTGTTTGTGGCAGTGACTTCAACGAACGGCCGCGTTGTTGCAGTAACGCGAATGAATGTTGAATCTGCCTGTGTGTCGCCGAAACTACTTCCTGGCAGTTCTTCGTTTTCTTTCGATTCTATTAAACCGGGATTTCTCGTTGAAGCATCAGTTGAAAAGATGTTCGCACTTGGATGCACTGTTCGTTTTCTGACGGATTTCGTTGGTTCTGTGGACGTTTTTCATCTGCCTTTTGTTCCTGACACCTTGGATGCTGATGCAATATCCAGAGGAATCAAATCTGGGAATTGTGAAGTTTCTCGAGCTCGAGTTATGTGGGTTGATGCTGTCAACAAGATTATTGGGCTGTCTCTGCAACAAAATCACGTGATGAACTTCGGTCTTGCTGGCTTACCGTCCCCGCTAGTCGTTGGAGATATCGCGCGCAATGCGTTGGTGATTGGCAGTGTCGAAAAGGTTGGCACATTTGTTTGTGTTCAGAAGAACAAGACGTCTTACTTATGCTTTTGCCATGCTTCTCAGTTGCCTTTGTCTGAGGCATCCGGCGGAGAGAAAGCGGCGATTATCCCAGAAGTTGGAACTGCGGTGGAATGTCGTGTCATTGCAAACGATGTGGTTGATGGCATTTCAATGGTATCTATGAGGGAATCCGTAATGACAGCGACCTATGTTCGCTACGACGATGTGAAAGTTGGTGAAATGATCGAAGGAACCGTGTCTTCCATTGAATCGTTCGGGGTGTTGTTTTCTGTTTCGGATACCGTCCAAGGCGTTGTTACACATTTGCATCTTCATGAATCCACAACAGGCACTGCTGCTTCTTCTTCATCGACCGCGCCCGCTTTCAAAGTCGGCCAGAAGATTAAAGGTCGTGTCATCCAGTGCATTCCTGCAGAAAAGCGTCTCTACGTCACATTGAAAAGATCATTGATCAAGTCTTCTCTCCCGAAGATTATGTCCATTGAAGACTGCCGGCCCGGATTGATTTCACATGGTTTCATCACTTCTATCCGGGATTTCGGATGCATCGTTCAGTTCTACAATGATGTCCATGGAATTGTGCCGAAGAGACTCATGGGTCTTTCTGAGGGTGAGGCTTCATCTCAAGCGTATGCACTTGGCCAGGTTGTCAAATGCCGCGTTCTGAGATCGGATGCATCCACAGGTTCATTGGAACTCACTTTCGACACTAATTCTTCAATGGAAGATGTGCAGGTCCTGTTAAGTCGCACCGACAGTAAGACTCGAAAGAAAGCCATCGTGGGAACTGTTGTTGCAGGAACTGTTCTATCTGTGAAGGATCAGGGCTTTCTTTTGGAACTCGAAGAATCCAAGGCGTGGGCGTTGTTGCCGTTTTCGCATTTGTCTGATGTTCTGCCTATATGTGATTTATTGAAGTCTCGGATTGCAGTTGGAACTCGTGTTGAGAATCTTGTGGTAATCGAAATTTCTGATGATCAGCGTCGAATTGTTGTCTCGCGAAAGCCGATACTTGTTCAGTCAGTTGCGGATGGGAAAATGCCGTCGTTGAGTGCACAGTTGTCAGAAAACGATATCATTATTGGCTTTGTCCGATCTGTGCAGCCATATGCGATTTATGGAGGATTTCTTGACGGTTTGATTGGAGCCTGCTTCCAACGTAGCATTCCTCGTTCTCTATCCGCCAACCTCAGTTCTACATATCCTGTGGGATTGACGTTGTCGTTTAGAGTTGCTGAAAAGGGAGAAAAACTTGTTCTCTCCTTGAAAGACGAACCACGAGAAGAAAGTTCTGTTCTCCGCTCTCTAGCATACGCCAAAGATGCCGAGTTCTTGTCTGCTTCTGGCACTGCGCCTCCTTTCAAGGTTGGAACTGTTGTAGAGATCTTTGTCAAAGAAGTTCGCGATTTTGGGCTTTTGTTTGATCTGGATGGAGGATGGAAGGGACTTTCTCTGTTCAACAAGGACGGAAAAGATTCCCGGAAATACACGGTTGGAAAGAAGGTCAATGCTGTGGTCATTGACGTGGACCATGTGCACCAAATGGTGGATTTTTCCATCCAGCCAGACATTCTTAATGTATTCAACCGACGGAAAGCAAAAACGCAGGGCTCCGTAAGCATCGGTAGAACGGTGTCTTGTGAAGTATTGGTAGTGAAGGAGAACGATTGCGTGGTTTGGTGGTCTTTACCGTCACCAGGCGTTGGTAGGCTGGCTGTCCGAGGTTTAAATCCTTCTGCTTATGATCTGCATTACAATTTTGCTGCAGGGACGAAGCTCGAAGCAACCGTTCGGTTTGCAGATGAATTGAATCGGCGCTTTCTGCTCAGCATTTCCGAGGAGGAGTTATCGAGAATTCAGGAGGCTGGTACGGCCTCAAAAGACGTGAATCGCACCGCCGTCGTTGTTGGCGATATGTTTTCCAATGCGATCGTCAAAACGATTGGTGCGTTCTTTGCGATGGTAGATCTCGGAAACGGCCGATGGGGAAAGCTGCACATTTCTGAGGTCGCGGATAGTATGGTGGGAGAACTGCCGTTAAGCCGTCTTTCCTCGGGGATGTCTCTGAGTGTGGCTGTTGTCGCAGTTGTTAAATCCGATGACGGTAAGGATGAGATTTTTGTTTCATCTCGATCATCAAATGTGAAGTCTTCCTCTCCTCATTTCCGAGTGGAATCATTCGGAGATGTGACGTCACAGTCCGGCGCGATTGGATACGTGACTTCGGTGAAGGGAAACCACATGTATGTTTCTCTTTCTCCGGTGCTCCATGGTCGAGTCCATGCGATTCATTCGTTGAGTTCTCTGGATGGTGATGCATTCAGTGTTTCTGATGCATTCTCATCTATTCCTGTTGGATCTGCAGTACGGCTGTTTGTTGTTCAGCATTCAGATCCAAAGAAAGCGGAGCTCTCTATGTTTGACACGACTGCAGATCCTGTTCCTGGGGATTACGTCTGGGGCTGTGTGAAGTCCGTGATTGCCGGCTCTCATGCGGCAATTCTCCTTCCTGGCTTTAGAAATGGTCGACTGTGTATTGCCGATGTTGAAGACCAGCCCTCGTTGAATCCACTTTCGGAGATTCATGCAGAAAACTTTGTCCGTTGTCGAGTGCTGAAGGTTTCTGAAAAGAGATTTGATGTCGCCACGAAGTCTCCTGCGAGTGACGTGTCTATCCAGTCATTAGGCGAAGATACCGCGATTACTTGCTATGTGAAGGCCACGTCCTCTGCTGGTTGTTTCGTTTATATCGGAAACGGCCTTGTTGGAAGAGTCATGCTGAATCAGCTATCCGATACGTACGTCAAGAATCCGGAAAAGAATTTTCCACCCGGAAAACTTCTCCACGGCCGTGTCCTACACGTCAACGAATCCACCGGCAATATTGAGATTTCTTGCAGAAGGGATCACCCGATTCGAGAGTCGTCTCGTGCTGTTGATACGAGTGCCAAGAAGGATCTCGAAAAAGGAGAGGTTTTCCTTGGCAAGATCAAGCAAATTGAGCCATTTGGATTATTCGTCAGTCTTCCAAATACGAAACGACTGGGTTTGGTTCACATTTCGAAGGTGTCAGACTTGCACGTGGATGATTTATTTTCGATGTTTTCTGCCGGGCAAAGTATCTTAGTCAAAGTTTTGCATATTGACAAAAAGAAAGTTGTTCTTGGAGCCAAGAGAAGTTATTTTGACAACATAACTCAAGTGCCACAAGAATTTCAGGATGTTTTGAACTCCACGCACGCTCTTTCTGAGCCTTCTTCGCAACGCATTCGAGTTGCAGAGGACTCCGGCAGTGAATCAGAGCATTCTGATCGTGGCGAGGATCCTGGTGATGACGCTTCAGACAAGGAATCGGTCCTCGATGCGGATGAAGATGATGACGCTGGTCGATTCTCCTTCTCTGCTGTTGTCAACGACCTGTTCTCGCATGATTCTGCACCAGTCCAAGTCCGCACCAAAACGGAAAAGCAGAGCGAGAAGGCTGCCAAAGCTGTGAAAATCTCTGGCGCTGATGAGCGTGTTGTGTCGCGTATTGAGCGAGAAGTCTTCTCGTCAAAGAAGGCTCCAGAGTCTCCTACGGAGTTTGAGAGATTGCTCGTTGAATCTCCGAACTCGTCTTTTGTGTGGATTCACTACATGGCATATTTCATCAACATGTCTGATATTTCGTCTGCGAGAGCAGTGGCGGAAAGAGCGTTATCCTCCATCAACTTCCGCGAGGAATCGGAAAAGTTTAACGTTTGGGTCGCTCTTCTCAATCTGGAGCAACGCTTTGGGACTACCGATTCTTTCAAAGACCTGTTGAAACGTGCGATTCCTCAGACAAATGACAAGCATCTTTGTCTAAGAGCTGCTCAAATCTTAGAAAAATCAGGGGATGGGGAAGGTGCCATCTCGCTGTTCAAGGATTTCCTTTTGAAGAAGCACAAAGACAGTTGCAAGGTGTGGGCTGCACTTGTCGAACTTTACTTCACGCTGACGAAAGTTGACGAAGGTCGTACTCAAATTGAACGTGCCATTACCTGCCTGCCTGTTCGAAAGCACGTGAAGCTCACGCTCCGTATCGCACAATTGGAATTCCGCCATCCTAATGGTTCTAAGGACCGAGGGCGCACAATTTTTGAAAAACTAGTTGCCTCGCATGAGAAACGGACGGATATCTGGAGCGTATATGTAGACACGGAGCTGTCGGCTGGAAAGGACGTTGGCGTAATTCGAAGATTGCTTGACAGATGCCTGGTGTTGAATGTTCCACCCAAAAAAGTCAAATTCTTCTTCAAGAAATATCTTGCCTTTGAAAAAGAGCAAGGAAATGATGAAGGAGTGGAGTACGTCAAGCAGAAGGCACGAGAATTCATTTCTCGTATTTGAAGTCGTGATTAATCACTTGCTGAAATCATAAAGAAAATATGTCCAAAATATTCCGCTCTCTCGTTCTCACAAAGCACTCCAACCACTCATGGAGAAGCAAATACGGATCTTTCAAAACGTCAGGAAACAGCGACGATTTCCTTTCAAACAAGACTCTAACGTCAGACAACCAACAATTGCATGAAGAAACGTCATCGTCTGCAGTAGACCATTTAAGAGATGTACTGTCCAATGACCCGTCGTCTTCGACATGTACGCAAATGGCTGGTAAGTCGTCAGCGAGCATTTCACTCTGTCTTGTGATGACCAAGTGAAGCATACAGCGGAAAGGGCGAACAGCCATTTCCTCTAGAACGGGCTCTTCGACAACCAGTCGGACGATATAAGACACTGCTTGTCTCCTCCAAGAGGGTGCCTCCGCTACAAGCTTGATTCTCGCTTTCTCCGCGATCTGAACTGACTTCCTGTACTTGAACTTCGCAGCAGCCAATTGATCCCGGCTCTGCGATTCTGAAACCGCATCCTTCTTGCGCAGTGGATTCGGCTTCATTTCGTACTGGCGAACGGAAAGGGGCAAATTTGAACAGTACAGAGCTAACGAAGAAAACGACAGACGACCATACGAAGCAGCTAACGGCTCCCGAAGTTCTCCTTCGGACAAGAACTGCAGTTTTGAATTTGAAAATCGATCAAACCAAGAAATGGATGTCACAGCAAGAGGGGTCACAGAAACTGGGGGAAGACTTCGGCGTCGTTTTGCTCGGTCACGCAAGGTAGCAGTCGCAGCATGTGGAAATAAATCATCAAGGCATTTTCTCTTAACGTGGAACTGGCCACTTTGAAACGACGGATCCTCAGACAGCTGCAAAAAGAACCGCTGTTCACAGGCAGAGGAGGGAACACAGCGGCGAGTCATCACTGTATCCAGGAATGAAACAGTGTTCTCAAGGATGCTCACAACACTGGTGCGCTTCCACTGCTCAAAGGACTCGAAGACATGGGAGACAATTTTGAAATATTGATGAACTTGTTGTGGATCCCGCACGGACACCGGCTCCTTTGAATTGATCAACTGATTAACAAGCATCAAAAACTTCAGAGACGAAGAATCGTTCCTTATAAAAGACATTTGCTGTTGTTCAATTGCAAATTTGGAGAACAAAGGATTTTTGGCAAGGTCGGATATCATGCAGTCCAACTTGTAGGAGAAAAGAGAAACATTCACATCACCCTTTTTCAAACGAATGTCGGCAATGTTTCGTCGAACGTCATCCGAAACAGGAGCGAGATAAGGAAAATGCCCTTTCCATTCCCCAGAGAGGATCCTTTTCAACAGCTCAACAAACGCAATCGAATGCCGTTGTTGAAAATCGGACTCGGAAGACTCATAAACAGAACTGATTTGCCCTTCCCATCGCACAAGTGCCCCAATTGCTTCATCCTTGTTCGAAATAATCTGTGAACTTGAGATCTTCGCTTTGGCTAGATCCAAAACGCTGACACGATACCCTTCAATTGACATGGATAATCTGAAAATTGAAGTACTTCGACCATCGTGATGGGAGAAAATGGAATGGAAAAGAGCGTGTTGTTTCCCCCCGCCACAATCACTTAAGAAGCAAGGCTTTGCAGGTCATCATGTGTGAGTGCATGTTCATTGCTCAGCTCAGGCAGCTTGAGTCCGCGCACTGGACATTCTTCGAGGCCCTTCGCCGAAGCCACCACCAGTGAGGCGTGCGTTGCAGCTTTCTTTTTTCGTTTTTTTGCTTCTCGAACAATCAGGAATTCTGCCATCTTCGCGTAGTCGTGGTGTTGTTGTTCATCGATGGTGGGAATTGTAAAGGTAAGAGTTGTAGCGGCGAGAGACTTGCCAGTGATGGACCGCGCCAGCAATCTAACTGATGCATATGTTGAAATCCATTTCGTTGACCGGCCCCCTGTCCGGACTGAGATTGCGTACAAGTCTCTTTCTCCGTTGTGGAATGAAGATTTCAGAGTAGATGTCTCATCTGAGACTGCATTGCATGATTCCCCTCTCCAGTTTCATGTGTATGATCATGATGTGCTGAACGATGATTTGATCGGTGTTGTGCTTGTTGACTTGCGTCCTCTGTTGTGCGGTTCGCCGTACGGTTCTGAAATTTCTGGATGGTTTGGGATATATGATCCCCTCCTGGGTATTCGTGGAGAGTTGTACGTTGTTGTCAAGCTTGTGTTTTTTGGTGATAGCTACACTGTTGGATCCGTGGGACTTCCCATTTTTGGATCGGTTTGTGTCCCAGACGGATATTCTCTGTCCAGCGTGTGTGGATTTGTAGAAGAGTTGCTTATTGATGATGATCCGGAACACGGTTGGATGGATACGTTTCGTTCATCTAGAGCTTCTAATCTAGCTCGAATGGATGTTCTGTACGGGTTATCTGGCCGCTTGCGTCGCGTGCTGGATCGGAAAGCCCGTGATATCGGCGCAAATGCAATTGTGGGGTTTCGGCAGTGTTTTGATTTTGAAAAAAAATATGGCATCGTTGTACGAGGATACGGAACGGCTTGTGTGCTTGTCGAAAGATCGGTAAGTGGAGGACAAGTCATGCCAATAACAGTGTACGGGACCAGTTCAGCACCGAAGCAATTGTCATTTTCACCCAAAACACATCGATCTCTTGATAGTGCATTTCTCCCTTCCTCTCCTCAGCCTCAGCCTCTCGGACACTCGCCAGAAATTGCATCCGGTCGTATTTCAATGACAGCGGGATCGGTTGACTCAGACTCGACTGCAGGCCGAAGACTTCGAAAATCGAATCCGGCAATGAAGACTGTTGAAGTGCAAGACGTTTCGTTGCTCACGATGTCCGCTTTTCCTCGCTTGGGGGTTCGTAGAATTGGAGGCGTTGTGTGTGCTCGGTCAGTCAAAGTCCTTGGTGAAAGCAGTGGAAAGAAAGAAGCCGTGTTGCAACAGCATGATGCTTGGTGGCAGGAACTGCGCCATGAGATCCGCTCTCATGCCAAGAATTTGAACTGTGCTGCTGTTGTTGGCTATCTAGAAGAAGCTACCGTATGTGATGATATCATCATTTTAAGTGTTTCGGGTACTGCTGCAATGCTAGACCCGGGCGTTGTTCCTGTTGTCGGATTTGCGATTCGAGACACGCTCTTGGCAGATTCGTCAAGTACTCGATCACCCCGACGATCGACGCCCTCAAAGAGGAGACCTTGCTCTGTTTGCCATTTGCCATTTCAGATTGAAAAGTCACCATTTCCGTTGAAAAAGTCAGTGTGCGGTTCCTGTGGTTCTGCTTTTGTTCATGATCTGCTCCTGTGCACGTGCGAAGCTCCTCTGGAAGTTCAATCAGCAGGATCTGCTCGACTTGTTCAAGCTCGCGTTTGCAAAGTTCGTCGCAAGGGGGACTCCGAAATAGGAGCAGTGTTTGTCTCCGAAGTATTGCCATTCCTTGAGTACCAGTTGTATCAGCAACTTGTGATGAAAATACGCATGCACGGGCTCAATGCTGCATTCAGTCTGAGAATGCAGATTTCTTTATCTGCAGACTACGTCGCTGCCACAGCCACCTGCTCCGGATTGTTTGTGGATTGCTTGCCGCTTCCCCCTCCTATTGTTATTAGAAAGACGTTGTCTTCTATTGACCCAGCGATTCTGGGTGTGAAACGCCAGATCGAAGACTTGTGTTCTGCTAATCGGCACTTATACGTGTCTTACGTCCAACAGAAACGTCTGAAAGATGACAATCGTCGTGTTGCAGAGGACAATGAAGATGGCGGCTCAGAAGGGGAATACAGTTCTTGTTATTCGTCAGAAGAAGATGCTGATGATCACGATTCCGCAGGATCGTCCGGATCGGGAGATGAAGTGGAGGATACTGAAAATGACAAAGCCGTCAAAAGAAGAACATCGAGTTGGCGAAACCAGCAATTGCTCAGTTCTGAAACAGAAGTTGAGCCTTTGGTTATGGACGTAGACGATGAGATTGAACAAGATATGATGCTTTCGCTTCTCGAACCACCGCTGCCGTCAGGCGTGCGTACGTGTGCATCCTCCGCTGGATACAGCTCATTGTTCCCAAATGATTCTTTGGCACATCTTCAGCATGTTTTCGTCATCCGTCGGTTTCAATGGGCTTTTGTTGATGCAGATCGATTAAATCAGTTCTATTCGGCGGCACATCACGAGGCACTGACCAGTTTGTGCAATTCGATCATCTTTTTCCAACCGTGCAGAGTTGTTGGATTTGAGTCTCAGTCGTCGTTCCTCAATGAAAGAGGAGAACTGCAGATTGTGACTTCGGCTACCGTCGAAGCAGAAAGTGCGGCAATGGATGTGCCGGCTTCTCGACGGCCATCTTCGAAGTCCACCGATTCCAGCGTTGGTATTCGGGGACATTCCTCGGGCCTTGGCGGTGCATACAACAGAGATAGCGAAGAGGACTTGCTGTTTCTAATGGATCATGATTCAGGAACTGCTTCACTAACGGACAAGCCGCAGGAAGCAGATTCTCCTGAGTCGCGGACAGATACATTGGCGAAAACTATCTCGGCAGAGTCTGTCATCTTGAGCTCGACTGACAGTCTTCCGTATGCCACTGTTTTGCGGAACGTGGGTCACATTTCGGTGCATGTCGTACGAGAATCCTCAGATGTAGAGAAAACAAGTTCCACTTTGTCTAACTTTACATATCAAGCGATGGCTGATGTAGAATCATTAATACGATCCCATGTTGCTTCCTTGGGAGGAAATGCTCTCCTTCATGTTCGGATCGACAAGTTCATGTTCGAAGACAACGAAACCAATCATGAAGCATACTGTTTTGTCTCGATCAGCGGAGACGTTGCGTTCGCAGACCTTCGAAATTCAGACCGCGAACGCGATGACATTTCTTGTCGTATCTGGCTCCATGGTTCTCGATCCCCTGCATTTGGGAAATGACCAGCGTTATATCGTTTTGTTGCATGAAGAGCTGATTGTGCAAATGACAGTACGCGATATTATGAGGCACTTTATCCAATTATAAAAACTCACGCTGCGACTTCGCTGGATGCGCTTCCAACACTGCAAATCCGGCCATTCGCAGAGGGAACGATGGAATTCGGTTACCGGGACATAAGCAACAGCAAACACAAGATGTAAACCAGAAAAAGACTCTGTGACCCCAGAATCAGATGGCAATACCAGCAAACAAACCAATGCATCACACCTACTCCACGAACATAGAGACCATTCCCAATATGTGCAGCTTCACCAATGCGCTGACCGAATGCACAACAGCACGATTTGCGTTCTTGAACTGCGAATGGTTCGACGAAAAAGACTTCAGTCTGGAGAGACAGAAGCGGTGAGAAATGTTCACGTGATTCAAAAGAAGATGCTGGCCTTCGGTAGATGGAGTCTCTCAGACACTAGCCGGTTTCCAACATGCCAGCCGCACTTCTGCACAGAGGACACTCCAAAGAATTTGGCTTCTGCTCGTGAAGCTGTGCACGGCGGGAATGTCAGTTTCCTGGGATTCAGCAGATGAAAGAAGCGACAAGTATAAGAATGATGCATTCAGCTGCATGCATTACAACATGGAAAGTCGGAAATCAGTATCCAGCCTGGAAGAAGTCTTCAAGTTTCTACAGAAGTGTCTGACAGTGAATTCTCGTTCTGAAACATGTAATCACATCAGCTCAAAAAGATAGAGATCAGTATGTGACGTCGTCAGTGGAGATTGGTTTGCGGATCTCCGCCGGAAAAGTATGACGCTGCTGAGGATGCCAGTCCCGTATGGCAAGAGAAACTGTCTCGATAGTTCGGACAGCGGTTTGCTACCGGAATAGAATCGCGATTGATCTTGGACTCTCTGTGCCGCATCATTTCAATAACTGACAATGAAACTCGTCGGAGATGAGCGGTTTCTTTACAGATTCGTTTGGAAACTCGCGGTTCGCGGTCTTCTGCATTTCGGATTCAACGATACTCAGGAGCTGCAGAATTCCGACGAAGATGCGCGGGCTGTCGGATCCGGGTTGTGTTTATCAAGTAAACATACAAAATAACCGGGCCTTAAAGACGAAAGGAGGTGAACTGAACTATCCAGCAAACAATCAGGTTTGAATTCGACAACGATAATTTACGGTCCTACAGTGTCCGATTCGAAGCCGCAGGATACTAATAATTCCGTGCGTGTTGGTCAGTATTCGTCTAGCACTCGCCAAATAGATTGGATTTCTGTTTTAACGGATAGAAACTGGCGTGTCCGTCAACTCGCTTGGACGAACCCAGTTTGTAAAACCAAAAAAATATTTCGGAATCATTCGCGGAGTGTTGGGACTGTGCCCAGTTTCAAACTCGTAAAACATTCATTCATATCTACCTTGTAAAGGCCGGGAGGGACAGAAACTGAATACGCAATCTAGCAACTGTGTTTCTGATTAGAATAAATCGCACTCGTTGAGTAGACAATACTGTTATAAAGAAATAGTCGGGAGGCGGGGCACTGTGTCATTCTGCACTGATCATCGTGTCCTCCCCGCCTGCAACGTCTTGAATAGGTTATTCGTCCTGGGCATCATTCGTTTCCTTTACGGGAAGTTATTTCGGATCGCGCACCTACCTCCCGGCATGCGCAAGTCAGCGACGTTAAAAGCGCCTGACTTTAAAGATATTTCAGTATTCCCCGAGACGTGGTTTCCGTCCTGGGATGCTCACAGACTGCATCGAGAAAAAAATCAAACAAACACACACACCAAAAGAGGGAGCGGAAGTCCAGGCACTAATCGGGTGCAGGAGAAGGGAGTGAGAGCGCAGACACAAAATGAAGGAGGAAACCGGAAAATCGGAAGAAATGCCGTAGTTTCCAATTATTTTTTTTTGGAAACGCCCTTTCCAGTCTAAAATTTCCGACTGCTCGAATCGGACGAGGCGTCCAGTCTCTCGGTAGTATGTGTCTAAGCAGGCGCTCATATGATGCACTCGGTTCCGGTGAGTCTACTGATGTGTTATGCAGCCACTTCCGCATTGACAGTCCGTTAGAACTTGAGATTTATCGTGAAGCGAGGTTTCGTTCAAGACGTGGTTCCCGGACTTGAGTGCCGCAAGCGGCATGTCTGACCATCTGTCGAAGGAGTTTCTGGTTTTCTCGGAGTGCCATTCCAAACTGTGTAAGACCGTGGTCCGTCACGATGATCAGCATTTATACAATGTCGCCTCATTTCTGAGCCTGAAACCGCGCCATCAAGGAGTTCCTGCAGTGATGCCTTTCTCGGATGCTTGTGGTGGAGGCTTCTTCACAATGGTGGTGAGGCAACGAGTCTGGAACAGCACTGATTGGAGAACCCCGTTGTTGCTTCTTTTTCATTTTGGGACTGGGTGGGCGGGGGCAGGTGCATGAGACGCGGATTTCAAATCCGGATTTTTGATTTTGTTCGAAATGCGCCTTTAGCACTCAACCCCATTGTTCGGTGGCGAACCTTTTGGCGGAGTTCGTTGCTTTCTCGTATTTGGACACCCAATATTAAACAAAGGAACTCACGAAAATGAAAACACAGAAAATGGGTATATTGTTTTATCAAGTTGAAGTAGCGAAATGTTCAAGACTGATACTGAGGCAGGGAAACGGTTGTCAGTGTCGCTTGCCGCTGGTGGAAGCCAGAACTTGTTGGCAGAGGGCAACCAATGACGAGTCTCGTAGTCCAAGGTCAACAGCCCAATCGTACACCATATTTTGCACGGCTCGGACTGAGGAACGCACGTTTTCGGGAGCAAAGATTGCTCGCAAAATCGGAAGCACTTTGTGAGAAGTGAATCGAGTTGCCCAGTACGCATCGTTCACCGGATCCTGAAAAAGATCCACCCAGGCCTGGGGGTGCTGTCGGAGACGGAAACCCAACAAACGCAGAAGGACCGTGCCAGCAGACCACAGGTCGGCGGCTGTTCCACTGTGCGCCAAACCGGCGAGTGCCTCTGGGGGAGCGTAGTCGTTTGTGCCACAGATTCCATCAGTAAGATGCCCTTCCTCCATGACTGCAGGCGTGTTGGGTCCAGCCGAAACTGAAACAAAGGGAATTGCAACCGCATGGCCAAAATCAAAGACCTTGACATTCCAGTGCTCGTCAAGTCCAATATTATCAGGTTTCACGTCTCGATGACAAACCTTGACGTCATTATGCAGGAAGTCTAGAGCTTCAAGAATCTGTGAGAACAAAATACACGCGACCTGGTCCATGTACTGCAGCGCAGGATGCCGCTTCCACACAGATCCATGAGCTTTTCGAATGCCGTCTATTCGCTCTGTGTACTCGCACAAATCTCCATTTGGGACGCATTCCAAACACATGACCATCAGGCGAGACGTGGTGGGAATGTGCTCCTTCTTGTGTTGTGAGCAGACACCACAGTAATCTCTGTACATTGGCTGCGCATGAGGCGTGAAGTGCAGGCAACAGAGTCCATGTTCCGCTCCTTTGCATGCAATATCGGAAGATATAACAGAAGAGTATGCAGGTCCCATGGATCTGACCACACGAATTGCAGACCTTCGGTAGGAAGCAGAATTGTGCGCGATCGCTGTGATGCGCTCGAGAATCGCACATTCTGTGCGGAAGGCAGACTGCAATGTGTGAATTGACGACGATTTTCGGCCGGGCTGATCGACGGGGACTGCTTTCAAAGCCACCATGCATCCGTCATATGTAGAGCAGAGTACAACTTCAGAGTGTCCACCAACGTTCGCACGTCGTACCATCCGAAGATGAGTTGAGAACGGAGCGGCACGAATCAGGGGACCATAGATTGCAGAAAAGGGATCCACCACTGGGGCTTGGTCATGTTGATGATACTGTTGTTGCAGATGCTGGGGAGTTTGTACCACAATAGCCGGAGTTGAGAACATCTGTGGAGGGCAGTGATTGCTGCTGATGATACTATTTCCGTTGCTGCTATTATGCAGCTGTTGCACCTGAGAGTTTGCCAGTGGGGAGACCGAAGCTGAGCATGATGGCGTAGCAGTTGCGGACGATTCCCAGGAACCCGATCTCGATGAAACAAGAGAAGCGTTGCCGGAAATCGAAACAGGACTTTCCGGTCCACTAATCATGAGATGTGGCAGGGACATTGGCATCAAGGAATGTGATGTTGTCTGACATTGGGAACGAAAACACGCACTGTTCGAAGTGCCGTCATTCAACAGGACATTCTGGTTCAGAGAATACATTGGCTAAATCTATCTAGAGGCAAGTATCGAAGAGATATATATGTGTATATAAAGAACGATAAACACGATCACACGATCACACGATCACACGAGACAAAATAAAACAGGATCGATCCGGGCAAGGTTGAAGGGATGTGCAGACTGTGTGAGCAGACAGGAATCACCAAAAATCGTTCGCGGATGGATAGGAAACTAGTGCTTTCGCAGACCTTGAGAAAGATAATAGCAGTGCACGGCGGTGGATCAGGCACAAAAAAAATACTATTCACCAACAAGAGAAGAAAAAAGGAAGAAAAAGAAAAAGACAGGAAACGAAAAAGCGAGTCGCCCACGCCACACACATAAAGAGCACCAAAAAGAAAAACAACGAAAGGCCCCCACGGAGAAAAAGCAGCACTGGTTCGGAGGGAAACCGAAGATGTGGGGTGATCAATCCCACAGCATTTCTCCGATCGGGGGCTTCTGATTGCCTCGATTCCTTTTCGGTGCTGCATTCGGTGCCCCGTTGTCGGCGGTCGACTGTGTTTGTGTGACAAATCCTTCCTTTTTTAGCACGCAAATCGCCGTGCCACCGGCGAAACCACGGCCATCCCCCGTTGCTTATTGACAGCGCCGCCGACGATGCCCGCCTCTGCTGAGGATACTGCCTGGAAAGGAAGGTGCACTCGATGTGTCGGCGGTTAATTTCGTCTGTTTTCGAACAATTCAACGGCTTTGCTCGTATTTGACCGCCCGTGTGTGGCCAGCATCGGAACTGCTACAGATCAGACGCTAGGATCGTCTGCGAAACATCTTGACGGACACTTCGGCTTCGATGAAGAGGAATTGAAGACTGCAGCGCCCACCTGCTTTCAACAAGCCGCAAGCACCGTCCGAGCAGTTCGGGAACTTCCTGTTCGTTCCATCTGTCGAGCACTTCCATTTTTGTTTTTGGCGTGCTGTCTCTTGTGTCTCTCCGCCCGCTAGCAGCCCAGTACAGAAAAAATGCTTTGAGCACCGCGGTTACACAAATTTCTGTTTCGATTTTATTTTTACCGGTCCACTGGTACCCAGATCCTTCTTGACGGAGATGCTGTCATGCGGGGATCAACTTTTCTTGTTCTTACGGAGAAGATTCTCGGTCGAAATTGGGTTGTTTGATTGGTTGTTGATCTTTCACCAGGACTCGCGTTCTGCCTGCTCGTCGCTGATTCGAGCCGTGGGAGGTCGTCCCCGCCGTTTTTTTGTGCTCCGTTGTGCTGCGCGCTCGTGCGGTTTCAACTGGAATTTGTTTACAGTCGCCAGAAATTGGATGGAAAAGCTTGTTGAATTGATGACGATTCCTTCTTTGTTTTTATTCCCTCACGACACGGAGGATGCACACTCTCGGACGGACCCCCCTCCCGTACCCAAGCAGTCTTTGTGGTTGGCTCAAGCAGGAGATTCATCCCAAAAAACCAAAAAAACAACAACCCCCAATCCAAAATCATCGTTTTGGCCGGGCAGTCGACTTGGCAGAGGACGCTCTGCTTGGAGTTGCTGATTTGGAGCTCGATGCCTTTTTCTGGGGCGAAGCTCCCGGCACTGGACTGGCGGTAGTCGCCGGTGGGGGAGGGTTTGTTGCTGGTTTTGATTGCGCAGCAGCACCGGTGTGCGGATCCACTTCTCGCATCATGCTGGCGAATTCCTCGAAGTCAATGTACCCAGACTTGTCTTCGTCGATTTCTGCAACCAAATCTTCAATCTTGATCGTGAGTCCCAAGTCCGCAACAGTTTGAATCAGCGTTTCGTTGCTAATGCATCCTGTGCGATCGGGATTTCCACCCAGAGCAACAAACGCTGCAACGAGGTCCATGTCAATGTCGATGCCTTTGAACCGTTTCTTGTAAATGCGCTGCATTTGAAGAAAGGTCTCCCACGACAGTTCTGCATCATTGGTTGCATCCACTTCCCCAAGTAGTTGCATAATATCTTCCGCAGAAAGCACAGATGCACCCATTTCATGAAACACCTCCTTCAACTCGAAAATAGATATCCCACCCGACTTGTCGGAATCATGCTCATCAAACAGTCGACGGGCTTCTGCGATTTCCAGCGGGGTTAAGATCTCATACACCTGTTCCTCTTCGTCTTGTTCGTTACTCGCCGTCATATTTCTATACTATATAAACGAGGAACACACGCAGTTCGATATTCTGGTTTCGTTTTTTTTTTGTTTTCGGTTTTTTTTTTTTTTTTGGGGTTTGTCAGCATCCCGAGACTGTTCCGAGTTGCTGATCTCATCCGAAAAGGCGGGTCCTTCTGTGCCTTTGACGTTTGCCAATCAGCCTTCTCGTGGTCCACGTCACTGCACATCAGAGTCCGATCTGCTGCTGCACGGTTTCCCCAGTTCTCCTTTGATCTCGCAGCCTGTGAACAGCATGCAGAACCCATGCATGTCTGTCCTTTTTGATCGAGACTGGAATGAAGCACGCAATGTCTGTCTTGAAGAACACGGTGCGCACGCACTTGTGCGCCTGTAGCCTGCCCCCTTGACGGCTGGTTTTCGTAGAATCGATTGTTATGCAACTTTGCAACAATACAAATCAGAGCCAACTGGCATTGATGCAGCGTATCGCAGGTGTTCTGCTGTGAAGTGTTTTTGTAAATAATTCCAGCGAGAATCCGACGTCGTTCAAAGACGAGAAACTAACCGCAGGGCGCGGTGCGGGACGCTAGAATTCCGAGAAAAGAAAAAAGGATGGAAGTGGAGAATTGTGTTTTAAAAACAAAGCAAAAAACATAAAAAACATAATAACAACACAGAGAAATCGTACTTTGGAGGAATTGGAATTGAGAGCCCATCTGAACAAAAGACGGCATCACCATCACTTCTTCTTTCCAGCCTTTCCCTTTCCCTTTGCCGCAGGTTCCTCTGTTGTTGCCATCGCCGCCTGTGCGCCTAAAATTTCAAAGTTAAAGTCTCCTTTTGTGACTCGGGCCAGTTGAACAGAAAGATCATCATAGTCTCCTGGAGTGAGACTGATCTCCATGGTGCATCCACTTCCGTCGTATTTTTGAGATGAGATTTGGCAAAGCTTCGCAATAATTCCCTGGGCCTGACCAAGATGCGCATGCGGAACATACAGCGTTCCTGTAATTTCTGTTCGCTTCAAGGGAATTACTTCCACAAGCTTTGAAATGAGATCCTGCGCCTGTCGCTCTGGTTCCTTGTCCATGTCTATTCTTGCTTTGATGCTGTCCAATGCCTGCTCAATACGAAGAACTGGGTGTGGCTTCTTGGTGCTCGGATCCGCATAGTACTTGTGAATGTAGTTCACAATCTGTTTTCTCTTTTGGTCCATCCGCTCCTGGCGCTCAGAAGAACTAAGCTGGAACTCTCCGTGGTCCAAGACCTCCCTGATACGGTCGACGTTCTTGGGCTTATCGGGAAATGCTGCTGCAAGCTCTGCTTCCGGAGCAACCTCGCCCTTCGAGGAAGACTTGAAAATAACATCGTGCGCAACGACGTTGTCAATCCCAATCTTGCCTTCGCGGTACAAGGCCATTGTATTGGGCTTCGCGAGAACTTCAAACTGGTGCTTTCCAGATTTGAACTTCACCACGCAGAAATTCTGTCCTGAAGAGCTCATTTCAAAGCATAAGAAGAATTTACAGACACGGGCAGAGGACGATGCTTGCACTTTGCAGAAAGAGACAGAGAGAGAAAAACTGAAAATAATAAAACGGAATCGCGAATGAGGAGGAGGGAAAGGTCGAGCTTGTTGAACCTGAATTTCGGGACACTTGGGAAAAAGTCCGGCAAACAACGAAACCCAACCACAAAACTCAGCATAAAAAATTAATTAAGAATAGAAATGAAATGAAAATCTAAGACTTGCATCAGTCAGTACTCGTTTCCCTCCCACCACTTTGAAGCAAAGGGAAATGAAGAAATACGATGTGATTTGTGGGCTTCATGCAGCTCTTGCAACGCTTCGAGAAAGGCCATTGTCCGTCGATCGCATCTTCTTCCGAAATGACTTGCTATCCATCGTCAAGCCTTTCCTTTCACCCCACGCATCTCTCAATCGTCCGTATCGCTCATTTCCACTTCCTTCTACTGCAAATCCGCAAAACGATGAATTATTCAAGCTGAGCAAATCCAGTCATCACGGAGGCATTGTACTGCATGGACAGTTCCCTTCTCCGATTCCATTTTCCCAGCTCTTCCGCGAGCAGCAAAACTCAGAGACTGCCACGGCAGTTTCGCCTCAGAATTCCAGCAAACATCGAATTTTTCTTTGGTTAGACGGGGTTTCGAACGACCATAATATCGGAGCAGTATTTCGAAGTGCGGCATTCCTTGGTTGTGACGGCTTGCTTCTGACCAAACCACTGTCTACTAGTGCGGTCCGAGTATCACGGGGTGCCGTGGAGATTGTTAGGCACTCAGTGGTGGGGAATGGAAATTCAGATAGTGGTGGCCCGGAGGCCTGCTCGAGAGAATCCTTAATGGAAACAATCCAAAATAGAAAGTTCATCCTGCTGGCAGCAGACAGTCGAGCACGAGTATCCTTGTTCGACATTGTTTCTTCAGCAAAGAAAGAGAACTTCGCTCCCCCAAACAGCAACAACAAGACGTACATTGTCGCCCTTGGTGGGGAGTCCGATGGACTAAAGAAGCACATTCGAAGTGGTTTCTACAAGTTTTTCTCGATACCCCCCTGCAACGAAGGCGTGATGAAAACTGTGGATTCCTTGAACGTTTCATCGGCCGCTGCCATCGTCCTGTCTTATCTGCAACCTACTCTTAATCCCAAGCCATAAATCCACGTATTATTGCCGCACCCAAAATCATACTGCCAAAGCCATACTGTCAAAAAAAATGAATTAGTTAAAAAAATTACTACACCAGAAGGGGGTTGGCCGGGGGGGAAAAAAGTAATTTGACAGCTGTGGGATTTGAACCCACGCATCCGGAGATACCACGACCTGAACGTGGCGCCTTAGACCAACTCGGCCAAACTGCCTCAAACAAGATCCTCGACGCGAGAATGGCTCTAATTTGCTTTGCTTTGCGCTTGTTTCATTTCCAAAAGCCCCACGTTCCCACGAACCCTTTTTGGAGCTGTCCCCGTCCTCGCGAGCAGGCCTCTTCTCAAAAGCTGTCCTAGCGCATTCTGTAATTTGTTCGTTTCACAAGATAGGAAAATGTTCAGGCTCTTCTCTCCTCTTCGCGCAGCAGTGCCTGCAGCGCGCCTGCAGTCTCTCCGACAGGAAATTCTTTCGTCGTCGTGGCTTCACAATGACTCCTTCTTGCTGGAAGACGCGAATGCCGCTGCTCAAAAGGCCATTGCTTCGCTTCCGAGTCTGACTGGAGAAACCCGTGCTGAGACCGAGCGAGCAACCGCCGATCTTTTGAACACCATCAAGACCTCGGAGAATGTCGAGGGGCTGTACGAAGCCATTTATTCGACAGAACTCGCTCTGGGTGACGAACTCGGCAGGTTCGGCGACAATGTACATCGCGTTCCCGAGCTGCAGGCTCGTGTCGAGAAACTCATGGAAGACTACAAGAACCTTATGGCTCGTATTTCTTCTGACGAGACGGTGTACCGGAAAGTGGAGCGTGAGCTTGGAATTTCGATGCTCCAGCTGAAATCGCAGATCCACGACCCGGAGTACCGTCACCGCGTTCGTGATGAGTTCAGAACCTAGGCTTTCTGGTTCCTCACTGCGTGAAAATTGCTGATGCGTCTCCGCCATTCACCAATTTTCTTTTTTCATCTGTTAAAAACATAAAAATAAAAACATATGATAATGTTAAGAATGTTCTTCTTGTTTTTCTTTTCCTTTTTTGACTTGTTGTTTGAAGCATCATTGATGTATTAGCCATCCTTTGCTCGATTCTCGTTTCCATTCTGTTCTCTGAGGATGGAGGAGAACTCGTCGAAGTCCAAGAATCCAGATCCATCTGTGTCAAACTCCTCCAACAGCTGCTTCACCCGAATAGTCAGTCCCATTTCTGTACAGACCTTGAGCAGATTTTCTCCTATGATGTGTCCAGTGCGATCGGGATTTCCTCCCAGAGACACAAATGCACTGATTGTTTCTGGATCCTGTTCGATCCCTTTGAACTTTCGTTTGAAAACTCGCTGCATTTCGAGAAATTCTTCTTCTCCGAATTCAAGGGAGCCATCACCGTCGAGCACTTGCAACAAGTCTTTTATCTGATCGAACGAAACGGTTCCTCCTGCAGTCTCGTTCAGTAATTTCTTGAGTTCGTAAATGCTCAGTTTTCCGGATTTGTCATCGTCGTACTGAGAGAAGATCTTCCTTGCGCTTTCAATTTCAGCTGCAGTGAGGATTTCCATGGAAAATTCCTGTTCTCCTCCTTTATCTTTTGACGCAGTGTCACTCGTTGGCGGTCGTGGACTGTCGCCTCCGTGGGCTGCAGAGGATACAGACTCGATGTTCCGCCGAACGGGCCGAATCATTGTTCTTCCTTCCGTCAAGATCCCAATACTGAAGATTCGGCTTACTTTTTGCTCCGTGAGTTTGGACTCCAAATCATTTGGATTCGTCTGTCGTTCCATCCTCTCTCACTGTGTTCTCCAGTCTTCTGCACCGTGGGGCGGACTGCCTCTGATTCATCCCTGTCGTAAGCTTCCTTTGGAGTTTATGTTGAGTCGCTATCATGCCAACAGTGCGACGACAAGTCGACGACTCAGAACCAAAAGGAGGCGCCTTGACAGGTTTCTTTGTTTTGCGATTTTCTTTAGTCGTTCCCTCCGCTTTCTGTGAAATTCACGCAAGGCTGGAGATCCATAAATCGATTGCTTCAAAAAATGGATCCAGTATCGCAGAATGGGCTTTCCGAGATGGCAGGCATCCTGGATAGCAAAGCCTTCGACATGCTGCGTTCCATGCTGTCCGACGGGCTTGACCCCGAATTGCAAGGCTTAGACCAAGAGCTTATTTTCGGTTATTCCACGGATGCTGCGGACGTGCAAGTGGCCAGTTCTGCAGGACCGAAGGACAGTATTCCAAAGCTTCCAGGGGCAATTGACTATGAAGACGAACAGGAAGCAATCGAAATGGATGTTGAGCATGCGCGTCAACTGCTTGAAAGTGCTCGGGGCGCAGAGAGCCCTTCGCAACAATTCGACTTTGATGAGCAAGAAGGAACCAGTAGTACCATGAAGAAAGTTTCCGTTGATTTTGATGAAGAAGCGACGCCAGTCGATTCGACAGGTCAACATGCGAGTGTTAGTGTTGACGGGGTTGTGCAGTCTGCTGCTGTTGCAACGAAGGCACCGGCGATTAAGTTTTATGATGTGGATTCGTCCCAGTCCGCAAATGCACAGAAGGACGACGAGCCGGATGCGGAGGATGACGACAATCTTGTAATTAGGAGAAAGAGACAGGCTCCAGCTGGTCAGGCTGGCACGCAATCTTCCCTTCCAGCGAAGCCGAATCCGCTTCTGCAGTTTGCCTTGAAGAAATCCAATGACAAGTTACTTCTTAGAACTTCGAAGTTGTTGTTTCAAAAGAGCGATCTAGAAGATGCGCAATACTATGCGTCACGAGGGTCACTGCAGACTGTCCATGCAAAGTCTTTCTTAGAGCCCACTACGGATGATATTGTTCATTTTTCTAAAGAGATTCTGGAAGAAGAAACCACTGAGCCGAGCGATGAAAAGGACGCCGCAGGCTTTGATAGGATGGTGATTGCTCCATTGAGTTTCGTATCACCGTCGTTCGATCTCGAAGTCGCTTTATCCGAGGAATCGGATTTTGGTAGAGTGCATCCTGCCCTGCTGCCTGTCTCTCTCTTGAATTGGGAGACACAAGTTTGGGAAATGGCGCTGGGAAAAAAAGGGAATGTCACTTCTTGGGAAAAAAAATTACTTCCCCCCTCTGCGAAGCTGAATGTTGCTGCGGTTCATGGCCAATGGGATACCTCTGTCTTTGAAACCTGTGATTCTGTGTCCTTTCCACTTCTCTTTGATTTGAATGATGACTCTTTTGGCGTTTCTATGGAGGAATTAACCAGGGTCGCCGAAAGAGCGAAGCAAGTGTTTTCCGACGACGTCATGCGCTCCAAGTTTGGAACCCTTACTTTCGAAAACAAAATCAGAGCGACTCTTGTGCGGGACGAAGAGGCTGTGGAAGACCAGATTGGAGAAATTGTACATACTCAACTTGCCTGGAAGCTGGATCCTCGATATTTTGCGAGAACTGTCAACCGCACAATTGCCATGTTTCATGTCCGTCCATTCCTTCTCCCCGGTCTCCTTGTGAAAGCCGATCCTCATATTATTGTTGGTAAGGATGCTGGATCAGGCCCCTTGGCGGCCAAAGAGACTGCTAAAATGCGTCGCCGAAATGCTTCTACGTTCAAGGACGAAGACGTGAGTTCCCGATCCGGACGTGTTGTTTTGATGGAGTATCGGGAAGAACTTCCTGCCTACATGTCTGTGCCAAGTATGGGTGCTCGCGTGCGCAACTTCTATCTTCGAATGGATGCACCGACGGCACCCGAGGGATCTGTTCGAAAGCAAATATCCGCAAAGCCGAATCCTCAAGATGTGCAGGATCCCGCAACTGTTCTGTCTGAACAAGAGTTATCAAGATACTCCAGACTGAAAGAGACTCTGGAGGACGGGTCGTTGGAGATCGTTTCGTCCCTGAAAGACGTTCCATTTCTTACAATTCTTGAGCCCGGCGACTCGGTTTGTGCACTGGATACGCACATGTTTGCTTCCGAAATGTCTGGTCACGCTGTTCCCGAGACCGACTTCTTATTGACGGTTTCTCGAGATTCAAAGCTGAAAAAAAACAATGTGTATTTGCGAGAAATCGACAAGTTGTACGCAGTCTCATATCAGCAAGCTAAGAGACAGGAAGAATCCGCCGGGATGCTTGTGTCTAAGTTTGCTGGAGAAGTCCCTGGTCCTTCCGCAAAGGTTCGCACACAGTGGGATCGAAAGCGCGTTCTGTTTCATGAATACAGACTGCTGGAAAAGGAGGCCCGACGCGATGATGAGGGTCGCATTTCGCGGGTTGCTCCGTTTCAATCACTGCTGGATCTGGTCCCTGATGTCGACGCGCAGACGATTCGGAGAATCTGTAATGAAGAATGTGATGTAAGAAGCAGCAAGTTCCAATGGAAATCCGAGCGAGAGTTTCCTTCCGAGGCCAGGATAGTGGAAACGCTGTCTCCCGAAGATTATTGTCGATATGTCATGATGGAAGCTGGGCTTGCGTATCTCGAAGATCAGCGGGGCATCGATCGCGAAGCTGCAGAGACTGCATTGTTGAACGTCTTGTTCGCTGCCAACAATGCCGAGAACAAGTCTCTGGATTCTGGTTTCCGTCTTACTGCGGAGGATGAAAAGACGATTTCCGCAGTTCAGCATGAACTAAAGATAGCACCGTGGATTTCGTCCACCACCTTTATCAATGCATTTTCTGGCTCTGGTAGTGTCCGGTTCGCGGATATCCATTTTGTGACTCCTGAAGAGGTTCTTCAAGCGCAGGAAGACTTTTCAAAAGTGACGGAGATCCGAGCCGAGTTTGCGAAGAATCAGTTGAAAAAGATGGGAATTGACGCGGATGCAATGTCTTCTATGGAGCGTGTTGAAACTTTAAGAAAACACATTGCAAAAGGGCTCCACTTGAATGTGAAGACAGCTTCGTATACAGTTGCGATGCATCATACGTTACGAATTGTTTTCGGCAAAGCATCTCGTGCATTGCGTCCGACGGAAACCTTCAGCGATGAACAAGAATTTCATTATGAAACTGCTGTGTCCGCCGGGGAAACCGCGGAAGAAGTGAAGCGAGATGAAGATCGTCTTAAAGCTCTGGAAGAATTTGAAATGGAGGACGTGGACATGAATGCAGACCAAGACTCAGATGACGCGTCAGATGCCCGTTCTGTTACGTCGCGTGCGACAAGCAAAGCGGGCGATTTTGCGAGGGAACGCGGTCGGCGATCTTCGAAAATTCTTCGTCGCTTTGAGAAAATGAAAGATCCTGTTACTGGGGAGGAGAAAGAAGTAGTGTCGATAATCTCGGACCCCTCTGAGGTCGATGCGATATTGAAACGCCAAGAAGCCGTGCAGGTGTTTCGAAAACTGTTGCAAGGGATGGAAGACGGTGGCTCCTCAATGGTTCGGTCTTCCATGGTTTTAGATCAGATTCGCGACTTGCGAAAGAAGGAGCAGGAAATTCGACGAGACCAAATTCAAACGGCAATGGATTCAAAGAAGAGATGCTGCAAGGCTTGCAAGCAAAAGGGCCACATTTCCTCGAATAGAATATGCAAACTTCACCCGGAGCATTTGGCCTATTTCCGCGATCTTCCTGATGGAACGTCTGTTCGCGTTGCCGACGAACAGGCGCCGTCTGGCGGTTTACAGGGCCGTGGACGTGGTCGCGGTCGTGGACGTAAGCGTGGAGCTGTTGTAGCGACGGATCCAGCTGCCGGTGTTGGTCTTCCACGTCCAGTCAAGCATCGCCGTGGAGGGTTTCGGCAGCCTGCCGCTTCACTCCTGCCAATGGACTCGGGTGTTTCGTCGGGTCAGTTCGATTCTCTCGTTGACGAAGACTTTGAGTATCAGCGCAGGTCATCCAATCGCTCCAATCGGACGGTTGGCAGCAGGCGTGCTGCGGTCTTCCGCAGAATAGTCGACGAGATCATGGAAGCGGCCATTTCTGACGATCACTTGTATTTGCGGACGTTTTTGCGGAATCCCGTGAAAGAGCTGGAAGTGTTTGCTCCTCAGCTTGCCAAGCAGTATCGAAAAAGCATTCGACATCCTATGTTTCTCGAGTCTGTGCAGTCCAAAGTCCAGAATTTGAAATACGACTCGGTGGATGCATTTTCTGACGACGTGTCGTTGATGTTTTCGAATGCCCGCATGTTTTACACGAATCTCCCAGAGTTTACGTCGGTCCTTGTAGACGCAGATGCTGCAGAAAGGTTCATCAACGGTCGGATGCAGGAGCACAGCGAGGAGCTGCGTTCTCTCGAAGAGACTGGCGGTCGTGACGGAGGACCTATTACTGGCGCTTCTCCAGCGAAGCGTGCACGTTTCCAAGATGGCCATACAGACACGCCAGGTTTTGGTGATGATGAATTTGTTGTTCCGACATCAGACGCTCTTCCGTTGTACGGTAGTAGTCAGGGATGATCGGATGGAACTCCTTTTCGGGATTGTTTGCTTGTTTGGCGGATGCCGTCTTTTGATGGTCTCGAGTGCGCATGCGCTTTCTGTTTGAACAACTGCTGCACGTGGCATTTTTAAATTTTAAAATTAATAGAACAAAAAGAATAAAAAATAAAAAAATAACAGTCCCCCAAAACCGCAAAAACACAGCCATTTTTTGACGTCCAAACCAGAACACTTGCGTCATTTTCATTTTATGATAGTCTTCGGCAAAACTCTGGCATAACAGGTCCCGCTCCAACACCACGATTGACCATTCGGCAACGCCATTCAGAGAGGCGAGGAAGCGCAGCGGTCGTGTCATTCACAGACATAGCACTCCACAGGCGTTCAGCGATCGCAGAAGCGCGCGGCCAGACGCGGGAGTCAAAATTGGCTTGATCAACCTGCTCAGCCCACATAGTTGCTTCTCCACCGAGGACCAACTTCTGAAGGGACGGGTCCAGGAACTGCGTACCGTTCTTGAAAGGTTCATTGTCATAGAACACCTTCCAGGTGTCTTCCCATTCATAAAACGTGGAAGTCCCGTCGGGCTGCTGGCGATCCAGATACCATCCTGCGGACAGAATTGCTTTATGTCCCAGAGAAACTGCTTCTGCAAGGACACCTCGGTTTGCCCAAACGTGGACAATCGTCGGGTCTGAGGTTGAGGTAATGGCGCCGTCCAACAAAAGTTCTTCCCATCCAAGTGGCGTCTTATTCAAGGACGACAGCATCGGAAGAATCCTCTGATGGTAATAGCGGTATAAATCGGACGCAGTCCAGCCCTTCTGCTTCAAGAACGACTTGATGGAATCATCATCCAACCAGCATCCAAAAACGATCTCATCACCACCAATGTGTGCATAGTTGTCTGGAAACAGCGCCAGCATTTCGGAGAAAAGCTTCTGAATAAAAGTGAATGTGTCCTCTTTTGCGGGATTCAACGGAATGTTGTTAATGTTCTGTGCATAGACTGGGCAGTTGGCCACCAAATCAGGATAGCCCACGCCGAAAGATGCCGCATGGCCCGGAGTATCAAATTCGGGAACGACACGTACACCTCGCTCCAAGGCATACTGCACAATGGTGGAAACATCAGCGTGTGTATAAACAGCAGTGGGATCCCAAGCAGCATTGGTCAGCAAAGGAAAAGTTTCCGAGACCAGAGGGAAGGACTGCGCATCCACAATGTGCCAGTGCATCGTGTTGAACTTGTTGTACGCAAGGACATCAATCGTATGCAGCAAGAAGTCAACAGGAATAAAATGACGCGCAGTGTCAACCATGAATCCTCTCCAAGGAAACCGAGGAGCATCGTCAATCTCCAACGGAGCATTCACAATCGAATACGTTTGACTCGCAGCATCATATGAAATAAGCTGTGAAAAGGTTTCGAGAGCACGCAAAGCTCCAAAGACACTCTTTGCAGAGATGGAAGCCTTGGGATCGGTCGAAACTGAAATCGAATACGACTCGTCAACTCCAAACTGCAGATTCTCATCGTCAGAGTCCACTTGCACAGCAACAGAGACAAGAGATCCCTGGGGAGAGCGGGCAGTCTTCGCTGGGAAGAACAAGGTTGCGTACCTCGCAAACGCCTTTTGCAAAATCTGGGACTTTGAAGTTGTCGAAAACGAGAACTGCGACGGATCCACGGTCACGGACGACGAGCCAGGGCGCATGGACTGAGGCTGCGGCCACACCGATCCGTACGCGACTCCTGCGATTACCAAAAGCGCTGCCAAAACAGCAGAATGTCGGTGAAAAAGCATTCTTTCGGTTGTTTTTCTTTGAGAGAGGTGTGAAACTCGGAAAAAAAAAAACCGTGAACAGACACTCGGAACAACCGAGAAAACCGAGATTCGCAGAAGCGAAAAGGACCGAAGAACACGATAACGAGAAAGCGGGCTGTTGACTGGTGTGCGGAGGATGGTTTCCCCTCAGTGCTTGTTGACTCGCCTGGCCTTGACAGGTTTGACGGGTTTGACAGGTTTGACAGGTTTGGCAAGCCACGTCAACTCGAACCTGGAAAAGCACCGATTCATGCACTCCCAACAACTCTGCAGTCCACCATACCGGAAAACAGCAGAACGGAATAATCATCCCGTCTATTTTTTGAAATTCGTTCAATACAAGAGCGCCAAACAACGACAACAAGTAGTCTGTCTACGGATTTAGCCATCGAGTGATTCCGAACTCTCTCTTACAAAAAAGAAGAAGAAAAGAATGAGCACGTCTGCATGGGAGCATGACGTGATTGAAGAAGGACAGATTGTCGTTGACCGGGCAAATATCCAGTCTGAAGGAATTGGGGCAGAGTACGAGATTCCGTCCGAGGTAGCCGTGCTGGACTTGACTCACAATCGGCTGAAGGAGATCAAGAATATTGCTGGACTTCAGTTTTTGCATACATTGCACTTGCGACAGAACTTGCTGAAAGAAATCGCCGGGCTGCAGAATCTTCCGAAACTGCGAAAAATTGACTTGTACGACAATCAAATCTCAGAAATCTCGGAAACCAGCTTCTCCGATGTAGCGTCGACTCTTGTGTACCTCGACATGTCCTTCAATGAACTTCGGAAGATTGAAAACATCGAGAACCTGGAGAATTTGGAAGAGCTCTACGTTTGCTCAAACAAAATCACAGACATTGAAGGCGTTCAGTCGTTGAAGTCGCTCCGAACGCTCGAGTTGGGGTCGAATCGAATTCGCAAGATTCAGAACTTGGAAGGACTGACTGCATTAAGAAACTTGTGGCTTGGACGAAATAAGATTTCTTCCGTCGAGAACCTGAATATGCAGCCTTTGTGCTTAAATTTGCGAGTCTTGTCTTTGCAAGCTAACAGATTGAGATCTATTCACGGTCTGGACGCGCTTGTTAATCTGGAAGAGCTCTATTTGGGAGAAAATGGCATTCAAAAAATCGAAAACATCGCACATTTGACTTCTTTGCGAATTTTGGACCTTAGCAGCAACCTGGTTGCATCGATTGGTGATTCATTAGTCCCTCTGACGTGCTTGCAGGAATTGTGGCTGAATCAGAACAAGATTGCAGAGTACAAGGACATCGAGCCACTTGCATCAATTTCTACGTTGAGGATTGTATATCTTGAGATGAATCCGTTCTGTGCGGGAGATGCTGCGTACAAGAACAAGGTTATTCACACGCTTCTCCAAATTGAACAGCTCGACGCAGACGATATTCCAAAGAGACATTTAGGAGGGCCTGCTTAACTTTAAATGTTCCACCACATGTTATCCTCATACTGTAGGCCACTCTTCATCATACTTCATGTTGCTCATCCAGAAATCTCAGACAGTCCTGCTTCTTTCGTTCGCCTTTTTTCCCCTTCACGCCACTCCATCGCCATTTCGATGTCCCCCGTCATGTCCGGCACGTCTGGATCGAAACTGGAATGGTGTGCGCAGCATCAGTTGGAAGAACGCTTTGGCGTACTGGACCCTTCCGGATGGATGACTACCTCATCCTACGACCTTCTGGAATGGATACACACTCGGTTCCGGTGCAGGACTGAGGATGGATTTCGTTCAGCAGTTCATCCGCCGTGCTTCGTGTACATTGTAGGCGATATAAAAAATAATAACAATGAACATGGCGTGAGAGTTTGAAGATCCATTTTTTTCTTTTCTTCTTCTTCTTCTTCATTTGCTAAAACACATACAACAAACAACAAGCACAGAACTGCAGACATGCTGCACACGAATAACACCGAAGCACAACAGACTAACTTTTTAGACAACTACCGACTTGGCGAGATTGCGCGGTTGGTCGACATTGTGACCCATGGACACAGCCAAGTGATAAGACAGCAACTGGAACGGAATCACATTGATGATAGGAGCCAACGAAGCACAGATTTCGGGAACCTGGATGGATTTGTAGGCTTTCGAAATTACCTGGGTGTCACCAGTATTGCAGATCGCCACCACTTTTCCGTGACGTGCTGTGAGTTGCTCCAGAGCACTCACGACGTTCGGATACTGCGTATCCTTTGTGATGATCAAAATGCACGGCATGTTCTCGTCGACGAGTGCAATAGTCCCGTGTTTCAACTCGGCCGCAGATATGCCCTCGGAATGAATGTACGAAATCTCCTTGATCTTCAGTGCCCCTTCAAGCGCCGTGGCGTAGTTGTATCCACGGCCAACCACGAGGATGGACTTGGCACCCTGGAAAACAGGGATAAGCTCCTTGATGACGGGCTCGACGGTGTGGAGCGTCTTGTCCACAAGCTCCGGAAGCCGGTGCAAATCTTCAATGATTTGCTGGCGGACTTCTTCCTTGTCTCTTGCATTCTTGGACAAAAACAGAGAAAGCAACACAACCGAGAGAACTTGCGAAGTATAAGCTTTCGTGGAGGCCACTCCAATTTCAAGACCGGCATTGACATGGATTCCAAAGTCGGTTTCGCGGGCTATTGCCGACCCAACCGTGTTGGTAATTCCACAAGTCAGAGCGCCCTGAGCTTTCACGTAACGGAGCGCCCTCAAGCTGTCTGCCGTTTCTCCGGATTGGGAGATAAAGATGTATGTCTCATCCCGAAACACGTTGGGAGAACGATCCACAAATTCCGACGCCAGCTCGACGGCGGCAGGGAGGCTCGTCAACTGCTCAAACAGTTGCCGCCCCGCCAAAGACGAATGATAAGAAGATCCGCAGGCAAGGAAATGGACACGGCGGCACGTAAGAATGTCTCGCGCATTGTGAAGAACACCACCCAAGCGAACATCACACTTGTCGAAAAGAACACGACCTCTCATGGTATTCGTCAACGATTCCTTCTGTTCGAAAATTTCCTTCTGCATATAGTGATCGAAGTTGCCTTTTCTCACTGCATCCATCTGACCTTGTAGGATCTTGATCACACGATGCTCCTTACCGGCATCTGATGACGTGACAACATCTTGGTTGTAGATTCTCATCCTTCCATTTGCAAGATGGACAATGTCCTTGTCTTCGAGATACAAAACAGTTCGGGTGTGCTCAATGATGGCAGACGCATCCGAAGACAGAAAGAATGCTTTTGCACGCTTTGTGAGGTCCGCAGCGCCTTCGGCAATGAAGTCACGACTGTCCGTATTCGACTTGCCAGAAACGAAGTTCTGCGATTCCCGACGGCCATCAGCGGACAAGTATGCCGTCGACTTCCGATTGACCAGTCGCGCAGAAAGAGGGACAGTGAATTCCGCATCAGGATCCGTAGCCTCTTCACCACTGCTGCACACACCAATGATGAGCGGAGATCCAAATCGTGCGGCAATCAGCTCTCCAGGAAACAGTCGAGATTTCACAAGGAATGCATAGGTTCCTTCGAGTTGCGACACTGCCGCACGGACAATCTCCACAAAAGAGACCTTGGGCTTCTTACCAACATCCGTTTCGGACTTGTACTGATTGTACACATGTCCCAACAGCTTCGCGAACACTTCAGTGTCCGTTTCAGACTCAAAAACATGACCCTTTGCCTTGAGCATATTCTTCAGCTCAGAAAAGTTCGTGATCATTCCATTGTGAACAACAATGAATGTCGAGTCCTTGTCGGACCTGTGGGGGTGCGAGTTTGCAGGAGAAGGCTCGCCATGCGTTGCCCAACGAGTGTGGGCAATGCCAACGTGGTTTGACAGCATGAGTTCTGGAGAGAAGTCGTCCTCGTCATAGTGCTCGCTGTCCAGATTAGTGTCCGGCAGGTATCCTTGATCCTTGAGCAAGTTTACGAGCTTGCTGACGTTTCCATTGGACTTAACAATCTGGACATCCGTTGAGCCAGACTGGCGATCAAAGGCTACACCGGCAGAATCGTATCCTCGATACTCCAAGCGGGACAGACCTTTGAGCAGCAAGCGAAGAATAGCAGTGCGTGAAAGCTCACTTTCACAGTTGAGAAGTCCGAATATGCCACACATGGGTGTTGGAATGGTGCACAGTAGAAGTTACAGAAACGAAGGAGACACAGCGAGAGGGACGAAGCAAAAAAAAAGGAGAAAAAAAAAAGAAGAAGAAGGCAAGAGAGAGAGAGAGAGAGCGAGAGCGAGAGAGAGAGGGAGAGGAACAACCTCCGTTGTTGTGCACAAACGAGGAGAAGCCGTTCAAGAAGATCCTTCCCGTCCAGCCCCATTCGACATGCCGGATTCTTCTAATTCTTTTTTCAAAAAAAATCCTGATACGCGAAAAAAATAGGACGAAAAACCCAGAGGGAGCGTCCCTTTAGACGGAAAATGCTGTAGAAAGGGCTCGGAAGAGCGACTTATTGTGCTTTCTTTTGATGCTTTTTGTTTTGTGCACCAGACCCCTTGATGCTGGCAGCTTTGCCAACCGGCTTGATGCTAGTTTTTTTTCCACGTCTTTTTATCTGAACGGCCGTTTTCTCAGCGTTTTCATCGATGAGTGGGTGAACGTCCGTTTCCTCAAAAAGCACGACCATCAAAAGAAAAAGAAGGTTTTACGCATTTCTTCTTCTTTGTGTATTAAAGAAAAGAATTCCCCCTTACTCCTCTTTAAAAGAAAGAAGAAAAAACATACTGAGATTTCTCCAATATTCGTGTACAGAGACCGTCTGTTTTGACATTTTCCGACAATATTGCCGCCCGTCCAAATTGTCGCTGATTGACAACAGCAAATAGAAAGCAGAAAAGCAGACAGACAGAAAGAGAAGAAAGAGAAGAAGAAGAAGAAGAAGAAGAGAGAGAGAGAGAGAGAGAGCGAGAGCGAGAGAGAGAGGGAGAGGAAGGAACCAAACTCCGTTGTTGTGCACAAACGAGGAGAAGCCGTTCAAGAAGATCCTTCCCGTCCAGCCCCATTCGACATGCCGGTTATTCAACAACGTCGTCGTTCTACTCGACTTCACCCAAAATCGAGGAATCCAAGAGGAACAAAACGTAAGAAATTATGACCAAATTAAGAAGTTGGGCATTCTGTTACCATCGGCAACTTGCAGCATTGGAAAAAACAAACGCTTCGAGATGCCAGGGAGCGTCTCGAACCTGTTTTCCGACACGCTTGTGTGTGCGGACCGGGTCGGGTACGTCGGCGCTCGCACGTAGCGCGTCTGCCGGAACATAATTTTGTTCGACCATGTTCGACTGTCTGTGAGCCCATCTCGAGTACCCTGGGCGCAAAACGACTCAAACCAGCAAAAAAGGCATGCATGCATACCGCACATCGTCCGGTGTGGCGTCACTTGTTTTTTCTGTTTTTGTTTTGCAAGGAAGGAATCCTGAATGAGATGGCATTCCCTTCACTCTTCTCTGCTTTCGCATGGCATACATGAGTGTTTCGTAGTGCATTGTTGCCGCTTTACCACCCTCATCTTGACCATCATTGTTGCAGTTACAACATGCCTTCTGCACTGCGCAATTCGTTGGTTTTTCTGAGGAACACGCTCGGAAACTCAGATGAGACTTCTCTCGATCTCGCTCATGCAGTTTCTTCTGTAGAAGAGCAGATTTCTTCTTCCGTAGAAGATGAAGCAGCAGATTTGGCGGCTGAAGTGCTGAGTAAGGATCATGGCTTACTGTACCTGCTTGAGAACGCTTCGGCAGATGCCGTGCAAGACAAAATACCTTCCAAGTTGCTAGACTCATTGTTCAAATCTTGCGCAATTTTCGCGGAAAAGTTCGCATACATGATTGGCCAGGCATTCTTCGTGGCCCTCAGCGATTCTGTGTACCGAATCTGGATGAAGGATTCCGTGCCCAGTGCTTGCCGCGTGCATCTTGCCAAATGCTTGCAACATATTTTTCGGTGCAAGAAGACTTGCGCACGAATTGGATATGCGCCGATGCACGTCAGTGCGTGGATTCAATCCTTGTCTGTTTTTCGAAACTCGAAATGTACGGCAACTTTGAAAGGGCAGCTCCTGGAGTGTTTCGCAGCCATCCTCAGGGCGTTTCATGCTGAACTGCAAGCAAATGACGCAAGCGGCCTCTCAAAAATGAGGGATAGTATGCTGTTCGAGCTGAGATCCCAGGATTCTCGAACTGAACAACAGGGACCTGTGATTGCAGGACTTTTTCATGCAATTTCTGTCTACTGTCAATATTACACGGACGTGGTTTCCGCGGACTTGGCATTTTTTCTAGGATGCATTCGAGGCGTTCTTTTGCGGTTCATGTCTGAAAGGGTGGCATCGCGCTATGAAGTTCCCAAGGCAGCATTGGACGCTGTGCATGAACTGTCCAGCAGGTACGCTGATCTGCTGTTCGGCGACGACCCTTCGAAGCTTTACGAGGCCGTTGAGTTTGCAGTGTTTTCCACGAATGCTGACGTGCGCAAGTGTGCTCTTCGTGCATTTGAATCCGTGGTCGAAGGATTTTGCTCTTTTCTGATGTCCTCTCGAAGTCCAAGACTTGTGGAAATCTGTGAATATTTCTTGCTCATTGCTGTGAATCATCGCCTTGCTGCGATTTCTTCGAGAGACGATGTGAAGAAGGGCATCCATTTCATTCGAATTGTCGGCATTGTGTTTCCTCTGTGCATGTTTGCTGAGAACCAGTTACGGATTCAAAACCTTCGCTTGTCGACGTCTGTTGACGAATTGATTGCTTTGGTGGAGCACTTTTTTGATATGTTGTATGGCAATTGTCCTTCCATTCCGATATCAGAAAGCTTTCTTCATTTGCCTGCCTTTGCACAGTGCTTCTCCTGTATGATGCTCTCTCTCTCTAATGTACCGCAGACCGTGGATAACTGCGTCCGACGATTGCTTTCCATGATATTGCGCATCGTGCCTTCTCAGGAAATGTACCAGAATTTGTTCCACGTATTTTGCGCAGCAGTTGGCCGAATCATGTTTGCGTGCGCTACACATGCGTTTCTTCTGCACGATGTTTGTTCTTTTTTCTCCTCTCTCGTGGTTCAGTACAGCTGCATGTCTCGAAATCAACTAGAGTCTTCGTTGTCGGATTGGAATCTACACTATGAATCCAGGCTGTCGGGACGTGAAGCACAGCCGAGCTTACTAGACGAGCAACTGTCGAAAGTGTTTTCCAGATTCTGCTGCCGAATAACCGATGAGGAATCCTTTTCAACTTCAAAATGGTCCTCGTTTTGGATGTCGTTTTGTGTTGGGGACCGGCCGAGAATTTCTGTTGTCGAGGAATCGCGCTTGGTGGATATTTTGGCTCTTCGCACGGAAATCATGACAATTTTTGTTGATTCCTTTGTGCGGTGTTTGGCCGTCGATGGCAACCGTGGGCAGCGGGGGCCCGTGCCGGCGACATCTGCACATGGACGTTCCTCGTCTCTGAGTCCCGAAATGGTTGCGACTTGCAAGTTTCTCGGTGGAATTTTTGAGCTTGGTAGCATTTCTGCTTTGCAAAAATCTATGTTTCCTGTTTTGTCGGCAGTTGTGGACTTGTTGCACAGCGGCAGTTCTTTTGCATGTCTTTTTGACTTGCTTGCGGGCATACTGCGATTCATTTCCGTCAATCTCCGAGATGACAGTCTTCAAAGTCTTGCGACACCTTTGAGAACCGTCCTCTCCTTTTTGTACTCTGTGTTCCGGCGACTTTCTTCCGACGATTTTTCTTCCGCTGTGTCATGCTTCTGCTTCCTTCCCGTGCAGCTAATTGACGTTAGATTGTTTGTCTCTGTTTTGGAAACCATTCTTTCCCTGAAGTCGGTTTCTTCTGTGGCACTCATTTCCAGAGTTCTTCTCCTCGTCGAGGAAACTGCGTTTTGCCGGCAAGAAGAGATTCTTCCGTTTGCATCATCCATCATTTCTTGGATAGATCCGTTGACCGTTGCTCAATCGGAAAGCACCTCTACTCCTGTTTCTCGAGATCCTACATCGGATGCTGCAGGATTGCGAAAGCAAGCGCTTCGACTGGTGACCATCTTGTCGTTTCTGACCGGTCATTCCTCTCAGCTGGTGAGGGACAGCGGATTCAAATCTTTTCCGTTGGATACCTTTTCAGTTCCGATTTCAACGTCTTTGGGTAATGTGGAGATGATGAGCCGACCGTTATTCATTCGCTGCATGCACCTTGCAGAGCACTCACCTGTCCGCTCCGTTCGAATCGCTTCCGTGGAGTACGTTTATTCCTTCATTTTGTATTTGATTGGTGTTCATGCTGAACATGCGAAAGTGTCGTCGGAAGCCATGGACTGGTTCGAAGTGTTGTTTCCTTTCATTTTGCGGCTTACCGTGCAGGAAGATGCGGTTATTGTTCAATTGATGCAGTCTTTAACGATGCAGCTTGTCCATTATTTTGTCGATAGCAGGGATCGTGAAAGCTTCGCCACTGTCTTTTGCGCATCGCTTGTTGCTGTGGCATCGTTTGGAGACGGTCGTCTCAGACTATCCGTGTTGCAGAGCCTGCTTACCGAGTTCTTTGTTAATTTGACAGCAAAGGAGGATAGCCTTTCTGTGTTCGACCGCTGTATTCGATTTCTGCTCTTCGACAACGACGTCGAAAAACGAGAATGCGGGCTGCTGTTGTTGCTACCGTGGTCGAACACTGACATCCCTGCTTCATTTCAATTTGTTCTTTTGCAGCTGTCGGTGTCGTCTGCATTGCTTATCTCAAACGTCGTCTCTTCGCCAGTATACCATTCAGTTGTCGAGTTGTACAGTTCGATTTGCCAGCGCTGCTTTTTCACTCTTCAGAAGGATACTGCCTTCAGCGAGCGGTTCGACGATGTAATCAAGTTGCTACGAGTGAACCTTTGCCATGAGTCCCCGGACGTGCGAAGGTTTGTTTGGTTCTTGTTTCGAGAATTTGCGACCGTGTCCGTCTCCCATGCAGCGTCTTCCTTTATTCACTCTGCGCCGACAGTGCTTGTGCAGTATCTGGAGCTACCGTGTTTCCGAAAGTTTGACGCCAGCGATCAGATCAGTCAGACATGCTGCATATTCGATTCTTACACGAGGTTCCTCGATTTCTGCAGTCGCTATCCCTCTCCTTTGGACTCTGACACCTTGCTGCGCCAGGTTCTGACACATCACGATTCGAAACTTTTCTTTTTGTGCGAGACGTTCCCGTCAATGTTCCCTGTTGCAGAGTCTTCTGAACGAGTGATTGCTGCAATAGTATCTGTTCTGCGTTTGCTTCCAACGATTCTTCCTTCGTGCCCCCAGCTTGCCCGGAATGCGATCTGGCTGCAGCTGTGCCTCGTGCCTTCTTCTCTTGGGATTTCCATTGAGCGATCCCCGAATCGCTTGCGATACATTCATGTTTGTTCGAAGTTCGTCCAAGCCGCCCGCGGGATCTTGGACTACCGCTGCCTGTCGACTCGGGGCGTGTTATTTGTGCCGTCTTTGTTGTCGGCTGTATCTTCGCCGCATGATAAACGCCTGCTTTTGCACTGCCTTCGGGTTCTGCGCGCGGCATTTGTTTTGCCAGTAGCTGAGATCAGCATGCAGATCGGTCGTCCGTTCTCAGAATTCCTACTTGGTTTTGTTGTGCAGTCATTTGATGAACCCCGTGAAAGTTCGTCCAGTACGGATGGTGTTCTCCGCGATGTCCTGCGTCTGGCGATTGACTGTGAAGTTCCGTCGGCACTACTCTTCCAGAGTTTTACAAGAAGTGTCGCATTTTTTTCTTTCTCCAAGGAAATCATCGCGTTTTATGTCGCGCCACTGTGCTCATCTCTACTGTCCTCCCTCGATTCAGACTCTGTAATGTCGCAACTTCGCCAACTCTTCTCTTGCTTGGTCGACCTACCAAGGGACGTGGCAGTCCAGAGTTCAGTAGCCAGTACTATCCACAGCTTCATGCATGCTTTGGGTCCTGTTCTGCGGAAGCTGTCCGAGTTGGTAAGCTCGCGGATCCACGATGCGATTGAGGTTGTGCCACAGGTCTTGGAGCTCCTCAGCATGTTGTTTGAGTGTAGTTCCGTAGAATACCAACAGAACATATCGGCAGATGGCTGCATTCGAGATGCTTTGCGTAATTTCGTTTGTGTCCTGTTTAGCCTCCCTGGGTCTTCTGAATCTCGCGCTCTTCAGATCAGCATCGTTTCCAATTTACGGCTCTTTTTTACCAGTTTTCCGACCCATGAAATACTGACTCTCTTAAAGGAACGAGTATTTTTTGAGTTTTTGCATGTCCCGGGCTCGTTTGCAGAGTTGTCTGAACTGCAGGTGGATGACCATCTCAAAATAGTTGCAGCAATCATTCGAACGGCATGCATTTCTTCATGTGATAGTTTGCTTTCAGATGTTTTCCCAATCATTTCCGAGTCATCTCATCCTGGACACCAGCCGATGGTGAAAATTTTCAAGGAGGGGCTGTTATTTTCCAGCACCCCTGCGTTTCTGGAAACTGTGCTGACCATTATCTGGAAATACTGCACGGATCGCAAGCCCGGCATGTCGGCGTTGCTTATCCAACGACGATTGTGTCTGTTCATGGACATACTCATCCCAGTTGTTGACGCAATGTCTTTGTCTGTTTTGCAGGATTTCGCTCTTTCGCTCGTCGTGGGCGTTATGCATGTAATTGCAGATGTGAGTTGGGAGGAATCTAAACTTGCTCGCTGCGAGAAAAGTCTAATTCTTTCCAAGCAGTTTGCGTTTTTGTTCCTTGAACATGTCGCTCTCCGTCTTGGCAACGACGCATTCAGAGGCCCGTTGAATAATGTGTTTTCTCAAGCCCGGTCGGTTAGCAACCCCTCGGGAAAAGAGCTCATGAGCGCTGTTGTCCAGATTTCGACCGATCCATCTGGAGAATCAGTGTGTCCCGCCCGTTTTCGTCTTTCTGTTGATCGCAACATCTTGGAGGGTCTTTTCCGGGCAGCATTCAGTTGCGTCATTTCGGTTCTAGTGATAACTCAGACAGCGAATACGCTTTCGTCGAAGGTAGCGCTTCTTCCGCTTCACAAAGAATGGCTGAGGAACATGGTCTCTGCGGATGTCATCTCGTTCAACACGCTGTCTTCTGGGACATTCTGGAAGTCGCATGCCCGATCAGCAGCAGGCTTTTTGGGAGGAACAGGTGTTTCGTCGTTCAGTATTTCCTCTACGCTGTCGCATTTTACGCCGTCTGTCGCACCCAACTCCGCGACCGCCAATGCCTTTTCTCTTACTGAATCGACTTCCTCTTCGCACTTGCGTGGCAATGCAGCTGTCGACATCGGGGATAAAGATTTGCTTCCTGATGTTGCGAGTGTTTGCAAAGTGATCGACGTCATTGCGGAGTATTCCAAGACGTCTGCTTCTGCTCCATCCCTTCTTCTCAAATTGTTCTTTGAGTTGTTTTCATCTTCCTTGGAATCGCACGTCATCGCAGATAAAAATATCTGCCTGATGCTTGTGAAGGTCATTATTAGCCGTCCTCAGTTTTTCGGATCAAGATGTGGGGATTTTCTTCTTCTGATTGCGGATGCTGTTTTTGTGGAGTCCAAATTTGGGAGACAGGAAAGTGCGCTCACGTTGTTGGAGAGACAGAGTCTTGCTTGCTTTTGCAGCTGGAAAGAGCAGCTGGTGTCCACACAGTATCCTGGATTACACTCTTCCCACGGCAATCGATGTGTGAATGCTGCTTGCGTCGCCTTTTTATTGCATAGAGAGACTAGAGGAAGACCGCTGTTCAAAGCGGACATGGAGCTGTTTTCTGATTTTGTAGAACTGTTCCATTCTTCCATCACGTGGATCAATTCTGACATGATTCAGAAACTCGTCGCAAGAGATCATTCGCAGTCAGATGCACTTTATCTGGTGTTGTCTGGTTTGGAAATCACCGCAATTCTGTTGAGGAACAACGTTTCTCCCTTTTCCTGCAACCCCCCGGAATTTTCTCTTCCAAATGGACTGCAGTTCGTCCGACCAGATGCCACTCAATTTTTGTCCGTGTTTCCGTCCATGTTATCTTCTGCTGATAAGAGAGTTGTAGAATCGTCAGCAATGGTTTGCGGATTGTTTCTCATGAAATTCTCACTTCTGGGGTTAGGTCTCTATGACAGCACTTTCTTCCTGGCATTCCGAGATTTGACGATTTCTGCCCTTCATCGATTGCTCCAGGACAATGAGACCCGTGGTGTTTCGGCTCTCCGTCTTGTTGCTGAAAGCTACGGAGATATTCTTCTGAACGACAGGTTTGACCCCAGTGCCTTGTCGTTTTCCACGTCGTTATGCCCTATGATCGCTGATCTGTACATGTACTGCCCCGTGCGTCTCTCTCGTCTTGATCGTGTTGTTCTGCTGTTTTTTAAAGATGGATTTCTGAGAAATCCTGCTTCCCAAAGCAAAATACTGAGCTTGCTGCATCTGCAGTTTGTAAGGGCATCTCCGGAGGATCGTTCGAGGGTTCGGATGGACCAGATTGAGGTGTTTTATGGCTGGATTTTGAATGACGCGTGGTCTTTTCGGGGCGCCGAAGAAGAAACTCGTGTTGCTTTTGCGTCCAATTTTTGTGATCTTATCCAGTCCATGCATCTTGCAGAAGCTGATTTTGCAGAACTTGTTTTCCCGTTTGTTTCTTTGTCGATTTCCGATCCATCACTGTCTGTTCGTGCTGTTGTGCGGAAACTCGTGGTTTCCATGTTCTCTTTTCATCCGTCATTGATTTTCTCGTCACCACTGTTTTCCGCGTCGTTCAGTGCCGAAAATTTTGTTTCATGGGTTGCGTCTCTTGGAATCCATCTTTTCGAAACTTTGTTATCCTCCAGCGACATGGATCAGCCGATTTTCGGATCGCCCGTCCCGCATGCTGCGGGCGCGAAGAATCCAAAAGAGCTGGAGATCCGAGATACGTTGCTGTTTTCAAATGTATGCATTTCCCCACCAGAAAGAGTCTGTTTTGAAATGTCCAATTTCATAATTCATTGATTTTCCTCTTTTTTAATTAATATTATTTGTCTTTTTTTTTTGTTCCTCCACGTTAACAGCCGAAACGTGATGAAGTTTCGAATGCCATTCCCGGATCCGTCAGTTCATCAAACATTGTCCAATCATCTTTCCTTTCCGAAATCTCGACTTCGGACTTGCAATCCTCCATGGGTGTCGCCGCGCTGACGAGCCAGAGGTTTCAGACTGCTCCATCTGTTGCAGATCACGCGCGTCTCCTGCGATTTGCATTCTTAAAAAGAAAAAGAGAGGAATCAGTCGCACAGTCGCTTAAGCAAAGCAAATTGTTCTCGTATTCCTTGCAGAATACGTATTTTGAATCGTTTACGCCCGTCATTTCTTCTTGCTCTCGGAGATCGTTTTTGAAACCACTATCGCTTGTGGTACTGATGGATCCTGTTGCCTTGAAAGAGCTGACGTTGCACCTGTTCAGCGTCCTGGTATCTGCTCAAATTTCGGAGCATCAGGAGGAATTTCAGAAGTTTTTTGAGAAGCTGCTTCTGAACAAGTCTGGATTGAATGAGAAAGTGGAGTTTGTTGCACAGTTAACGTGTCGTGTGCAGTCATCCTTGATCCAACTTGATGGATTTTGCATTTCCGCGGCGTCAGAAGTGTCTGGAACGGCCCTGCTTGCCGCGGAGTATCTTCACTATGACCCTGTCAAACAGTCATCCGCAAAAAGACACAGGCTTTCGAACTCTTCTCCGATTTTACTGGATGTGATGCTGCATCGCATGTATTCAAAAGTCGACGAAGACGTTTTTGGTCGGTACATATGGGAAGAAATGGTAGACCGTGCTCCATTGAAGGTTCGTGAATTCCTTCAGCAGACATCGTGGAACATGTCTTCCACCACGAGTGATGTCCAGAAACTGGATCCGATGGTGCAGCATGAACTGGGACCCCTCATCCTTGAACGACTGCAAGCTCTTGGCAATTGGGAAGAGATCGATACAGTCTTTGGGAAGATTCAGTCAGAAGCAATCTTTTCATCTGATGACGTTGATGAAGCGAAGGTGTTGCATTCCATGTCGTCCAGATCCTTGCCGTTGGATTCTGCAGACCGCCAGATGTCGGGTTCACGATTCAGTGATTTGCTGGCTGCATACATGCATTCCATTTCCGCATCAGCGTTTTCGTCATTGCTTGATGTTATTGAGGAGTCGCAGAATCAAATCATTTCCAATTTGCATGTGCCTTGGGGTCTCCTTCCGTTTTATAAGCGGATTGCCTTTTTGGACCACTTTGGGACCTCAATGATGTTGCAACAACATGTGTCGTTGTTTCGTGATCTTTCTTGTGGAAAGTTTCCATCTCAATTACCAAGAGATCGCACAGTGTTCTTTTGGAAATTTGGAAGTCCGCAAGGTGCTCCGTTAGTCGTTTGGAACAGACGATCCGTTGTTCACAGTTCGCTTTTGCAGGATGCGAAGGATTTGCTGAAGCGGTTTCCGTCAGACTCTTTTTGCGGTATAGTGCAGGATTTACAGGAACGCCGGCGCGATTTTCTGCGGACTGCCGCTTCGGAGGCTCGTACTGCTCAGAACTTTGCGGTCGCCGCAAGATTTCTAGAGGAAGCTCAAGACGGACTTGATATCCCTTCGTTCATCTCCACCGGTCTTGCTGCGGAGTTCTCACGAAACAAACTGGATCTTCTTGCAGCAACTGCTTCGACGAATGTTGAAACTGTTGTCACCGGTATTCGGGATTCCCTTTCCATGATTCAATCTCTCTTATCGTCTGTTGAGCCCACAGCGCTGGCGTCAAACGACAGATTCATGGAGCTGAAATTGATTCCTTTGGACTATCTCTTGCTGTTGCTGAAACTCAATGTTGAAGACCAGGCAGAGACGCTTCATGAGGCATTCCATTGCGTCGCAGAACTCGTCACAAGCGCTTTCACGAGTTCGCAGGCCGAGCTATCTTCATCTCTGGGCAAGAGGTGTTTTGAGTTGTGGGTAGCAGTCGGCCGAACCCCTCGTTATGAGAATGTTCCCATTGCCATGCACGCGTGCGATTTGCTATGTCGCTCCCTGTCCACCGCACACTGTTCTCCGGATGTCCTCTCGCGAGTTTTCCAACTTTGCGAGATGCAGTCTGAGTGCCGCTCTGTCGCTGTTGCCGCGCTGCAAAAGGTACCAGCATTCGTCTTTGTTCCGTGGGTATCTGCAATGCTGAGTTCTTTGCCACAGGAATCTGGGTATGTTCACGAAGAAATTCTGAATCGAGTTCTTTCAGAGTTTCCGCAACCATTGTTTTACAAGTTTCGAAGCGTGTTGCCGATTTTTCGATCCACAGAAGCCAGCTCCAGTAGAATGATGTTTTTCTGTGATCGAATGGAGCAGCGGTGTCAAGCAGAGACGTTCGCGATGCCATCCAAATTTCTTGCCGAAGTTGTGCAGTTTCGGAGCTTTCGTTTGTGCTTGGATGACATCATGAAGGAGATTGCGGTTCTCGATAGCGCCTCCTCTGCTGGGGCAATTAGATCATCAGTATTTTCTCTGTCGACCTTGCTCACCAAGGCAGTCAGAATGTGGCCAGCATTTGCCAAGAGCGAAGAGGAGTGCCTGAAGTTCGTAAGTGACTCTTTGAAACTGCTTTGCGGTGGGACGAATGCGGTCCCAATTTTGGATGTGCGAATGCGCATTTTACCTGGTCTGAAAACCAAGTTAACACCATTAATTCAGCGTTCCGAATTGCATTCTTCCAAGAAGGTGCCGCTTCGACTGTTTTCTGAACTGTTGGACTCTGTTTCGACATTCACCGAAACAGATTCTAGCAGACTGCAGGTTCCCATCGCGCTGAATTCCGATTTTCCGTGGCGGGCTAGCACTGAAATTCCATTTGTCTATTGCTGTGAGCCTTTCGTGCTTGTGATGCCGTCCGTCCGACAACCGATTCGCTTTGGAATGCTATCTAGCGACGGCGTCATACACCGGTACCTCGTGAAGACGGGAGAAGACCTGCGACTCGACGAGCGCATTCTCGGACTCTTTCATATGATCAATCGCTATGTTCAGACTTCGCATGCGACATCCACGTCAGTGTTTCGAGGCAAACTGATGTCGTATGGCGTTATTCCGTTGTCCACAACGTGCGGACTCATTGAATGGGTGTCCGACACTACGAGTCTGTATTCGATTTCCAGATCTAATGCCAATGTTTCCCATGTTCAGCAAGAAATATTCAAGTTGTTTGTTCCTTCTTTACAAGGGGGACTTCCTGCATGTGTCCGCGGAATTTGTGAAAGCTGGAATCCCCAAGGATATGACAGTCTTGTTCCTGCGTTTTCCTCCATTATCTCGAAATACCGGTCTTCTAACCTGCGTGGTGCGTTGCAGCTCCTGGCTTCCAGTTTTGAAACCTTCTTTTTTGTTCGATCGTCCTTTGTCCAGTCGCTATCTCTGCTGAATATCGTGTCCTACATCCTGGGCATCGGCGATCGGCATATGGAGAATTTCCTGCTGAAGACGGACACAATCGACCTGGTTGGCATTGATTTTGGGCTGGCATTTGGTGCTGCTCTGGAGAATCAAGCTATTGCAGAACTTGTTCCTTTTCGGCTCTCGCCAGCAATGCAAGACGTATCTCATCCTCTGAACCCGCGATCCGTCTACGTCCCTTTCATGTCCCGATACTTGTCTGTGCTGCTGGACCACAGGGACGCACTCCTGTCAGTGTTATCCATTTTCGTGAAAGAGCCGGTGGTCGTGGCGTCTTCCTCCTTGTCGTCTTCTTCCCATTACCAGGACCCAGTCGAAGCAGGTCAGCAGATGCTCGCGACTGTCCAGCAGAAGCTTGACTTGCACAATCCAATTGATGTCCTCGTGGACGGTCTCAAACAGAACAGCCGAATTCCGCGCGTGAGCGATTGGTCTGGCGTGCATTCCTTTGTCGCTGGGAGGGGGTTCAAGCAAACAGCGCATCGCAGTCGGTATGCTGAGCTGGAAAGGATGTCCGCTGTTCACGACTATGTCGACTGCTTGGTGGACATGGCAGTCGATCCAGCTCTGTTGGCATGCATGTACATTGGGTGGAAAGCTTGGTGGTAAGCCGAAAGAACGAAAAGCCGTTTTCTGTCATCTATTATTTTAATATTGAATTTCAATATTTTGTTTTGTTGTCGCTGATTTTTTTTCTATGTTTTTTTAATTAATTATTATCTACCGATTCTTGCGTTCGGAATCGACTTCCCCTTCGAACCTTTCGGGTGTTTGAACGGCCGAAAGCATGGAGAACGCAAAGAGGGACAACAGGAGAATCACGCCGCCTACAATAAGACCCTCGAGAATTGCCGGGGTGATATAAATGCAGAGTGTTTCGCAAGTCTCTGTGTCATAATAGCAGTTTTTGAAGTCATTGATGTCCAAGGGGGCAGCAGGGCATGAAGCCGACGCTGCCAGAAGGTTCATCGGAGCGACTGCGACGACAAAATCCTGCTGTTCCGCAATGTTCCTCTCGACCGCATTCTTCAGCGACTCAAATGAATCGACGTTGACACGAACGACGCGATCCGACAAGAGCGAGGTCTGGATCTGCAAAGAAAACGGCATATTCAGCTCGACCTCCGACGACTTGGTTGCCGGTCGCACATGCGAAAACACTGCGGCAACCTCATCTCTTGAGATTTCGTGCGAGTGTGTGATCAGCATTACCTTTTGCTTCTGCTGGTTTCGCGAGGACGCAGACAAGGAGTACAGACTTGCCAGTCGTGAAGAAGATGACGACGGGGATGAGGAGGACACCGATCCAGAGTCCTCCGCGACGTGCGAAAGCATTACCAGAACGTCGTTATGCGAGTATCCGTGGTACGAAGGCACAAACGGCAACCATTCCGATTCTGACTGCGGCTGCACAGACGACGATGTCGCAGAGTCTCTCGAGAAGATGAAAGCGCGTGGAAGCGATCGCTGGTCGTCTGTATTGCAAAGCACAGACACCGACGAAGACGCCAGTATAACGCACGTAAACAAAATTGCCACAGCAGAAACTCGACTCATCTTTAAATCTCTCTCTCTCTCTCTCTCTCTCTCTCTCCCCCTTCCCTACACTATCCACCCAATACCAGTGGAGAAGAAAACAAAAAATATTGAAAATTAAAATTCAAAGGAAAAAAAAAAGACAGTGAAAAACAAAAGATTCAAAAGAAGAAATAAGGGGAAGCAGAATGAAAACTTTTGGTGCTGTCAGCGTTCTTCGCTTTGAAAGGCGGCCTTCTTGCTGAGAGTGAAGATGTACACACTACAGAGGAAACCGGAGTAATGAGTAGCAGGTTAAGCAGAGCAGGTTTAGAATTTCTGCCGGATCTTTTTTTAATTAAAAAATAATTCCCGCCTCCGTTTGGATGACTTTCTCAGCTATTGGGTTCTCATTATTTCAATGGGGGTTTTTTTCTTCTCCTGGGTTTCGTTCTGCCTTGCGCTGATCTCACTCAAAAGTCAAAGCGACGTATCCATCGCAGCAGCAAGAACAAGGACAGCAATAAAAAAACGTAATAATGTCATCGACGACAGTTACAAGCTTATCTGGAAACACGGCGTCGGCGCCACCCTCATCGTCCTCGATGCAGACGCAGGAGCAAGTCCGCGATGTGATGGATTCGCTGTATGAAGTCTCACGGATTCTCAACACGGGACTTACGCGGGACCAGCTGGCGCTTCTGCTGGCACTTACCGAGCAAGGTGTGAACCCGGAGGCCCTATCTGCAGTCGTCAAGGAGCTGCAACGCGAGTCCACCGCCAGCCGCAGTCAATCCTAAGTAAACATAGTAAATGTAATGGCAATCGCCAAACTCTTCATTATCCCGATGTCCGGTCTTTCTCGTTCTCCTTGTACTTCTTTTGTTTTCATTATTGTAAAGTCATTAAAACACTACTACAAAACACTCCTCTACTCGTGTTGTCGCTGCCTGGGAGCAGCTCGCAAGATGTCGTCGACACGCAAGATCATTTCTGCTGCTTCTGCTGCGGCCTGAACTGCATGTTTCTTGACCTTGGCACACTCGACGACACCCATTGCTGCCATATCACCTACTGCACCTCGGTTCATATCGAGGCCTGCATGTGCGTTTCCTTCAATGTGTGCTGCCCTCAGCTGCGCAACCAGGTCGGCCGCGTCGTATCCGCCATTCTCTGCAATGACGCCCACCACTGAGCGCAATGCACGAGCAAACGCTTCGATTGCAAGCTGCTTCTTGCCGGCAGTCTTCAGAGCTGCATTGTCCACTGCAAGAGCCATGCGCATCTCGGGACACCCACCACCATAGCACGTCAGTCTGTTCGCAACGGTCTGGGAAACGACGGCAAGCGCATCGTGCAGGGATCGTTCGGCCTCATCCAACACGTGGGACGAAGCGCCACGGAGAACAACGGTGCAAGCTGCGGCAGCCCCGGCCTTGAGCCCCGAGAACCGGATGAGACGATCCTCGCCGATCATGACTTCTTCCACACGATCGCACTCTCCAAGCCTGATTGCACTGAAGCCTGAATCCGATTCTGTGTCAAAGGTGGACACAATGTCGGCGCCAAGGGCCAGTGCCAGGCGCTCGATGCCGTCAAAGTCGGCGTGCTCAATGGCCATGATTCCACGCTCAGCAAACAGCTGTTCGGGATAGTTGTAGATCAGCTGCCGGTTGATGATCACGTTAGCTCCAGTAGCGATCATGCGTTCCACCTTGGCACGCATGCGGCTGCGCTCGGCCTCTTCAATCTCGGCGACTCCTGCGTAAGTCTGACTACGGACTCGTGCGCCGTAGATCTTAATCTTGTCTGTGTCGAGAGCCGTGTTGCAAACGAGGACCTTGACGTTCTTTTCAAAGAGACGCGGTTGGCCAACTCCGATCTTCTTGTCAAGCAAAAATCCGTCATCGACATAGGAATCGCGGAGACCGCCACCGGGCTTCTTGATGATGTGAATCGCTTCGAGATCCGTCGATCCCTGGATGCGCATCACGGCGTCGACGGTCAGCTTGGCAAAGTGGTCTTTGGCAACATACAACACCTTGGACGAAAGGGTTGTGCGGGCAATGTTGAGCAGATCTTCACGGAACCGAGTTGCATCGTCTGCGTTCGTGAAACAGCCTCCAAGAAACGCCTCCAGTGCAACCTTGGACGCCGCACGGTACCCATCGATGATCGTCTGCGGGTGGATCTTCATCTCAAGCAGTTTCTCTGCTTCGTGGAGCAGCTCGCCACACAACACACACACTGTCGTCGTGCCATCTCCTACTTCCGCATCCTGACCCTTTGACACATCCACAAGGATCTTCGCTGCAGGGTTGTCCACCAAGATCTTCGACAAGATCGTCGCTCCGTCGTTCGTGACCGTCACCTCTCCATCCTGGCCTTGAAGAATCTTGTCCATACCCTTCGGTCCAAGCGTGGACTTTACAAGATCTGCAACTGCAGTCGCACCAATGATGTTCCCAAGCTTGGCACGATGTCCCTTTTCCTCAAAAGCACCTTCGCGAAGCACATTCACAGGATTTCCATACTGCGCTGCGGCACTCATTCTCTTCTAGGCTTCTATGTAGACCTCAACCACACAAACCAACCAATCAAAAAACAAACAAACAAACAAGAAATTTTTTTAATATAAAAACAAAACAAAAGCAGCCTTTTGGCGAAGTTCGGAAGGGCATAACAATAAATAAATGACCCAAAGGAGATTCTCGGTCTCTTTTGGTTGAGTAAATTGTCAGTTCACAAGCAGAATGACGTTTTCGAGGCAGTGTCAGGGCGCGCCAAAAGGCAAGATAGGATCGACTACAGTTGATTTTTTGTAGAGTTGACAATGAATTTTTTGTTTTGTTTTGTGGTTGGTCTTTTGGTCTTTTGGCAGAGTTGTAATGGTACAGTGTGTGTAGTATGTGCATAGAGTAGTGATCGTGTTTCAAGGATTCAGACAGACAATGGATTCATCAGTGTTGGTGAATACCGAGATACCGCAGCCACGATCGCCGTCGTCCACGGAAACGCCTTCGATGCCCACGAACGCCATTTTCCCTTTTTCTTCCTCTGACTCGCTGTCGTCCTCCGATTCGGCTCTTCAAAAGTCCTCCAAACCCAGCTTCCGAGAAAAGGACAAGGACAGGGATAAGGACAGGGATAGGGATGATGACTGGTATCCGGCATCGTTTACTGAAGATTTCATGCAGATTCTGAAACCTGTAGACATCCAATTGTCTCTGTTGACAGGCGTCAAGTCTTCGTCCAAAGTGCATTGCCGGCGATTTCGTTACTGGAAAGGGGTTCCCGACAGGCTGTCTCTTGTGAAGAACCCGCTGATTCAGACAGTTCCCGTCGTCCTCAGCAGCAACAGCAATTGTAGTAGTAGTAGTAGTAATGGTGGTGGTGGTGGTGGTGGTGGTGGTTGTGCGTTTGAGCTGCAGCAAACGAGAGAGTGTCTTGAGCAGCGTGGTGGCGGACATCACTCGGTCCGCGGATCTATGGGCGTTTCTCATTCGTTCCATTACTTTGAAGTGTCCATCCTTGAGACAGGTGCCAGTGGGACGGTTCGCGTGGGGATTGTGACTTCGCGAGCCGATCTGAATGCGGGCGTTGGATATGATGCGTTCGGGTATGCATTCTCACCGCTCCGATCTTGCATTTTGCATCTCTCGAAATCCATACCTGTCGGAATGGCCGATGCTGCATACAGTGCGAAGGGAAGCGTGATCGGCGTGCTGCTGTGCTTGCCAAACGAGAGCGAAGCGATGGTGGAGATGCACTTGTCGGAAGACATGGTGTCGACCGCGGTACCTACTTCCCGGAACGCAGATTCCGATGCGTCTGTCTATGCTGTGAAGGCTGCGATGCGGGACAAGTTCGTTGTTGTGCAGGAGCTTGGAGAAGTTTACCGAAAAAGAAAAGAGGCTTCCGTCGTGTTTTTCCACAACGGAATGCCGATTCCGGGAGCACGTATCACGGACCTCTGGCATGTGAAGTACTATCCGGCCGTCTCGATCTACGGACCTGCAAAGGCCGTCGTCAACTTTGGCTCAACATGGGCCGCAGTCCCGGATGTCTCCTCTCTCGGTATCGACATCTCACAAGTTCGTCCGTGGACAAGTGTCGTTTCCGAGTACGAACGCGACGCAAAGGATCGCATGGAATGGATCGCCAAGCAACGCGAAATCGAACGTGCAGAAAAGGAAAAAGAACGACCATTATCTTTGACAACAACTGCAACAACAACTGCAGCCACAGCCACGGCGACAATCACAGACATACGTTTGAGCGAATCGGTAGCAATCGATTAGGCGGAACGCACAGGTCTTTTCCGGGGTATGTGCACGCATTTATGGATGCACCTGCACCTGCACCTGCACCTGTTCCTGTTTGAGTTTCCAACGAGAGATCATGAATCCAAAAGCTGAGATGCAGCCTTTTCGTACTGTTCGCGCTGCTGGATCTGGTACTGTCTCTGTAACTCATACTGGAGTTCCTTTTCTCTTTGCATCTCCTGGTTGGTCTCTCTCATGATCCACGCACAGTCAAAGTTTGGGTGTGCATACTCACAAGTCCTTCCCTTTGCGCAAAACCCAGCAAAGTAATTCGGACACGCCTCACGACGCTCATGCTTGTGTCTGCATCGCGATCCATGCTTGCAGAACCCGCGATTGTACCATGGACATTCCTTGATTTCAGTTCCCTTGCGAATGTGCAGAAACTCACAATCCGGCCGCAGACACTCTCCAGTATCCTGGAAAAACTGGCACGGAGCCATCTTGGAGCGATCGTAAACATGCAACCGATGGCACTCTTCACCAAGCTTGCACCGTCCAAACAACCAGTATTTGCAAACGACCCGCTTCGACATGTCAGGCGGAACGTCCTGCTGTAAGTGCCGTTCGAATTGGAACTTCAGATTTGCATCCGAAAAAAACAGCGCCATTTTTCCCTTTCCTTTTTCTCGTCAGAAAACGAAAACAGAGCCAAAACCAAAACCAAAACCAAAAGCAAGCAATTTAAATACAGTAAATTAAAATAAAAAATAATACGGAAGAGAAAAAAGAGAGAGAGAGAGAAACAGAGCCTTGAAATGGGGCAAAAGCTCGAAATTCAGGCTTTGGAGATGCTTGGAGACTTGGGGCTTTTTGAGGCTTGAGTCTGGGATGCTTTTTGTCTTCTGTTTCTTGCGAGAGGGAATTTTCTTACAGCAGATCGCTTGTTGCTTCCGTGATTAAATCTGAAGAGAAAAAAGCATGCGCAGCACCAGGAGATCAGGAGCCACGCAAGGGAGAGGCAAAAAGAGGCACAAGAGTGTGGTGCACACTACATAGTATACTCTTCTCTTTTTATTCTCAAGATAGACGAAAATGCAAGTCAGGAAGAAGACTGGTAAGACTAGCAGACCGGGGCGGGGGACGGGGGCCGATTACAAAGAAGAGCCGCACATCGATACTTGGTGGACCAGGTGGTGGTGGAGGAAGGAAGGAAGGAAGAAAGGAAGGAAAGAGAGAGAGAGAGAGAGAGAGAGAGAGAGAGAGAGAGAGAGAGAGAGAGAGAGAGAGAGAGAGAGAGAGAGAGAGAGAGAGAGAGAGAGAGAGAGAGAAAGAGAGAGAGAGAGAGAGAGAGAGAGAGAGAGAGAGAGAGAGAGAGAGAGAGAGAGGCACGGAAAGTGCTAGGGCGAGTTGAGCTGGTCATCCGAGGCAGACGATGCGGGCAAGATTCGAATGAAGGGAATTCGAGGAATCACAGGGCTTTTCCGCGATGGTGGCGCACTCTGCAAGTCGTCGACGGACTGGCTGGCGGAAACATTCGGCGAAAACACGTCTTCCGAACCGCTGGTTGGCGGAGAGGACGACTCTGCGTCGGCGGCCTGTTCGAGACTGTCCGTTGGTCGGCGAGAACGATTTTCTCGCGACATCTGCGAGGGTTGTTGTTGTGGCTGCGGCGCGGGTAGCTCGCAGGGCATTTCCAACATGCCCAGAGACTGCCGCTCGGCAGAACCACGACGGCTGGTCGGCGGCTGGACGGAAGGACGCGATGTCCGCTCGGTGAGTTTCTTGTGATACGACAGCAGTGAGCCCAGGACAAACGAAGAACTAGAAGCATTCCCAACACATATAATGACTGCACTGTCGAAAACAGCTGCATGGAGCGCTGGTGAGCACTCAAGACTCAGGATACCGGCAAAAATGTCGAGCGCACTTGCCTGGATTGCCGCCACACGGAATGCAGCAAACGTCTCACATAGTGCAGAGAACAAACGAAGGAAACGCAAGCTCACTGCAAGATCAGAAGCGTCTGCATCAGACTCGTCGACGGATAACACCGACGACCTGCGATCCGGCGACACGGAAAGAAGAATGCGCTCAACAATGGAAGAGTAGCGCGGCTCAAAGCGGGCAAAAGACAAGTGGTCCGGACCGTCTTTGTGGACAAACGACTGCAGGAGTTCCAGAACAGAAGACATCAGGAGCTCTTTGAAAACGATCTTGCGGATTCTCGATAGTTCCGGAAGCCCGTCAAAATGCATGATCCAGTAGGACGCAACGATGCCAGGCTCTAGCAAGAGCACGTCAATCGCGAGAGAAGCGCAGCCGATAGGAATTGGGGGCGTGCACGCGCCTCGAAGAGCGACGTGCGGGCATACGGAATACAGAACCAAGATGAGTGCATCTACGAAGAACTGTTCAACAGCATCGAGGGTGGTACGAGACCAAGACTGAACAGTAGCGATGGACTGCTCCAACCCGGTCCAACACATCGACGAAAAAAACAACTCGGGGAGAGGCCGCGAGGCAACGTAGGAGGCATCCCAGAGGGAGTCTGCAAGGCCGTCTGGTACTTCAACAGGAATCACCGCAGAAACAAAGGCTTGGGAAAGGCGAAGAACGAGAACTGGGAAGTCGTGAGCGATCTTGAAAAACAACGGTATGAAGCATTCGTGGCGAGACAATACATGGATGATGTCATCAATGTCCGCAACGACGAGCAGTTTTCCAACACAAGCGAATGATTCTGCGTCGAGATCGAGCACCTGGAGAAGATTCATCAAATCTGAAAGCCGTGACACCTGGCTCCTTTCGAGTTGGCCAACCGGGGAAGTTGGAAGACCACCGGCCAAATATGCTCCTGCATGTTGTTCAAGATACTTGAGAACCGTCGGCATCATCCAAGGATCAAAAGATTGGCGTGCAATATGCTCGCCGAGAATGGACAGAAGCGATTTTGTATCCGGCGACAGTTGTGCTTGAACCAGTGCCATCAGAGCGCACATCGTATAAGCAGCACTCGCGTGGTTCGATGCCGCTTGTTGAACTCCTGTCAAAAAGTTTCGAAGAGGATGTCCACGGAGGAGCTCACTGTGTCCTGCCCGGACAAACCTCGAAACAAAAGCGACGACAGCGGGGAAGATGGCAAAAGCGGATCCGGAGCAAACGTCGGGATTCATTTCTATCCAATCAAGGAACAGCGTCACTGTGGCAGCACACATATGTTCGTAATCCTTGTTTGTGACCAACGACTCGCAAACGTCAATCAAGATGCGAAACAGGGCTTCAGCATGAACCAGTTCCTTACCAGAATCCAACACCAATCTGGAGTTATCCAGCAGCCGCCGACATAGCTGTGCGAAACCTGCACTTCGGGTTGGTCGTCCCTTGGCTACAAGAGAAACGATTCGACTGGTCAATTGAATGTTGCCCACAAGCGCATCGGATGCAGCAGATAAGAGGCTCATCGACAAACTCGAATCAAAAAGTGTTGAGCTACTACGCATTTGATCCACTGAACAAATAGACACGATAAGTTCCAGCACCGACGTCCAAACTTCAGACAAATGGGAATCCACCAACAATCCAGCCAAGGAATCCATTATTTTGATCAGGTCTTCCTCGGCCAACATCACACCCACATGCTGACACCAAACATGCAGCAGCGCGAGTGTTCGCTTGCGGTCCGACGACGTCGAAGCAAATTTCAGCAGTTCGTCCGTGAAACCCGAAAGCCGATACTTGGAAAGAGATCTTGTGTGCGCCGGTAAACAGAAAACGACCACCAGAAATTCCAACATGGAAATGTCGGATGTTCTCGCAAAGGTTTCGAAGACTTCGATCAAATCCTGCTCCCCGGTGGAGGAAGCAATCCGTTGGAAACAGTCTTTTAGAACGGTGCTGCGGCGGATAATGCGCACTATCAACGCAACAGCTCGTGTTCGTAGCCCAACGGATCTGTCCGGTGCAAAGAAGAACGAAATGAGAGACGGAAGCACAGTGCTGCAAAATGTGGAAACTGGGACAGAGGACTCCTCAGAAGTCACAGCGGATCCAAAAACCGGTCCCACAGGGAAGACCGCAGCCAAACCGATTCGGACATTATCTAAGCAGATCTGCGTGAACCGCAGGCTTTCATCAATAACGATCGAATCGGCAGAGGACGGCAGCAGAACAGTTGTGTTCGCCAAGGCTCGTAATATATCCTGTTCTGACACAATAATGGAGCGACGACTGTCTCGAAAAATATGGTCCATCATTGAGAAGATATCTCGTAGTGAAGACGCGGTAGCACTTGATCGTATCATGGATATCAACTTTGCACCGAGACCACTAGGAACGACGACCTGGTTGATGAAGACTTCCCTTTCAGCGTTTTCCAAGCTGGAGAAGCAGGACTGTAGCACAGGAACGAGAGTCGGCACGGATTCGGAGCATACAATAGCTTGGCTGAACTTGCCAGATTGACAGCAGCGGACAACGACACTGTGGTCCGACAGCCGGTACGTTAGCAATTGCGAAGCAATCTCAACAGACATCAGCAAAACATCTTGCTTGTTTAGCACCGAAGAGGATGGCGAGAGAACCACGGACGCCGACCCAGCGCCAGCGCCAGAGCCAGAACAAATGGCTTCCCATAATGCGGTTTCATGATCGGATTTGAGTAGCGGTGCAGGCAAGACGCACTTCCGCCCGTTCTCGTGCACGAATGCCAGGGACTGACTGACGAGCTCAAGCATATCTATCGCAATGCTCGACGAAAACAACGTCCACATGTCGACAATCATGCTGCTTAAGAACATTTCGCACAACCGATAGAGGGTATCTCTGGCAAACCCGACGCTGTCCGAGGATCGAACAGCATTCACCACGCATGTTGAGGTACGAAGAACTAAAGAGCGCTCTGGAGCAGAGAGATTCATCGATGTAGAGCTCAGTAACGTCAAGCAAAACTCGAAAACCCGCGAGACATCGTCAGACGACAAACTTGAAAAGGAGACCGAAGCGTTCGAGAATACTTTCTCAGCAACTGAAACCACCGTCATGGAGAACGATTTTGACAGATGGGAGCTGTCGTCTGCCGAATGCAACAGCGAAATGACCTTTCCAATGCCAAATCTGGCGATCGCCAAAGCAACGTGCTCCGCTGAAGAAGTAAGCACGGAGTCCAGAGACATTACCACTTCCAGCTGCTGGCTAAAGGGAAGCGCCTCCAGCACTTCGGACGACAGCAAGAAGGGCAAAACAACATCTGGCGCCAAGCGACACAACACCAAGTAGAACTGGAGGAATGATGAAAACTGCACAGCAACGGGGATATTGACCGCCACCACCGAAACACGAATATCCTCTTGCGACAACGACAGTCGAACTTCGACTTTGATGTCGTCTGATGCAACGCCGCCGGGTTTGCCCTGGTGACTTCGCCAGGCAGATTCCGTAACGTCAATGAACTCTTGAATGTCCAAAGAAGGATCTTCGGAGAGCGCCAAAAACTTGGTTGACGAACTCAGAAGCCCAAGTGCAAGGTCCAGCTGAGCATAGCCGGGCACCAACAAGTTTGTCATGACCACAGATTGAATTTCCCGCAACACCGAAGCTTCATCGGATACCATGTCAATCATGAAGTTCCTAGAAAGCAGCGAATCACGAGGGTTTGACGGAGACAAGTCCAGCGAATCTCTTCCGCCGCGTTTTGGAGAGCCCTCGCGCGCAGAACTTGTTATGCAGCTGAAAAACCGGTTCAGCGGATCGATTAGTTCCATGACAAATCTCAAACAATTTCGGAACAGAAACGCACGGGTTTGGGACATCAGCGATGCTGGGGCAACAGATGTTAGCATCGACACCAGCAATTCACGCCCTTCTGCGGCAGAAACGACATCAATCACTGACAATATCTTCCGAACGAGAGCATCATTCAAGTTATATGCAAACTCTTCTTTGTTGAGTTTCGGAAGAAGCAGCTGCAAAATGTTTAGGATGCATGGACCTATCGTCGCTATCAACATCGATCCCGAGTCTGGCAAGCTTGAAAGGGAGGAAAAAAACCGCGCATCGCCACCGTAAGAGATGAAATAGCTAATGAAAAGCGGATCCGCCGACATCATTTTTTGCAACAACAGATAAAGAGTCCCAGGATCTGCGGATACTTCAAAAGCAGTTGCAAAAAGCTCAGCATCACTTGCGCACAGGCCTGCTTCAAAACCTAGATTCGAACGCAGGGTGAACCATGGTGTTCTGCAAGACGCATGCACACCGCGAATCAACATTTGACAGAAGTGATCCACTACTTTTCCCAGGTGTGAATCGGAAACCTGCCAAAGTTTTGGAGCTGAACACGCAACATGAAACGCCAGAGAAGTGACGGATTGCAAGAGTTCTGGGCAACGGATGGTCAGCAGGATCTCTTCTGAAGTAAATGGGATTTGCTGAAGCGAGAGCCTGCACAGCACCAGAGCATCCGCGTCTGCTAAGCGGCAACGCAAAAGCTCCAAGCAATCGTTCCAGGAAAGTGAGGAGCACAGAGCATGATGGTGCGATCGCAAGTGCGAGACCCGGCACGCAAAAGGCAAGACATCGGACACCATAGAAGTAAATGAAGGGTCTTTGAGCAGGACAGAAAGAAGGCCAAACACTCGACCATGGTCTTTGAACATCAGCTCAGCATCATCAAAAGACGCAAACAAGCGCATCAGCGATGTCCACAAAACAACGAATTCAAACGAAGATGCGTTTTTTGCCGCGCATACAAATGCTGCATCGTACAGCAAGGAGGGATTGAACCCGGGGGTCATCGCACGCAGATCAGCTGACGAAAAGAACGGAAGACTGAACAACTTCTCGACGTACCCACAGAGCACCAAGTCCGGCCCACAAAGCAGCAGGCCGCGGCTTGCATCCCTGAATGTTTGCGCTGAGAACTCCAATAACGGAGCGTAGCGAGTGTGCAAGTGAGACTGTCCGCTCAGCAGCATAAGACACAGATCCAGCACAATGCACATTACCTGCCTGAAGCACGTGGCTGATATATCCAGCGCAAACTGTCCAGACGAAGTGTCCACTTTCAAAATCTGCAGCACAAGGTACTTTGTGGCGCCAACGATCGGGTCTACAACACCAGGCCTGATCTCAGATGGTTCAGCCTCGGATCGACTCCAATAAGACCACAGCCAAGAAAGCGCCCTTGAAAGACTGATTACCGTCTCGCAGCGTGCATCGGACGAAAAATCAGAGTCGGTGCAAAAGTTTGAAACTGCTTTCACAATTCGCGACGCCAAATCCCGGGCACCCTCGGGACAACCAAAGATTTTGGAAAAGAAGGCTCTGGAGAAAGTGTTCTTTGAGAAATCCGACAGCAAGAGCCGAGAATATGCAGGAGAGCCAAGCACCACGGACACCACGGCCATCTCGTCCAGTCTTAGCAATTGCTCCAAAATCTCCTGCGGATGAGACATTCGAATAGACGAAAAATCGTTGTAAGATCGATCATCCTGAAGGAACGCATGCGCCAGAGAAGACTTTCCGTAAAGACCCACGTCCTCTGATTGGCAAGACGTCCAAAAGGAATGGGGTACATTCAGCACCACGGACAGCAGTTCCCCAAGCCACGACTTCGACGACAACCCAGCCATGTCATCGACAATCCTCAAGCAGTACGATATGGATGCCAGAATAACGCCGCAAACAGCAGGATCTTGCTGCAATCCTCCTTTTTGCAATATTTGTTGCAGTTTCGACGTCATGACCGGAACAAAAGCAAAGAAATGCGCTTCGGAAAATCTGCCAAGCAGGCTGACAACAGACGAGACTCGACCGCAGAATGCATCCATAGATAGCAGCTCTGTAAGCGTGGCCAAGACATCTTGGCTGCACAATTCGTACCCGTTGGACAAAATATCACGTCCAATAATCTTGATAACCTGCTGCGTCAACTGCAAAAGAATATCCAATCGAAGTCCGAAGACATCTGACATTCCTTGCGGAAGTGGCAGCACACTCCTGAAAGCTGAGCAAAGGTACCCGTCCAGCTTGCGCAAATCGCTTTCGGTAGTGTCAACCTTGCCGGATTCCAAAAGCTTGCATGTCCGTAAGAAAACGATCGATACGATCGGACTCTGCAGATCCCACGGTCGTTCCAGAATACCGCGAAGACTGTCCAGTACCTTCGACACATGAATAACATCTGCATGAGATTGCGAATGTTCAAAGAAACAGGGGTGCAAGCACATTTCGGAGACCAAAGGAGAAGGATGCGAATCTAAATACTTCACCAAGGAAGACCACAGGTTGCAAGCAGGCAATGCATTCAGCAATCCCCCTTGCGAAACGTATGCTGCAAGAAAGGAAAGGGCCAATTCCTGCAGTCCACTATCCTGTCCAGCCAATGCCGTCTCGATGACCGGGCACCACAGATCACGAATTCTGCACCAGGTTTCCCAAAGTTCCGTTCTACGACCATGCATCATCGAGAGGAACGTGTTATCAACGATGGAATCGACACCCAGAAATGAGGAAAGGCGTGAAAAAACAACTTCAGAGTCGTCATTTAGAGCAAGTAGGAACAGAAGACCAGAAGTGTCTTTCGCAGATACGAATACAGGGCTAAGACAGTCCACAACAGAGACAATGTCATCCGATCGCAAAACACCCTTTAAGTGGTTCAGAATCCTTTCTTTCACAGCAGTGTCCTTTATCAGATGAGAGAAGACAGAAACGGCTGCAGAGCAACGAGTGAACAGGAATGACAGCATGACACTCAAAAACTGACTAGTCATATCGTCTTCCGTCAGCAGAAACTGAAGATGCACAGATTGGGTCTGCGATTCCATAACCGCTGATAGCGCTTCCACTACCCGAACAGCAATTCCGCGTCCATGCATACTCACCAATCCACGCGAGAGAGCTTCTGCTGCATCATGCAGACTCGGAACACCTGTTGTCGCACAAACACGGATGACGGCAAGCACAATGTCCAAAGAAGAGTCTGCTGAAGCCTCCTCATCGACAGTTGCGATTCCAGTCATCAACATCTGCCTGTAGAATTCCACATAGGACACGCACAGTTTCAAAACGCGATGATGGTCCGGAAACTCCGTCTTCGAATGAACGTTGTACATATACGCCCAGGATAACAGTCGAATCGACGAGCATAATGCCGGCGTCATGCAAGAGCCTCGATCACCAAGTTCCAACTCGGCCATCAAACAGGACACAGGTCTCACCAGTGACATCACCTTCTCCATGTCGTCGACATTCAACGACAGATCGTCCAGAACAGCCGCAGACCAAATTGCATTCCGAATTCGCCTCCGAGAATGCGGATTCTTGGCAGCAGACTCGAGGAACGCAGACGCCAAAGAATAGTAATCCAAGACACGATCTTTCCAAAACGCTCGCAAAAGAGTCTTCAACTTTGAAGACGCACGGGGCGTCGCTGGAGCAGCGGACCGCGGAGTAGCAGCCAGCAGCGAACGAGGGCCCCCAGCAGACGGAGTCTTTGAACCAGAAGAAGAAGAAGAAGAAGAAGAAGTAGGGGTCGACGGAAGATTAGTTGGCTTGTCTGGGCAACAGAACTCGGTTGAAAACCCAAAGCGACATCCAATTTCCTCGTCGATAAACATACGATCCACACGAATGCCCAGTAGGGGAAAAAAGCGCGAAACGTCCACAGACGTCAGCGCTGTGACAAAATCCAAAGTCGACCAGTACTTTTGACCCAAAATAGACAGGCATTCCAAAGAGAGAGTCATGACGGACTTGATGTCAACAGAAACCAGCAACGATTCCAGGGCTCTGGGGGACCAGATCACGACGTCGTTGTTGACAATGGATTGCGAGATTTCAAGGACCATCATCGCGGAGCATAGGAGCACATCTCGATCTGCATCCAAAGCGCAGCGGTGGGACATGGCGCACAGTTGCAACGCGCTTGCCAAGCTGGCCCAGTTGCCCTTCAAGAGCACAGCAGACGACGACGACGACGATAGGGAAGCTCTCCATGTACTTGGCGTTAAGACGCTTCGCGAAAAGTACGCTGCCAACAACCGCGCAATGCTGTTATCCGGATTGATGCGGGCGCGAGACAGCAAATTCAGAAGAGAGTCCGTGTCCCCTCCAATGTGCATGCTGACATCATCTGAAAAGTCAAGCAACATGCTCAGCAAACCAGCTGCAGCATCAGAAGTTGATTGCTTCGAGCTTGCCATGCGCTTCAGAATAGATTCCAAGACGTTGCTGGAGCACCACGACTTCTTAACCACTGATTCCAAACCAAGTTTCTTGAAAAACGGCTGCAGCGACAGGAAGACACAAACAGAAGACACAAACAACAGGTCATCAGAAGACAAGAATGTGCTGAGAAACGTGCACAGACTCTCGAGCACACCACTGGTAAGATTTTCAAAAATCTTCTCCAATCTTGTTGGGGAAAAGCACTGCAAAAGCCGACACGCCAAATCATGCAGTTTGGATAATGACGTGGAAGCTGCTTTCTGAGTCTCGGCAGGCAAAGAAGACAGACTAGAAGACGAGAACCTCGAGACTTGCGTGAGAGTTACCACAAGGATTGTTTCAATCCCGAAATCGGTTCCCATGCTCGCGAGAATATCCCTCAGAAAAGAAGAAAGAGAAGAAGAAGACGCTGGTGATGGCGCTGGTGACGGTGAAGAAGAAGATGACGGCGAGGATGGAGAAGAAAAAGATGAAGAGGAAGACTGCGGAAACACCGACGACAAAAGAAAATCGAAACACAAATCGGCAGTGGAACTCCCAATCGAGAGACCATGAAAGCCATTGTCTTCAGCAGAAACTGTGGTGGAGAATTCCAGATGAGACAGCAAACGGCAAATGGCCCTCGATCCGAGCCAGGAGGACAAGCGACGAAGCCAAAAGCGGGACCAGTCACTGCCCATAGTCGAAATGCCAAAGCATCGCAATGCAGCCACAGCACTGCAAACCTGCAAATGATCGTGAGCCGTGGCCAGAATGTGTAGCAACACATCAGCATACTGCGAAAAGACCAGCGGCACATTCCATTCCGCACGCAGCGCCATGGACGAGAGCGTTCGAAATGGCTGAACAGTCAACTCTGGAAATGGAGGGCAAGTTTTGAAGGTGATCTTCTTCACTGCAGTCAGAAGAGTTGAGAAAGAACTGGAAAGCGACTTCAGCGGAGGAACAACAGAGTGCAAATTCGCCAACGACCGCTCGCCCTCATCAACATCCAGTTCATCGATAGCAACCAGATTCGGAAAGTGCGTAGCAAACAGGGTAAATCGGTATTCAAACAAAAACAACCACATATGATTCTGAGACTGCTTCCAGAATGGGTTTCCATACATGGAAAGCCGGCGTATCTTGCTTGCAATTGGTTGCAAAGCCCGAGATACCTGCGATGACGACGTCAACTTGTTGCCGGAAATGTCCAGCACTGACAATACTGAGTCTCGGGGGCATAAACCTGTGACTTTGGCAATTTCATTGCAACGCACTGACAATGTCTGCAAATGAGGCAACGACACCAGCAGTTCCCCAAAGTCGAGGCTTTTCAATTTGCAACCATCCAACTTCAACGATCGCAGCAAACTCAAAGAGTACAAACCAGAGCTCTCCAGTTCGGAGATGGAGGTCAACGACAAATCCAACTCTTGAGCATCTGCTTCGATTGCCGTTCCTTTCTTCCGTATTTGCATCAAGTTCTTTGATTTGTCACGACTGACCATATTCATTGCTTCCGGTACATCTTTGTATGCCTTGCTTCGTTCTGCAATTTTTTCCGTCAGCGGCGCAGGCTGCACCCCCAGAACGGCAGCGAGGTCGTCTGCTCGTTTTTCCGTGACGTTTTCGTAGTCATCCACGGCAATAGCCCCAAGAATGGAAGACATTCCGTCAAGCAATGAAACGTCTTCAAGAACCATGGACAGCAGTTTCGCCAGACTTTTGTACCGCAATTCGCGCGCCTGTGTTTGCACTCTGCTGGACGAGACAACCCCTCGAGCATGGAGGTCCAACAGCACGCAGCAATCGTCAACCGCCATCCAGTATAATCCGTACTCGAACAGAGACTGGGCTCTGTTCAACAGCAAGGCACAATCCTTCTCTGTCAACGACAAAAGCGTGGGCTCGCCGTGGAGCTGCAAATTCGAACGAGACAACACGGATTCTGGGCCTGCGGCATCCCCAGCATGCACATCCACTTCTTTTCCTACCAAATCCAGCATCAGACTCAGTTGACACACATCAAACAGGGACGCTGAGTTCCGCATCACATCAACTTCATTTCCGATCAGGCCGTTCTCACACAGCGCAACACAACACATCAAATTATGATACACCTTCTTGGCTTCCGATTCGGCGTCTGCGACAAACTGCACAAGAGTATTTGTTTTCTTCGACAATATCCTGATTACGGACTTGTCAACCTGGGTATCGATTTCCGAGTAGGCAAGCAGCACCGGTTTCCCCTTGTTATCCAGATCTCGGATTTCCAGACCGCCGTATGTCAACACCAGGCGTTTCTTCTTTGACTTACCCTTACCCTTGTCTTTCTCAACAGAATACTCGGGAAAGGGAGACGACGCCGTTCCGGAATTGGAGAACAGCCTCAAGTCTGAAAAAACCAGCACCTCAGTCATCGAAGCCTTTGCCTCTTTTCCCTGTTCCGTAACATCGTCTTGATGCCGAGCGACGTAATGCGCTGCCAAGTCTCGAACAATTGACAGGACATCATCGTCCACACGCAGCTTGACGACCGCAGCGCCTTCCGATTTGCGTGCTTGAGCGTAATCCATCAGCTGCTTCTTATTCGTCGACTCTGCAAATTCCACGCGTTCATTCTGAGCAACGCTGCTCAAATATTCAAGGACTCGCAAAGGAACATCTGCCGTCCGAATCACAGAAGATCGAGACCCTCCGTTGCCCATTGTCGAATTGCTTGAAAAAATCACACGATCAGAAAACTCTCCTTACCCAATCTTACAAACACCCCTCCACGTCACGAAACAGCGACAACAAAAATGTGAAATTTAACAGAAGAATAGAGCTGAGGAAGAGAAGATAACAAACAAATAAATAAAATGATGAGGAATGATAAAGGGAAAAATAAACAGCAACACAACAAAAACATCAAAACAGCCAAAACAGGAAGAAAAAGGTGAAAATTCATCATCAATAAAAAATACAAACACAAAAGCCAATGATTAGTAATAATGCGGAAGCCCGACAAGTCGGGAAACCCGGGAAAGCCTCTCTGATCGCTCTGCACGAATCAGCAAGGAAAAAGGAGCCTTCCAGCATCACTTGATTGTGCGGGAATTTTTTTGTCGCTCCTCTTTCCCCGCTCCTTTCATTTCCCCCGCATCCCGCAGTGCTTTTATCCCGACAGAAAAAACGAAAAGCACTTTTCGATTCAGCAACAGCATTGAGGGAGCAGCCGGATCCCGATTCTCTTCAATTTTAATATTTAAAATTTATTTTAAAAAAGAGAGCGTCCAGCCGACAACATTTTGCTTTTGCACATGAGCTCAGTTGCTCTGCTTGAAGAGCAGTATCTGCTGGAGCGTGAAGAGATCCGGTGCCGCATTCATTCGCAGTTCCATTCTGAAATCTTACCCGTGGGCGAAAGATGCCAAAACACGCTTGTGCAGCAGATGACGGGTGAGCTGCAAGCTCTGGCATCCGAGTACAGCCAAAAGATTGTTGTGTCCCCGGAGCTGCAAACGGAAATCGACAGTGCGATAGCTGTTGGTAACGTAGGTTTGCTTCGGACTGCATTCTGTAATTGTGAAGTGCTTCTTGGCAAACACCATGTGAAGACCCTGGATGTGCTGTCTGGGCTGATTGACGCCTATGCGGATGACAAGGAACACCAAAAAGTTTTACAGCTTCAGAATGACTTAAGAAATCGGCGGGTTCGCTTGCTGGGAGAGCACCATCCATTGACCGTTCGATCGCTCTTTGATATTTCTGTGGCGCGTGAAAATGCATGCGACATCGAGGGGTCACTCGATTTCGCGAAGCAGTTCGTGGATCTTTCGAAGCCTCGGTCTGGATTGCAGAACGAAGCGCATACATTTCGGGGCTTTGCGAGGATGATTCGACTGGCGTTCGAGCTTTTTCTGGAAGAAGAAGCACTGGAGCATGTGGATGATTTGCAGCGGTATGCAGAAGAAAGAAGGTCGTCCTTGGAGGCGATGGCAGAGTATCGAGCGGCCTTACGTGAGGCTGCCATTGTTTTGGAAAAGACGACCCAAGATGATGATCCAGCTGCATTGCAGTCCATAGAAGACATCTATCGACGACTAGTATCTGCAGAAGAATGTCAGGATACCATTGTGAGCGACGACTGTGCGTTGGCACACGCGGATTTGGGAATATTCATTTTCCAACAGCCTGGTCGATGGCGGGAGGCGTTGCCGTTCTTGGAGAAGAGTGTTTCGTTGTATTCGGCGATCGGATTGTATGGTCAACAGGAAGTTGATCCGTCCGCCATGAGCGCGCTGTTTCATCTGTGGAACTGTCTCATTGCCCTGCATTCATGGGAGAGCGCAGTGATTCATCTTCGAACCTTCATTCAATTGCTACAGAATGAGAATGCGAGGAAAATGCAATCGCATAGCAGCATTGCGGAAGGCGAAGACGAAGACGACGTGGACCTTGACTTGGACTTGGAGAATGCAAGAATATGCCTGGCGGATTCATTGCGCTCTCTGGGATACCAAACCGAGGCCCGCCAATTGTACACCGGAGTCCTTGATTCTCTCCAGCGCAGCCCTGTTTCCGATGAAAACCTCGTTGACCTGCTGAATCGTGTCCGCAGCGCTTGCGATGCACTCCAACAATGCTAATTGGCTCTAGTTGGTGCTTCCCCTCCTCCTCCCCCTCCTAGCATCACTTGAGTGCACGCAGATCTACTTGGCAGAGCGTCTCCCTCTCTGCTGTCCAAACGACCCTTTGGCGCCGCCTTGTCGGAAATTGCCATTTTGATTTGCGTGCTTTCCTTCTTCTTCTCTTCCTTGGTTGGTTTTTCATTTCTTTCAATTTCATTGAGAGATAGATAAACTATTATCATTGTTATTCGGGTTCTCTCCCATCTGATGAAGCACTGTTCGTCACGTACAGTATTATAGTTCCTGGCCATTTTAACATTCAATAGTGTTTCCTCCCTCCTTCTGCTTTGTCTTCTTGTTTCCACGGTAAACCTGTTGTCCTTGTTGTAAATAGTCATAATGGACGCAGAGACTCTGATCCAAGCTCTTCACGATCCATCTTCGTTTGTCCGAACCGAAGCGCTTCAGCAACTGCGTGATACGCGGTCATTCAGCCCGAATTTTCTGAATGAACGGCTCGTTCGTGCGGTGTTTTCCTGTGTTTCAGATACTCAATGGACCGTGTCTCTTGCCTCGCTTCAGGCACTCCTGACGTTTGTGAATGTGGAGTCGTCGTCGATCAGATCCACTCTGGAAGAAGATTTTATCTTTGAAGTCCTCAAGTCATTTTGCCAGTCTCGAACATCCGTTCGAAAAACAGGAGCAGATCTGTTGCTCTCGTGGGCTCGGATCCGGCAGGAACGGTGGAGGTTGTTGTTGCAAAACACCCTGAACGTTCTTGGAGATGACCAAATCGACTTTAGGATACGGTCCGAATGCTGCAATTTTGTGGCGCAGATTATGGATCAGATTCCAAAGAGCGAGAACTTCATGGACATCCGCGCGTCCGCGTTGGCAACACTAAAGGCTGCTTCCAAGGACATGCACCCTGCGATCGCCGATGCTGCGTCAGCTGCGCTTTCGTTGATTGGCCTATCGTCTTCTCCACTTGCCATTTCTCACTCTCAGTCTCAGTTTCAGTCTCAGTCTCAATCTCAATCTCAATCCAACAGTACCAAGATACACGAGTTTGCGGGAGAAGATCAGGCACTTCCGGGTCGAAGAAGAGTCGAACGCAGTCCGGAGCTGCAGAATGTTATCAACGACTTGCAGAATTCGGACCAAACATCATGGAAATGCCGCTCGTCTCTCATCGACAAATTATATTACATGTTATCTGGCACCATGCCCGAAGATGGATCGTCCCTACCGTCTCCAACTATGGGATTGGATAGTGTCATGGTAGGGGACGTGCATCAGCTCGTTTCTGCCCTGGCTCCGCTCGTTCATGATGCAAACTTCAAGATTTCGTTGACAACAATGCACATCATGGGGGTCATTGCATCAAAGTATACAGCCCAGGATGATAATTCGCTTTTGGGGCAGCTCATCGATATACTTGCAGAGAAATGGAGCGACAACAAGGTCGTTGTGAGGCATACCGTCTCGCGGACTATCTCCAGAATTGCATCCTCTGGTTCGTTTCCGATTTCAAATGTCATCACGCTCTTGCTGAAACGATCCGTTTCTGACCCCTTGCAGTCTCCCGATAGGTCACTCGCATCTTGGAGAATCAGAGAAGAGTCTCTAAATATGGTTATTTGGTGTTTATTGTCCGTGAAGCCGCTGACCGTTGATTTTGGGACAATTGCACTTGCTTTTGTTCAGGCACTTCGGGATGCCCGGCCGAAGGTCAAGTTTGTCGCTCTTGAGGGTCTTGCAGTTCTGCACTGGATTCGAAAGGATGCCGTCGACGCTGTTCTCAGCACAATGCACGGTGAGGAGTTTGAGCTGGTTTCCGAGAGGCTGCAGCATCAAGACATTCCGCTGGTAACGCCAGACGGAAATGTTGAGCATAAACTACTCGCGAACAATGCCGGACCCGCGAGACCCGATTCTGTTGCGGATGATGCTCGTAATCGATCGCGAGTACAATCTGCTGCTGGAAGCACCTCTCGGCTTCCTGCCGCCGTTCGATCGTTTCCGTGGGAAAACATGCCGTCGACGACATCCAATAGGATCCGCTCCGTCAAAGTGTCAGACAGTTTACCTGACCAACCCCAGTTGGAGGAGAAACAGCGATTTCATGCCTTTGTTCCAGTTTCTCCTCTCGGAAGCTCTGATTTCCCGTCCCCAAAGTCACTCTCCCCGTCGAGATCACCGATGTCTCTGTCGTCTTCGCAGTCGTCGAAAATCTCGTTGTGGCTCCCTGGTGGTTCGGTGGAAATTGTCGACTCGACGTCCAACGGACAACTGTTTAGTGATACTGGATCGCTGCACGCCCAACATGAAGAGGATTTATTTTATGGCAGAAGGCGTGGTGGTGGAGCATCGAGCGCTACCCGTCGGCTTGCTGTGGATGATGCAGCGAATGATCGATTGTCTCCCTACGATGTTGTTGAGATGCGTGCTTCGCAAGAAGACCTCGAGGATGTGTCCGTACTGCCCCGCAATTCAGACCCCGCTGTTGGAGATAGATTGAAACTCTTGAAACAGAAGCGCCGCCGCTATGGATCCACGACTCCTGGGCTGTATGATGCAACAGAAACAGCAGCGGAGAGTAGAGGGTCCGTCTCGCCGTCGTTTGACCGAGGGCGAGCTGGATACTCGGATCTGTCGGATTTCTCAGAGAGAAAAAAGGAAAGCGACATTTTGTTTCCATCGATTGCCCGTGACAGAGATTCAGCTGGAAGAGATCCCACGGTGGTCGTTGAACCTCCTTCGACCGCTGCCACGCCGTCGGCGGCGTCAAGGCGGCGTCCGCGTCCAGGGTCCATGCCTTCTCTTGGAGATGGCCGCGATTCTGTTGTTTCGGAAGACCTGCAGCAAGAAGCGATAACCACAACCCCTGCACGATCCTTTCGGGCTGCCACTGCAGCATCATCTTCAATTGCTGCGTCTTCCTCTTCCGGGACTGCGGTGGCATCTGTGGTATCCTCCGTTTCTCCAAACCGCAGAACTGCGGTGGAAACTGCGGCTCGGCCCATGGAAGAAATCACTACTGGGGACTTGCTGCCGATTTCTGGAAACGTCGTGACGGAATTCAACAAAGCCCTGGAACTCCTGAAGAGCGCTCTTTGGTCAGACATTTACCGTGCTACAAATGTTGTTCGTCAGGCTGTTGTTCACCATCACGATAATGACTCGTTGTTTGCTGTTAGCAAACTGCATCCGCTTGTTCTCACTCTTCTGAGTAACGTGGACAATTTACGGTCTTCGATTTCGAAGAATTCGATTGTCTGCATCGGGGAGATGTTCCGTTTTCTTTCCAGGGGATCGATGGATGCGGAGTGCGATTTCTGCTGCCGAGTCTTGTTTAAAAAGACTGGAGAGTCAAACAAGTTCATTGCAGAATCCGCAGAAGAGTCGTTGCAATTGATTGTGGAGTGTGTGCCGTTCTCGAAATGTTCCGTTGCACTCCTGAACAGTTCGAATCACAAGTCTCCTGGAGTGAGGTTCAAGGTGGCGAAATACATGAGAATCTTGTTGGAACGAACGGTCAATGTATCCATGCTGGACAAAATTGTTCCGTTCGTCAACAACTGCTTGCAGGAGGGACTGTCGGAAACACGTCAAGAAGCAAAGTTGATCATTGCGAGACTGATGGATTCATGTGGAGACGAATGGAAGCGGCATTTGCCTGACAAGGACATTACCAAGTGGACAGACGCTCTTTGCCGTCTCTCGACGTCGGGTAACTTTCTCAACCAAGCGGATCCTGGTTCTGCTGTGAAGACCGTCTCTGGGAATCGCGATGCGGCAACGTCTCGCTCTGGATTCCGTGGTAAGGACAAAGAGACCAAAGTGAGCCGTGAGTGGGATCAAGAGATGAGGACGGTTTGCAAAACGTTGGATTCATCGTCTTTGTGGTCTGACCGAGTGGAGCTGCTTGAGCAAATTTGCTCCCGGATCCGCACTCTGTCTTCCAACGGAGGTGCATGCGCCGCGACGACGGCGATCGCAATCTTTGATGCTGTTCTTGCGCGTGTGTCGGACGGAAATGCAAAGGTGGTTGCGACGGCTTTGCGCTCTCTTTCTTGCGTGTTAGGGCATCTTGATGCATTGAAGAATGTGGATTCCGTGTACGCGCGCGTCGTCCCAGCTGTTGCGAATGCTTGGAAAGCGCATGGGGATGACTGCCGACTTGTCTGGGACACACTATTGCATGTGCATGATCCGACAAGCGTTCTTGCCCCTTTGCTGATTTCGTTTGAATCTGGCAAAGTCATTTCCAAGACGAAGTCTGATTTGATTTCCAGTTTGAGTCCTATTTTCCCGTCGTTTTCCTCATCTTCTGTGACAAAGTCTATTATTCCTCTGTTGGTCAATGGCTGCGAGGACGTATCTTGCCGATCTGCTGTCCAGCAAGTTGCGGTTCTTTGTGCAGAAAGGCTTGGTCGTTCGGCATTTACGGATGCTGTGTCTAGATCAACGAGGAACGAATCGGCTGTTGTTCGTCTTCGAGACATGGTCAAGTGTACATAATAAAGAAGTTGAGGGGTTGGAAATATGGACAATAAAAAGAAGCAGCGGTGGTATATAAAAGAAGACGGTCGCTGCTTGCCGAATGTGATCGATCGCTCCGTGCGACGTACAGTTTGCATGTAGCATTAACGAATGTAAACGACTTGCGAAACACCACCCATCCACCCACCCACCCACACACACACCCACACACACACACACAGTCTTCCTCAGAACCAGAACATGCGACGTTGCGTGGAAACCGCACGGCCATAATGTAGAAACGGAAGAATGTCAACGTTACCGCTCCAGTACACATTGGACCGAGTTGTGGCAGATGTCAGTTCAACCAAAGAACTGATTCCGCCCATAGAAACCCGTTCCACAATGGTTGCTAAACGCTGTTTCAGCATCCCATAGCGAGCATCCAAGATCTCCCATCCAAGAGGATGGAAGCACTCCGTCCACAATCGCAGATGGCATCTCCACAGATTCTCCACCGAAGTTTGAAGAGATGCGACGCGGGATCGTACTTGAGACACACGATCCTCCGCCTGCGCACAAAACGCGCTCTGCAGTACCATATGCAAAGTGCATTTGAGAGAAAGGACGTGCGCAACATGCGCAGGAAAGAGCAATCGAGGGTCCTTTTCTGCACAGCGAAAGAGATCAATGGAGAGGCGAGAATAGTGCATTTCCATAGCGAGAAGAGCTTCGTCTGTGAAATGGCAGGACAGGTGTCCCAGCAGCGGATCCTCCCACAACATCCACTTTGAAACATTGGAAAACGATCCCACGGCTTCCACGTACTCTGCAGCGGGTTGTGCCATCTCAACAGAGAGGATGCGTCGAATCTGTGGCGACGAAGAGTACGCTGGGTATTCAGCACCACTGGCGGCGAGAGAATCATTGCGAGAAGATGGATTCAGAACGGAATGCGGCAAAATGTCCAGATGCGATGCCTTTTCAAAGTGATCTAAATTCAAATTTTCGCAACAATGATACACCATCTGTCTTAACATCGATCCGTGTTCGTCCAACGACCATGCAAAAGAAGCAAAGAACGCAAAAGCTGGGATCACGCTGAATGGAGAACACTCGGCACCGTCGTCTCCCCACATGGTGCACATGACGCGATCGATACGTCGACTTCTGCACGCAAGCATACATGCTCGGATGCTTGCCGCAGAAAATGGCAACTGCGACCAGAATCTCGACCATGACCACACCCCCGTTGCCATTACAATCCTTGTCGGATCCATGCCTTGTCCACGGGTTCCAAATCTCTTGTCTGAGCGCACAAGTTCGGAAACTTGATCCAACACCGCCTCATAGTGACCTTCCGACGACGAGTAGTAGTCCCAGGGCACAATATCGAACTTGTCTTTGCATTCGGCGAGAAGCACTTGCATTGCCTGTTCGCTTTTCAAAAACATGTCTCCCCATACCATTGGTCGGAATCCATACTGAACACTGAGCTCGATGCAGAACGCAGCATGCTTCGCGAACGCAACGCCGCTATCGATTGCACACATTGCATCTGCTTCATCGCAACCAAGATGGATGTATCGAGACAGAGGAAACGCAGACCGCACAGCCGTGATCATCTTCTCCACAAAATCACGAGTTGCCTCTGTCCCTGGCCGCAAGCAGTCTTCCGACAACCGCACATGAGCGAACTGCGGCCACTGCAGGACATTTTCCAAATGGCCCGCAACCTGAATGCACGGAATAAGCTCGATACCAAGCGCAACGCACGTTGCCTCAATCATGGCGATATCATCTCTGCCATATCCCCCTCTCAAATACCCAAAGCACGCCTGAAAGGACCCCGCGTCCGTCAGAGGATACACGTCTTCCATGTACAGCTGCAGTGCATTGAACCCGAGCATCACACAGTACTTTGCAAACAGCTGTACCGTCTTCGTATTCATCACTGCTCCTCGCGACACATCCAGCATGCACGACACAAGCGAGCAGGAGCACTTTGAATAGTACGGAAGCGTCATGCATGCAGGATACAAGGAGATCAGACATGCCAGTGCTCGAAACGCATCCGATGTTCGCACATACTGGATGAGCAGTTCGCTTGATTCCTGCCGGGAGTCCTGATCCACAGAATCGCGCAAGATCTTGAAACCGCCAAACACAGGCGCTGCTGCATCCACTTCGTACTCGTCGCTAAGCATCAAAAACGACTCAAAGCTGTCAACCTTCATAAACGATAAGCGCGAAATTGCAGGAAACGGCCGAAGATCCGTCGAGCAGGTCGACGCTGACAGTCGGCTGATTTCATCACGAAAGAGCAGCAGTCCTTCCGAGAGCTCCAGAGATGCATCGATTTCCATGAACCATCACCATGCACTGTATCCCACAACAATGCAGATCACAGAACGCTGCACAACAGAGAGCTTACCGAGTTGGTGCTCTCCTGTCAGTAGCCTAGCAAGTAAGAACTCCGGGGAAGCCATTAGTGTTTCCAACTCCAATTATATGTATGTATCCTCCAACCCAAGCCTCTCGCCAAGCATTTGGCTCGCATGCTGCGCCTCAAGCAGATCGTAGAGTGACATCTTTTTTACAGTCAGCATCAGCGCCCCTCATCAATTAACAAGGAATCGGTTGTCAGCATCCGACAGTGTCTTTCATTGGGCCTCGATCTGCGCACCTTCAGCCATACTATCCGATGACATTCACAGCCGTTCCACCCAGACGATTGGGTTGGAGGCATCGTACCACACGACGCATCGGACCACACCCTAGCTCTATGTGCTGTACTATACGTTTTGTGAAAACGTCTGGCGAACAGAGCGCTTCTGCGTGTTTTATGGAAAAGCGATGGCATCGGATGGCAGGATTCGGGGGATTTCCCCCTCCTTTTTTGGAGTTCGACACTGTTTGTGGCACGCCTACATTGTGCACTAACCACGGATAATCATCGCTGATCACCCATAATCAGTGTTGCAACCCAACAACATGCATAATGCCACGCGGCGGTGTGTGTATAGGGATTTCATGATCAAAATGGGGCGAAGCGAATCGGGCATCGTGCGACGGAGCTGTTAAGATAACAAACGCATGCGCATGGCGCGTGGCAGTGGCCTTTTGTTTTTACGTGCGCTTTAGATTGCTTCATCATATCGCAGTAAGTGGCAGCGGCAGGTGTTTTATTGATTAAAAAAATATAAATAATAATTTACTTAAATTACGCGTTTGGCAATGTAGCACGGATAATGGCTAGTCATATCGATCTTCGTTTTGCTGGACTGCAGAGCTGATTGCAAGGAGCGCGGCCCAGATGCCGGCAAGCAGCACATAGAACAGGAACAGCAAAAGCATGATTCCAAGCCAGTCCCAGTAGGTCGTCCCCGCAAACACGCGTCTTCCCTCCTCGTCTGTCGTAAACCAAGACGTTTTTTGCGTTTTTCGGACCTCTCGAGACTCCATGATGTCCACAGTGCTGCTGACAGTCGACATCGTCCGAGAGTGTGTTCGGCTAAGGTGCTGGTTGGCATGGCCCGACGACGCGCTGCTGCCCACCGCTTCTTTGCCATTTCCCCGCATCTCCGTAACGCACGTACTACTGCTGTTCATCAGTTCGGGGTTTACAGCCGGTGAGAACGATACGGTCCGGCACCGCTGCGACCCGTTCAGCCGGTGCAGCGGGCCGCGATCGCTGCCAACAGTGCTGCTGTTACTGCTGGCGGCATGGTCCGACGAAGCGGCGACGGTCACGGTCTCTGATTCCAAATGAGATGCGGGAGCCGACGCTGGATTGGACCCAGAGCTCAACATGCCTCGATTAATTGATTAATGGATAGGGGGGATATCTGGGGGCTGTTCATGTACCGAGTCAACAAAACAGAGCTTCCGTTGGAATATGACGCAACTTCTTAAACATTTAAAATTTAAAAAAATAAAATAGAAAACTGAAAGAAAGAAATCAGTGAAAGAGTATTCTGCTAAAGTGGGTATGGAAGAATGGAAGAATGGAAGGATGGAAGGATGAAAGTCACCAAACAAACAGCAAGTAATCGAATGTTCACTCGAAGCATGCATCTGTCAACAACTGGATGAATCTCCTAGTCTTTTATTTATTTATTAATTAATTACACATGACTTGCAAAGATGCGGTCGATCTTTGCCATCTCGTCGATCATCTCGTCTTCAAAGTACTTTCTGAAGCCAATATCATCTGGCAGACCTTTGCGTCGACGAGTCTTGACAAGGCAGTCGCGTGCCAGATATGGTTTCGGCGCAGGCTCAAGCATTCGAACGGGAATGCTCTTGTCCAGCGGATCGCCCGGAATCTCGGACCAGTGACTGAACAATGCTTGCGGGAACGCAAGGCCGTTGGTCGCGACTCGCAAATCAACCTCAAACCCAAAGGACTCTAGTAGAGGAACATGGGCGTGTATGCAGTGTAAGGGTGTTCCTCCGCGTGGACCTTCCCACAGCAACACACCCCTCCTTCTTGAAACAACAGACGTGACAATCGACATCTGTTCGACAGGAGTGAGAATTTCGACCAAGTTGACGGGTTCAAGCAATCGCGGGTTGGCAGTCAGCACAGATGCACAGACAACTCTGCGGGCAGCAGGAGTAATGTTTCCCGACGAACGCAGCAACGGATCACTGGAAATCACAGCGTCCACGATTCGGCAAGACACATTTCGCATTGGCTCTGCACATAGTGGTCCTTCTTTGCAAGCCCATGAAAATCCTTTTGCGCACGACTCGCGGACATGCGACAATAACTTCGGATCCACCTCTCCGGGAAGAGTGTCGTCTGACAGCACAACCGGCGAATCATACGGAGAGAACACCCATACTCGACGTGCCGCAAGGGCGTCCCACTGAAACTCCGTCATCAACGCTTCCGACAAGTCTGATTTCTTGTTTGCACGATCTAGTTCTGCAGCCGGCAGATATCCCTTTTCCATGCACGTTGCTATGCGCGGATCCAAAGGCTCTGCAATCATCGTAAGTTTGTTTTCCTTGTTGACGCTTTCCGAAAAGCAGCGGAAAGCCGACATGCGAGACACGGACTCGTGAAACGCTACAAAGGGATCGGAGACGTTGATTTCTATGCCTGCATATCGTTCTCTCAACAACTGGATCGCACAATCCAGGTACATTTCTCCAGGCCCGCCAATGTATCGCAATCCTGATTCTTCGACGTAAAACTCGAGAGCAAGAAAAGATTTTCTCAAGAGACGGATCCCTTCAAGCAACTTTGGCAGTTCGGAAGGTACTCGCGGGTCAATTGCAATGCGCATGTTGGAGCGGTACGGCAGACTAAGAGGAACAAAGATGGATTCACCGTCTTCGCGATCCTGTTTATCAGCTCCCTCGTCATCGTCATCGTCATCGTCTCCGTCTCCGTCCGTCATCTCTTGCAGCGAACTCGCGGGGAGCGGCCCTTGCAAGGTACCGCCGCGAATAAGGACATCGGAAATGCTCTGCACAACGACCCACGTACCAACGGTTGCGGGACCGCTGAACTTCATTCCATAAAACGGGAAAACGGCAGCATAGACATTGGAAATCACGCAGTCGTGAACATCGCTGTCATCATGAACGGAGTGGTTTTCTGCAAACACGCGAACCTTCATTCCCGCCTGCAGAGAGCCCGACATGACGCGAACCAGTGCCATGCAGTGCAAGCCGCCCTCTTTTTCATTTCCTCGCAGCAGGTAGCTGACGTCCAATACTCTGGAGATCAAGCCAAGCAACGGCGCAGTAGCTGACGAATCTGCATGCAGGAGTGCAGAACCGCGTGCGGATTCCAAGTTGCCCGCAAATAGCTGCTGGGCCTTCCGATGAGAGTTCTGCAGCGGGCTTGGAATGTGGGTCACGATCGCATCCGCAAGGCCAGCAAAGGAGCTCTTGTTCGGAGAATGGACGGAAAAGAACCGAGCAAACACCGTTCGCAGCAAGGGTCGGAGGTCTTGCAGCAATTCATCATGGGAAATTAGAACATTGGCCTTTTGCAAGAAAGCTTTCAGATCCCGACCCTCGATGGAGATGCAGTGGGAAAACAATTTGTACATTGGATTCAGGATAAACTGAACAAAGGATCGCTCCACTCCGTGCAAGCTGGACGAGACAAACTTTCGGCTCTGCGGGTCCATGAAACGATCTCCCCACAGGTTTGCAGAGAATGCAACAGGATCAAACAAATCTCCGTACGTGCTTGTATAGAGATGCGCAAACTGCCTTAAAGAAAAGCAGAACCCGAATGCTGCAGACGAAAACAAGACGTTTCCGACCGCGGGATTGAACCGGGCGTGCGAATTGTCGTCGGGCAGCAGCGAGTTCATCTCATCGACGATAAATCGAAGTTTGAAATATGCATCGCGAGGCGGCAGTTTGAGTTCTGTCATGAGACGATCGATTTTAGTGACGACAAGAATTGCGCTGAGAGCACCGCCGTCTGCCGACGCCCCGATACCGGAGGCTCCTCCAGCGCCATGAACCGCGGAGACCCTCTTACATGAGTGCAGTCCCGCTTGAGCAAGTGCATGTGACACGATTGTTCGGGTAGCAAGAGAAACTCCCTCTACAGCATCGACACAAATCAGAAGCCCGTCTGCCATGCGAACGCCGGCGGAGACCTCGTCCAGAAAATCCACGTGCCCTGGTGTGTCCATCAGATTCACCGCAAACGATGTTCCTTTGGAATCCTCAAGAAGTAAACAGCACGGCTTCGACCGAATAGTCATTCCCCTATCCTTCTCCATCTCCACGACGTGGTCCGACAGCCTGGGTGCAGACCCACTGTCCAGCTTCCGCGTGATGTGCACCGGCGAATCCGGGTGTTGCTGAGCAGACGAACTCGACAGCAACGGATACAGCTCCGGATGTGTCTCCGCGAGCAGCAGATCCAAAAGCGATGTCTTCCCATGATGAATCGCGCCGCAAACAACAACGTTTCTGATCCGCGATGGAACCCCCAGCACATCCAATAAATACTCCTTCTTGTACGTCGATTCAAATACCGAGCGCGTCAGCAATGCGTCGAGTTCGCTAATGTGGATCGTCGGCTTAATAATCGGTTCGGACGCAGCACGCGCGTCTTCTGCTTGATACATCAGCTCTGTGTCCTTCGGATACACCTCTCGTGCATCCCGGTAGTACTGCTTGTCCTCATGCAGCCGCGCAACAACTCTCGACTCCTCCCCATCACTGCCCTCCTCGCTGCTTGAATACTCAGGAACTAGCCCTACTCCAGCACCCTACTCCGCAAAACATATAAATATATATATAATCAAAAGTAAAAAAAAAAACAATTCGCAAGTTAGATACAACAAAATAAACAACAATCAAAAACACAACGCTGAATACAACTGACACATACGACATTATCATCTTTCTGGTCAACGCCGTGACCGCTATCATAAGATTCGCTTTCCGAGTTCGATTCGTCATCCTCCGCAAACGGCCCCACTCGATTCCCAAACTCATCGTATCGATCATCCATTATCACACGTCTTCCACCACCTTCTCGGAAACCAATCTCTCTCTCGCTCTCTCTCTCTCTCTCTCTCTCTTTTCTACTGTCTTCTTCCTCTCGGACACACGTACCGAGCGATGAAGTAGGAGAAACGTGTAGTTTATAAAGAAGAAAGGTCGTGCGAAAATATCCAAGGGACTACGACAGCTCCCCTCTTCGGCGACTCATCCAAACCGGGGTCGTCGCTCATCCTGGTCGTTCACGCCTGACGTCCCATCCATTTTGCTACGATCCGACTGTACAGTAAAAGCCTGTTAAAGCACACAAACGCTGAGCAGAACCAGTTTCAGCATAGGTCTTCCCTCCTTTCTTAATTGTGTTTTTCCTGTCTTTCTGTTTTTCTGTTTTGTTTTGTTGTTTCTTCTTCTTCTTCTTCTGGGAGGCTGAAAAATCTCAAGGTTGGAGGGTGCTATCGATCTAGTCCAGTGACATCGGCAGCGACAAGCACAGCAGAAGAACTGTGTTTAGCATCCGAGGGAGGGATTACGACAGGAGGAGGAAGAGGGGATGGTTTCTTCGGTATGGGAGAGTCTTGTGTCGCTGATTATTCGTCCTCAGCGCGCAGTGTATGACGCGAGTTTGAATCTTGGATCCAAGTTTTTCTGGCTTGAAGGCCGTCTTTTCCAGCGGATTGACTTTACACTTTGTAATCCTCGGAGTCTAAAGATTGAGTGTTCGTTCTTCTGTGAAGTGAAGAACCACGATTCTGTCTCTTCTCATTCTCATTGTCATTCTAATTCACATTTTCGTACTCATAATCATCACGGGCATGGGCAGAGTGCGAAATCGAGTCGGATTGAAGGAGTTCCGAGTGTTGATAACGCGGATGTGAGACCATGTGTGATTTACTGTCATGGGAACTGCGGGTGTCGGTGCGATGGGATTGAGGCTGCGCGGGTGCTGCTGCCTTCCGGGCTGCACTTGTTGGTGTTTGATTTCACTGGGTCTGGAGTTTCCGAGGGCGAGTACGTTTCGCTCGGGTATTTTGAGAAGGAGGACTTGACGACGGTGTGTTCCTACGCTCGCGCGCATCTGCCGGTATCCACAATTGGGTTGTGGGGTCGCTCGATGGGGGCGGCGACGGCTATCATGTATGCTGCAGAAGACCCGTCGATTGCTGGGATCGTACTGGACTCGCCATTTGCAAAGCTGACGCAAATCATGCACGAAATGGTCAAGTCATACAAGGGGTGGATCCCGTCCATGCTCATTGCGGTTGCGATCAAGGCCATGCGAAAGTCAATCAAGGCGAGAGCAAAGTTTGACATTTTCGAGTGCGATCCGCTGCAGTATGCGCCACTTTGCTTTGTCCCTGCGCTCTTTGGACACGCCACGGGCGACGAGTTTGTCAAGATCCACCATTCAGAGGCGGTCTTTTCTGCATACGGTGGCGACAAAAACTTCGTGAGGCTGCCGGGAGACCACAATTCAGAGCGTCCTGACTTTTGGCTCGACTCCGTTTGCATCTTCTTCTACAATACACTCGTACTACCGGCTTCCTCTTTTGGAGATGCTCTCCACCATCGGCGACCAGCCGCAGGATTTTCCACGTCTCCGTCTTTTATCTCTTCCGGTCCATCATCGTCGTCGACAAGCCAGACGACGGGTAGTAGCAGCGACGGTCTTCATGACAGCAACAGTGCGAGTCATGCTCGGTCGAATTCGAACCCTGCGAACCTCGCCGTGAATGGAAAGCCGCCGTTGCCACTTCACATCGCAGTACCCTCTCCATCGCCAAAGTCTTCGCTGAGCGCAGATTCATATCATTCGCCGCTTGACGAACGCCGCGAGATAGCAAAACACTTGGAAATTGCATCTCCCAAAATGGCGCATATCTTCTTGTCACACGATGCGGATCCAATGCTGGGGACTGCCTCCAGAGTGCGCGCACAGACCGATGAAACATTTGGCGCGATGATTGTTTCTCCGCGGTTCCGAGTTGCGCCCAGTGTCCGCTTTGACGATTCCGAACAGCTCAACAACGAGATGGAGCTCCAAGCTTCTCTCCGGGATTTCTACTCCCATGCCGGCCCAGAGTCGCCTTCGATCCGACAAATGCCGGATTCGGTCCTTGTATCTTCAAGATCACAGTCTCCACTCTGCGACCCATCTCTCGAAGATGACCTCATGTCGTCCTTTCAGCAAGTCCAGTTGGCAAGAGACGCGTTTGAGACTGCAAAACGGACGCAGCACATCCAGGGTTCCCCAGCTCCATCGGACTCGAGCTCTCTCTCACTATCCCCAAATTATTAGTGTCTCCCAGACTCCTAGTCTCATCATAATCATATTAATTATGCCCACCAACAGCGTCTTCGTGACGTAACAAACAAGAAAAACAACAATTACAACAGCAATAATAATGATGATGATTCAAGTTCCTGATTATCACGATGCACGACTTGAAAGTCCGGCAATAACCGCAAACGGAACCAGACAATCCGACGGTTTTTGGATTGTTGTTGTTGCTATTATTATTATTATTATTATTATTATTATTATTATTATTATTACTGTTGTTGTTATTCTTCTGATTAATGTATAAAGAATCCTGAGAAGGGAAAGAAAAAGGGAAGGAGAAGAAACCCGAGATTGGCAAGGAATGTCTCGATTTTGCAAGGCGACGTGGGTTCATGATGCGATCAATGTAATCCGAGCAGACTACAAACGATCTTCCGATACGCATCTTCACAAACCGAGCCTTCCTCTTCTTGAGAGCGCGGGGATCCACATCTACCTAAAGGACGAATCGACACATCCGACAGGGTCTCTCAAGCACCGTCTTGCACGATCGCTCTTCCTATACGCGCTATGCAACGGTTGGATCCATAATGGAACGACGATTATTGAAGCGTCGTCTGGGTCGACTGCAGTCTCCGAAGCGTACTTCGCACGTCTTTTGCAGCTTCCGTTTGTGGCGGTGATGCCGAAAACAACTTCGCCCGAAAAGATTGCGCAAATCGAGTTTTATGGCGGAAAGGCACATCTCGTGGACTCGGCCGCATCAGTGATTCAGGAGTCTGAGATCCTGGCCAAGCAAACGGGGGGCCATTTTATGAACCAGTTTTTGTACGCAGAGCGTGCGACAGACTGGCGATCGAACAACAACATTGCAGAGAGCATTCTTTCGCAGATGGAAAATGAGCTGTTTCCCACTCCGGCGGCGGTAATCGTGGGCGCAGGAACAGGAGGAACGGCTGCGACAATCTCTCGATACTGCCGATTCTCCGCTGCGCGGACCCGTGTCATCGTTGCAGATCCTGAAAATTCAGTCTTTTTCAGCTGCTGGAAGCGCCACCACAACATCGAGAGCACAGAAGGGGCGGAGGACAAGACGGCAACGGCAGAGGCAGGAGAAGGGGAAGGGAGAGTAATCCGCTCGTCAAGGGTCGAGGGGATTGGTCGTCTGAACTGCGAGCCCTCGTTTGTACCGGGGTGTGTGGACGGCATGGTCAAGGTCCCGGATGCTGCGTCGTTTGGAGCGATGCGAGTGTTGCATCATGTTATTGGAAAGCGGCCGGGGGGATCGTCTGGAACATGTTTTTATGCTACGCTGCTGGCGGCTCGCGACATGCTGGCAAAGGGCGAGCGGGGATCGCTCGTGACTCTTGTGTGCGACTCCGGCGAGCGCTACCTGCACACTTACTACAACGACTCGTGGCTTACCGACCAACGTATCAACATTGCGCCGTACGAACACCAAGTCGCCCAATTCATTGCCACATGCAAGTGGTCCAAAATCCCATCGATACACGATCATCACATTACGTACACTGAGTAGCGCTCTTTCATGCTACATAATTATTATCTGAAATTGCATTGATCCATTGTCCTTCTCCATTGTCTTATTCTTCATTCGTTTCCAGACGTTGGGACTGCTTGCGAGTGCGATACTGCTGGCTGCGAAGAGTCCACAGCGGCGTCCGAGTGTGGAAGAATTGTTTCTGCTCTGCGTCTGCCAGGCCAAACACGGACCATCCAGTTCCAGTAGTCGTCATGGTGATACGCATCTTCAACGGTATCAAAGTACGCAACCGTCCATTTTTCACCGAGCTCCTCGACAACCTTTTCGCGAATTGCTTCCTGGGATCCGCGCAGAAAGACAATGTTCTGCGACGTGCGCTTGTCGACAAACGGCGAGAGGATTTTCCAAAAGCCCCAAAACACAAACATCGGCCGCACAAGTAACAGCCGGCCCAGCCGCTCTGGATAGTAATTCTGCATTATATGCACCATATCTGGCCCAATCTTTGTATCGTGGAACATTGCCGACCACGGATACCCATCCAAATCCACGACCCACACCATCTTTCCCGCTTCCGCCGTCGCCGTCATCTCATCATGACTACTGCCACCAACACTGCTGCCACAGGAATGACTACTATTACTATTTGTATTGGTGTGACTACTGCTACTACCACTGTCACCACTGTCACCACCACCACCAACAATACTGCTGCTGCTGCTGCTCGCAGCGGCATGACCAGCACTACCCGCAACATTAGTAGCGTCAGTGGTCGAGTCCGCATCATGGGACGGAGTCGGGATCGGGACCGGGTTGTATTTTTCATGTTCCGCAGCACTGCGCTCGAGTGCATCAGCATCGGCAATGCGGATGGCCGATTCGATCTGGAAGACCATGAATCTTGTCTTGATCTTCCGGTCATACGCAGTGTCCAGTCTGCATCGCATGACAATGACCGGTCGACATCTGTCATCGCGCCCACAAATAAAGTTCTTCCCGGACCGCGCTTGCCACTCTACCGCATCAAACGGCGTCTCCTCTGGCTTGAACTCGCGCCGCCACGCAATGCACTTCGACAACATCTCGTGCGCCTGCTGTACATTCTGCTTTCGCGCAATTAAAAACCGTCGTAGGGTCATGTCCGTGCACCAGCTCAGCAGCGCCGGACTGTCCAGCTCATCCGCCACCCGCTCACGCAGCTCGCGCACCGCACTACGGTCGCTCTCCTCCCTGTCATCATGGCCGCCCGTGCTACGACTGCTGCTGGCACCACCAGTCTTCTGCACCCCCTCGTCGTCGCCCATTCTCCACAACCCACACTTCGTACGAAGAAGACACTCCACACTCTTTTTTCCTTCTTCCAACTTTGTATCAACCGGTTTTTAAAATTAAAAATAAATTTAAAAAAGGACCTAAAAACCAAAACAAACACACAAACAAACAAACACACAAATGAAATAAAGAAAGGAAAAAACGCAGGAAAGGAAAACGATTGAGAGACTTTTGAATGGGGATTTTGCCACTTTTTCCCGCATCTACGACAGTTTATTCTTGTCCAAAGCTGGGCTTTTGACTGCATTTGACAGAGTCATAATGTCAAAGAAGAAGAGGTTGAGGTTTACTCTGTTGAATGAAGGCCGACCCTTTCCCCTCTGCAGATTGCTGCTACCGGTTGTTCTTGTTGTTGGTGTTGTTGTCGCGGCAGCGTAAGTGTGCAGGTCGAGGCCCAATGAGACACTGTCAACCGATTCCTTGTAATCGATGATTTCTCCGCCACGGGGCCTCTCTC